>OX457045.1:34597764-34617764 GCA_949752735.1 Lumbricus terrestris | reverse complement strand
GACTGAACTGACTGACTGACTGACTGACTGACTGACTGACTGACTGACTGACTGACTGACTGACTGACTGACTGACTGACTGACTGACTGACTGACTGACTGACTGATATCATTATGTCCCCGGTGTTTCTAATGCAGCCTTCGTGTGTCTTTCCTCTGACTTTGTTCGTTTCGTGGCATGCAGTCCTCTGACCATAATTATACATTCGGTCTCATTTGCTTCCGGGTGCTGCTGTACCCCCCCCCCGAGACTTTGGTCTTCGCCCTCTCGGGCTTTCCTCTACCCCTATCATGCTTTGGCTTCCTCTCCGATGGTTTGGCTTCCATATATCTCATGCATTGGCTTCCTCTCCAATGTTTTGGCATTCCATGCATTGGATTTCTGTTTCCCATTCTCTGGCTTCCCCCTCACATACTTTGGATTCTCCATTACCATCCCTTGCTATCCCCATCCCATGCTTTAGCTTCCCCTCTATAGGCTCTAATGCTTTAGAATCCCTCTCCTTACCTCTCCCATACTTTGGCTTCCTCATCCCATGGTTTGGCTTTCTCTCCCGCACTTTGACTTCTTCTCCCAGTCTTTGGCTTCTCCCCTTCATGCTTTGGCCTTCCCCTCTGCTCCTCACATCTGATGATCATCATCATTGTGCTGCAATTCCATGCATTCTCGCTTTGGCATGCAGTTCTCGGACCATAATTATACAATATACATACGGTCTCAAATGTATCTCACGTGTTTCTTCCGCCGATCATCCCACGTATAATTTTTTCTTATATACGCATAGATAATATATCTTCCATCGAGCAGAGAGGCTCCACTGACTGGTGAATCTATTCAAGCTAACAGACCTTGCAGTGCTAACAGCATCATTCCTGATTCCTCCCATGCATGTCGGCGCAGTTGGATGTTGATATTATCTTATATTATAAGTCTGAATGTTTGTCCTTCCATGCATATGTGTGTGTGTGTGTGTGTGTGTGCGCATGTTGACTCTTCGTAATAAAATAGGCTCGGAAATGAAACAGCGTCGGCTTGACAAAAATTTTGCAATTGATTCTTGCCCAAATTATAAGGTCAACGCAACTATTTTCAGATTTTAATTCAATTTAAAACCAGAGTTATAATGGCGTTTTAGGACAGATTTCGTCAGTAATCACTCATCTACACGCTCACGCTTTAATAAAGAGTCTACAGTCCGCATGACGTCATACCCGCCCAGTAATAATTTTCGTAGCGGGGCTGGTCACGTTTGGCTTTTGGGGGAAGCGAGGTGGGGTGGAGGGTTGGCGAAAACCCGAAATTTAGCGGTCAACGATGGGTACCACAGTGGAGTAGTGTTTAAAACCCTAAATTTCACAGACTGCATGCATGGTGGCGCAAGGACAATCGGAGGAGCTCTGAAGCATTCGACTAATTTTAAACTCTCTCTACATGTCTCTGTCACTGTATGTCTGTCTGTTGGGCTGTCTGTCTATCTGTCTGTCTGCCTGTCTCTCCCTGTCTCTCTGTCTGGCACTCTCTCTCTCTCTCTGTCTCTCTGTTTCTCTACCTGGCTATCTCTGGTTGGCTCTCTCTGTCCGTCTATCTGTCTGTCTGGTTGTCTGCTGTCTCTCTCTGTGTCTATCTGTCTGGCTCTCTGGCTCTCTCTGGCTGGCTCTCTCTGGCTGGCTCTCTCTCTGTCCGTCTATCTATCTGTCTGTCTGTTTGTTTGTCTGCCTGTCTCTCTGTCTCTCTGTCTGACTCTCTGTCTGTCTGTCTGTCTGTCTGTCTCTCTCTCTCTCTCTCACTCACTCTCACTCAATCTCAATCTCTGAATGGCATCGACTTAGACGTTTTTCACACGCCCATGCATATATATACACATATATGGATGTGTACATTATATATAGCCTACCATAATAGCTGCATGTGCCAAAAATTATGCAAGTGACATATATCATATTGCAAGTGGCTCATGTTTGCTGCACATGTATAGCGTCGGTTTCTGTTTCAGCGCATTTACTGCTATAATGCAGAAGGTTGAATCCCGCCCATAATTATAGGGTACACCCTATATACACATATATGTATATATATATATATATATATATATAATTTATACAACCGTTTTCAACGGGCGAAGTTCATTCAGTTGATATAATTGTCTGAAATTAAAACCAAGGCAGACTATAATACGTGGGGACTGCAGCAAAAATGACTGGCTGCATGCGCAGCGGATATTATTTTAACGCACTCTAATTGAATATATCAGATGACAAAAATGCCTGCGATATATTCTTGGACGTAACGCCATGATATTAAAACGAAACCTGGTATAATTAAGAGAAATAGAAAATAGATTTTAAATTCGCCTCTTATTAATTTTGTGTGTGTGCTCCGATTCTTATAAAATGCTGAGTTCCTGCAATTGACATTTTTGCTTTGTATGTACAATTGCACATGTGCATAGAACATTCAGTCATCATCGTGTTCCTATAATATGTGTAACCGATAAAACTATACAATGCAATTATACAACAACAACAACAACAAGTGTCAAGAACAGAATAAGTTCCTAACTATAACTTAACTGTGGCATCAACTCGAACCACTGTGTAGAGTCCTAGATCATCATCTCGAACCCGTAGACCCATTCGAGTCCCTCCCAACATCCCATGCAGTGGATCCATCCAAGACCTTCTGCACCATCCATAAGAGACGTTCAACTGGATTTCTTCAAGCAACCCCTCCCCCCATCGTCCAACAACGACTGACATGAAAATCTGTTAACTTGCTGCTTTGTTCATTTCACCACCTATTGTGGTCACATAATCAATTATTAAAGAAGGACGTTGTTGCCGACTCTGGCGAGATATCCTCGCGCACGTATTATACATCGGCCCATATGCCATCGAGTTAGAATACAGCCATTGCATCTCTGCAGCAGCCACATGCAAGACCGATCCAGCCGAGACCACCGAAGCAACACACACGCGAAGAGTGCTCTCCCACAGGGCGGCGCCCTCCCTCGCTCCCTCATCCACCGCGTGAGCTAATCACGCCAAACAATCGGACGGTCGGAAAAACAAGGACGCATCTGACCCTCCGGTCACTCACACCCCCCCCCCCCACCGACCCCAACGGACAATATATCCACCACTCAGCCCGTCCGCCCGTCCGTCCCCTCCCTATAGCCCTCTTCTCACCTACCCTCCCTTGCAGGCTGCAGCCCCCACACCCCCCGCTGTCGGCGGCCACACACTTTTCATTCAGATCATCGCCCGCTTACGGCGCAGAGCAGCGGGTCGATCAAATTGAAAGGGACAAGATTATTATCGCGGAGGTGGTTTTAAATGGATCGGCACTTCGCATGAAATTGAATTTGGCACAATTTTTTAAGCGGAGGTGACAGTCCCTTTCTGTCGACGCCCCGACGTCGCCGCCGCACTCCTCCTTTAACCTGCCACTGTCGCTTAGTGCGACGAGGAACCCAGGGAGATGCTGGTAATTGTAGAATGGCTGGTGACAACGGTGACGCCGTCGACGCTGTGGGCTCTGGGTGCTGCTGCTGCTGTTTCTGCTGCTGCTGCTGCTGCTGCAACTGCACTCTGGCATTCGTGATGGTAATGATCAGGACAGAAGGTGCCAGTGTGGACACTCGCTTTCTATCTCTCTTTGTTTTTGTATCACCTTTTGTCTTTGGATCATTCTTTATGCTTGTCTTTGTCTCTGCCTGTCTGTCTGTCTGTCTCTCTCTGTTTGTCTGTCTGTCCGTCTCTCTCTGTTTGTCTGTCTGTCCGCCTCTTTCTGTCTGTCTGTCTCTCTATGTTTGTCTGTCTGTCCGTCTCTCTCTGTCTGTCCGTTTTTATATCGCTGTGTCTCCGATGGTCTATTATACTTGTCTCCTTCTGTGACTGCCCTGTTTGTATGTATGCATAATGCATATTTTGTCTATCTTTTACAATTTCTCTCTTTACTTCTCCTATCTGTCTATCTTTCTGTCTGGGTCTGTCTCTGCCTCTTGGTACCTAAATGTTTGTAAGTATGTATGTATGTATGTATGTATGTATGTATGTATGTATGTATGTATGTATGTATGTATGTATGTATGTATGTATGTATGTATGTATGTATGTATGTATGTATGTATGTATGTATGTATGTATGTATGTATGTATGTATGTATGTATGTATGTATGTATGTATGTATGTATGTATGTATGTATGTATGTATGTATGTATGTATGTATGTATGTATGTATGTATGTATGTATGTATGTATGTATGTATGTATGTATGTATGTATGTATGTATGTATGTATGTATGTATGTATGTATGTATGTATGTATGTATGTATGTATGTATGTATGTATGTATGTATGTATGTATGTATGTATGTATGTATGTATGTATGTATAAATGTATGTATGTATGTATGTATGTATGTATGTATGTATGTATGTATGTATGTATGTATGTATGTATGTATGTATGTACGTACGTACGTACGTATGTATGTATGTATGTATGTATGTAAAACTATGTATGTATGTGTGTGTGTGTATAAATGTATGCATTCTCTGACCAGAGAGGACAAAACTATACATGTGTGTATAAATGCATGTATCGATATATGTATACATCTCCTTAGTTCTCTCGCTTTCTTTCTCTCTTTGTTTCCTGTGTACTGATGAGCCAGACCAACTCTCGCCCTTCCTTGACCCCCACCCACCTCTGCCTCAACCGCATTTCTTGCACTCCATCCAACACTGCAGACTCTGCTGAATTATTTACAATTTTCGTGCGCAATCCGTTCCCAGCATTTTATCCAATTTCTTTTGACTGAACGAAACGTCAATCATGCATGCATGTATGATAAAAGCGCCCGACTCCATATGTGCGTGCGTGTGTGTTGGTCTGTGTGTGTGTGTGTTGGCGTTTGTGTGTCTGTGCGTGTGCATGTGTGTGTCGGTCGTGTTGGTCAGTGTGTGCGTGCGTGTGTGTGGGTGCCTGTCTGTCTGTGTGTAACTGTGTGCATATAACTGTGTGTGTGCTGCTGTGTGTGCATAACTGTGTGTGTGTGTGTCTTCCATCAGGCAAAAGTCAGCTCGGTGCATGCATTGTATGGCCATCGGAAGGGACCATGGGAAGAGAAAAGGGATGAAAGACAGAGGGAAATAAGCTTTAAAAGGATGGGAATATATAGAAGGAAGACTGCAGGGCAGCTGAGTCAAGCCTCAATCTGACCAGAGAAGACAAAGCTGACTGGAAAACAATCACAGTTGAAGTTGCGCAATCATCTCTCGTTGTAGGAATACCTTGCATATATATATATATATATATATATATATATATACACGCTTCTATCTGGGTGTTTATATAGCGCGTGGTGTGTTTGCACTTTCGCTTCCGCATGAATGAAGACATGCCTCTTAAAGAACTATAATCCCGGAAACGCCATCGAATAAATGAAGACAGAACTTCAACTGCAATTAAACGGGTGGGCGGATCCAGTGGGCAATCCGGCCATGACCCCTCCCATTTAGAAATTTATTTGTTTATTACCAGCTATTCTGCATGGTTCGGAAAGTTGATGTTCCCCCATGAGTTCTTTCGTACGTCGCCACCCCCCTCCCCCTAGACCCCACGAGGTTCGTTCAGGGGCTTAAGCGCACTTTATTTACCAAAAAGTCATCAACTATTTTGGCGGATAAAATGATGTATCTTTTTTATTGGAAATTCGATAAATGACTAAAAAAAGGTCATCAACTATTTTAGCGGATAAAATGGGGTATCTTTTTTACTGAGAATTCGACAAATGACTAAGGCGAAATTTTTTTCCCTGTCCCAGGACCCTAAATTTTGGCCCCCCTTTGACTTTTTTTACCCGCCCCTGTTTAACGACATTACTCAGACGAGGTTGCCAATGCCAGACTTGCGATTTTTCGCCGAGTCAAGCTGAAAATGAACTCTGGAAGAATTTTCATAAGCTAGTCTACTCTTAGTGCTGAAATAATGCTAAAATCGCAAAACGAAAAATTCGGGAAGGCTTTTTTTTATGGGACAGAAAAGAATCATCATGCATCAAGCTTTTGCAACATAAAGCATGAAATGTCTATTATTGATCTTAGCACTTATATATCAGCGCATGAGCTTTTCACTAGTGGTCAGCAGTTTCATCGACATCACAACTATTTATAGTACAATGGAAATGGTTTTTCCATCTTCTATAAATCCAAAAGCCGTGAACTGATATAGGCTTGAAATTTGATTTAGATGGTTTTCTTGCGAGGTCTCTAACCTCTCGACTTGTATAGAACGTTTTTGGTCAACAGTGATTGCCGCATTGCCTGCTTTGGTGTTATTTAGGTCAGATGTGTTTATTGTTTATATAGTAGTAGTAGTAGCAGCAGCAGCAGCAGCAGTAGCAGCAGTAGCAGTAGTAGCAGTAGTAGTAGTAATCGTAATCGTAATCGTAATCTCGAAACTTCTACAGCGCCCACAAAAGCCAAGTCGCGGGAACCAGCTTATTCACAGGCGCTCAATCAAGCAGCAGCAGCAGCAGCAGCAGTAGTAGTCAGCGGCGCCCGCAGGATTTTTCTCTTGTACGCACAGAAAATTTCGATGGAGGGGAACAGGGAAAATTCTTTCGTCAAAGTTGCCGAAAAAACTGATGACCTTTTTTTTTAGTCATCAGCCAAAATTTTGCCCGAAAAATACCTTTTCCATCCGCCGAAAAAACTGATGACCTTTTTTTTAGTCATCGCGCTGTACGCACTTGCGTACGTGCGCACGCCTGCGGGCGCCGCTGGTATTAGTAGTAGTAGTAGTAGTAGTAGTAGCAGCAGCAGCAGCAGCAGCAGCAGCAGCAGCAGCAGCAGCAGCAACAACAACAACAGCAGCAGTAGCAGTAGCAGTAGCAGTAGCAGCAGCAGTAGCAGTAGCAGTAGCAGTAGCAGTAGTAGTAGTTTTAGTATTGGCAACATCAATAGCAAAAACAGCAACAGTAATAATGGTGTTAATAATAATAATATAAAAAAATAATAGATAATAATATTGATAATAATAATGATAATAATAATTATAATGATAATAATAATAATGATGATGGTAATAATAATAATAATATTATTATTATTATTATTATTATTACCATCATCATTATTATTATTATCATCATCATTATTATTATTATCATTATTACTATTTGATAGACCAATGTTGACAATAACGACATCACTGGTGGTGATGCTCATCTCAGATAGGTCCAGATGCATGATGCTTGGATCTTGGGGCATGGGGCATGATGCATGGAGCATGGGGCATGATGCATGGAGCATGGGGCATGATGCATGGGGCATGATGCATGGAGCATGGGGCATGATGCATGGGGCATGATGCATGGGGCATGGGGCATGATGCATGGAGCATGGAGCATGGGGCATGATGCATGGGGCATGGGGCATGATGCATGGGGCATGATGCATGGAGCATGGGGCATGATGCATGGGGCATGATGCATGGGGCATGGGGCATGATGCATGGAGCATGGAGCATGGGGCATGATGCATGGGGCATGGGGCATGATGCATGGAGCATGGGGCATGATGCATGGGGCATGGGGCATGGGGCGTGATGCATGGCTGCATGGGGCATGATGCATGGGGCATGATGCATGGAGCATGGGGCATGATGCATGGGGCATGATGCATGGGACATGGGGCATGATGCATGGGGCATGGGGAATGATGCATGATGCATGTGGCATGATGCATGATGCATGGGGCATGATGCATGGGGCATGATGCATGGGGCATGGGGCATGATGCATGGGGCATGGGGCATGGGGCATGATGCATGGAGCATGGGGCATGATGCATGGGGCATGATGCATGGGACATGGGGCATGATGCATGGGGCATGGGGAATGATGCATGATGCATGTGGCATGATGCATGATGCATGGGGCATGATGCATGGGGCATGATGCATGGGGCACGGGGCATGATGCATGGGGCATGGGGCATGGGGCATGGGGCATGGGGCATGGGGCGTGATGCATGGCTGCATGGGGCATGATGCATGGGGCATGGGGCATGATGCATGGAGCATGGGGCATGATGCATGGGGCATGGGGCATGGGGCATGGGGCGTGATGCATGGAGCATGGGGCATGATGCATGGGGCATGGGGCATGGGGCGTGATGCATGGCTGCATGGAGCATGATGCATGGGACATGGGGCATGATGCATGGGGCATGGGGAATGATGCATGATGCATGTGGCATGATGCATGATGCATGGGGCATGATGCATGGGACATGGGGCATGGGGCATGGGGCATGATGCATGGAGCATGGGGCATGATGCATGGGGCATGATGCATGGGACATGGGGCATGATGCATGGGGCATGGGGAATGATGCATGATGCATGTGGCATGATGCATGATGCATGGGGCATGATGCATGGGGCATGATGCATGGGGCACGGGGCATGATGCATGGGGCATGGGGCATGGGGCATGGGGCCATGGGGCATGGGGCGTGATGCATGGCTGCATGGGGCATGATGCATGGGGCATGGGGCATGATGCATGGAGCATGGGGCATGATGCATGGGGCATGGGGCATGGGGCATGGGGCGTGATGCATGGAGCATGGGGCATGATGCATGGGGCATGGGGCATGGGGCGTGATGCATGGCTGCATGGAGCATGATGCATGGGACATGGGGCATGATGCATGGGGCATGGGGAATGATGCATGATGCATGTGGCATGATGCATGATGCATGGGGCATGATGCATGGGACATGGGGCATGATGCATGTGGCATGATGCATGATGCATGGGGCATGATGCATGGGACATGGGGCATGATGCATGTGGCATGATGCATGATGCATGGGGCATGATGCATGGGGCATGGGGCATGGAGCATGGGGCATGATGCATGGGGCATGGGGCATGGGGCGTGATGCATGGCTGCATGGAGCATGGGGCATGATGCATGGGGCATGGGGCATGGGGCATGGGGCGTGATGCATGGAGCATGGGGCATGATGCATGGGGCATGGGGCATGGGGCGTGATGCATGGCTGCATGGGGCATGATGCATGGGACATGGGGCATGATGCATGGGGAATGATGCATGATGCATGTGGCATGATGCATGATGCATGGGGCATGATGCATGGGACATGATGCATGGGGCATGATGCATGGGGCATGATGCATGGGGTATGGGGCATGATGCATGGGGCATGGGGCATGATGCATGGGACATGGGGCATGATGCATGGGGCATGGGGAATGATGCATGATGCGTGTGGCATGATGCATGAGGCATGGGGCATGGTATATATGAAGCATGGGGTGGACTGTGGACAGAGGACACACTCTCAGCAAAAGTTATAAACCAAATGAGGCAGAAAGAATCAAATAAAAACAAGTAGAATAAAGACGATCGTAAGAGACAAGAGTGGCAAGAATGGCTGCAGCAGTCATGGTGCAAGTCCGACTGACTGATTGGGGTGGCGGAGGAGGGGAGTGCATGGGGGCTGGTGGTTGCGATTAGTTGCCCCATTCTGGTGATTGGTTGGGCGGTTCCCTCTTCCGCCGATCTCTTCAAGCTGATGGTCTCTGTGTTTGAGCGACGAGTTGGAGCAAGTGGCAGTTGGCGTCAGAAGGATGAGTCTGAGCGTTTGTAGTTTCCAATGACGGGTTCTATGGTTATAACGTGTGATGAGCCATGACGAGGATCACTTTATCTGCATCGACCATTGACCACCAAGCTACGTAAAAAATGACACCAATGCAACAATGACAGCAATGGAACAACGACACCAATGGAACAATAACACCAATGGAACAATAGCACCGATGGAACAATAGCAACAATGGAACAATGACACCAATAGAACAATGACATCAATGGAACAATAGCACCAATGAAACAATGACACCAATGGAACAATAGCACTAATTTAGCAATAGCACCAATGGAACAATAGCAACAATGGAACAATAACACAAATAAAGAATGACACCAATGGAACAATAATACTATTGGAACACCAACATTAATGGAACAAGGACACAAATGGAGCAATAGCACCAATGGAAAATAGCACCAAAGAAACAATGACAAAAGCTTTGAATTTAAAGAAAAATGCTGAAAATTCCTAGCGAAGGCGTATGCAGTCTGAGAAAGTCAGAATTTGTGAAAGTGTGTATAAGAAGAGATCATGCAGCTGTTCCGCCCCTTCCTCTGACTATATGGTAGCTCGACCCGGACCATCATGGACTATACTCTTACGGATGACCATTTTGACTCAACACAGCGCTCGTGAATAAGCTGGTGCCCCGCGCGTGTTTCGAGCAACACTTTAGAAATTTGGAGATTACGATTAAGAGATATAAGTTGAGTCTTTTGGTCCATAAACTGCAGAAAGGTCAGAAGGTGGCAATTAAGTTAAGTATCGTATTCCAATTCTCCGTAAAACCTCTCTCCTGCAGGAGCGGATCCAGGGGGGCCAAAATAGCCATGCTCCCCCCATTTAAAAATTGTATGGGACGTGGCCCCCATTTGGTTTCAACAAGTCATTAAATAAACGCAGCGGAAGAGAAAAACAGGATACCAGCCCCCTCATTAAAGAATCGCATGGGACGTGACCCCCCCATTTGATTTACCACACTCCCAACTATGATGACTGACGACTAAAAAAGGTCCTCAACTTTTTTTGTCGGCTGAATTGGTATCTTTTTCCTGGAAAATTGGACGGATGACTAAAAAAGTCATCAGTTTTTTCGGCGACGAATAAGACGAAATTTTTCCCCTGTCCCACCAAGAAGACCGAAAATTTTGGCCCCCCTTCGAAAATTTCTTTATCCGCCCTTGCACTCCTGTATGCACGGATGCTCAGAGACATCAACTAATCGGAATGTGAGTATAACTATACATCTTCCTATAATAGCCTACAGGCATATTTACAAAAGATCGCCCGACGTCAGATGCCGAGTCTGAGAAAATGAAGGCGTAATCGCTTTTTTACCCATTGTATAGCGATCTCTCAGATTAGCTCATGAGGGTCTGCTCTTCAATATTGGGAGCATATGAAGGTGAGGTATAGCTATATATAGTATACGCCCCACCCATCATATATATAATCCTATAATTATATATATGTGCCGAGTCTAAGAAACTAAAGTCGCGAGCGCTTCATTCCGAAGGCTGCCACTCATGAGGTCATAGCTGACGGGACTGCAGCTCTTCTCCTACATCCTGATCGTTTCAACTTCTGTCCGACTTCAAGGCGTATATAGATACATACCTATGCCTATACCTATGCCCCCGGGCGATCAAAGCGGTAATCTGAAATATCAGTCGCTTTGTAGCGTATTGTGTTACACAGCTTCGGCAGAACTGAAGTTGATATCTTATAAATGGAGCTGATGGGCTGTAATTATAATTCTACGACATTAGACCATCAATGTAAGCATGATTCATACAGTGCATTAGCAAAGGTATGTATATAAGTGCAATCTTACAATGCATCGCATATCTTGGTTAATTTAGTCTGCATATCTATACAACATGCATATCCAGCGTGTGTTATAATAGTCTATTGTTTACAATGCACATAATACTGTTTGGAGTTTTAACACCCGGCTGTAGGTCCGTACTGCATACCGTCGATGATGTTGAGTGTTTTCCATGCACGGACCGGGAAAGGAATTAAGAGACGGAAGGAACAGGTGGAGGAATGATGATGAAGGAGGGTGGTGGAAAACTGGAAAGGGGGATCGGCTGGAGAGGTGGAAAGAAACGTCGTCCAAAACAAAAAGCCGCTGCAGCATGTGTAGCCGGAGGAGCGGAGCAACTGCGGGGGAGAGACCGATGCATGGAGGAAGAGTGGAAGACTGATTGACTGACGATAGGTTTATGGCTCTTACCTGGGCTTCTCTCTCTCAGTCAGTAGCATGCAGACATGTGCGCGTGTATCCAGCAGGGCCTGCTGCTGCTGCTGTAGTCACCGATCCGTCTGTCAGTCTGTCTGCTCGTCTCGACATCTGTCCGTTCGATATGGGTCTGGTTATGAATTCACGGTTGCAGAGGGTTAGCTGATGCAGAATTTTTTTGTACATGGCATCTATAATTTTTGAGTTCTGCGCGGCTCAAGACAAACAGACGCTGCAGCTGAAGTTATGTGGCAATCGATTACAGAAGAAGAATGCGAAAAGGAATTAGATATCTAGAAAAGAAGACACGACGACGACGATCGAAATATACTCTCTCTTTGTAAGCCTTAATTCCTTCATTCGTGAATTTATATATAGGCCAATCACTGCAATCAGAACTCAGAAGCTCTCCCGATTCTAGCGCGCGCCTGAAAAACACAGTTTTGAGCGTAAAAACAATGCTTCAGCAAGAAACCTATAAAAGTTATTATATGCAGTAGACTTAGCTCATATGGGAGCCCAAATACATTATGCTTGTACCCACTTCATAATAGAGCTATGTATTTGAGTTGAGTTTTTTATGTTATAACTTGCATGCCTTTATTTACAGCTCTCTTCTCAATCAATAAATCAATCAATCAATCAATTCTTTTGTTTGAAGTTATTCGTGTGACACAGACGCAACTTAAAGCGACGATAATGTTCATGGCATTATGGAGACAATCACAAAGCAAAGACAAAAACAGAAAGTTAGTATAGGCCTATAATAATAGATATGCTTATAAAGATATACATGTAGTATTGGTACAAGATATTTATTAGGTCATGTGAGGTCATGTGGTCTAGCTCAAGAGACATATCCGCTACTAAACTCTAAAAAATACAGTATACTACGTTGCATGTAACGTACTAAGTATCGGGAGCAAAGTCCGAAGAACGAAATTTCGGTCAGTCACTTAGTGCATGGCTAGAAAAGTCTAGACAAACAATTTTAATTAGTATTAATGTATACTATATAGTTCTCTTTACACCTGAAGTTAAAATTCTACAAAACTCTATATTTGCTCGTTGTCCAGTTCTTCTCTGTTTCCTAAAATCATTCGAAAAACACTTCCTCTTTGATGTCTTCCTCATTTCCTTCTCATCTTTCCGTTGAAATTCGTCGTGTAGATTTCCTCCCTTCCTTTTCCGCATTGATCCCTGCAGCCTAGATCCTTTTCATTTATTCCACTTGCTTTCCTGTCTCACATTCACACGCCCCTCTAATTGTCCAAACGTGTTTCCTCCATCACATCTCCAAGCGCCGTCCTCTCTCTCTCTCTCCCTCCCTTTTCCACATCTGCCCTCTAACGGGAAGCGCCACCATTTCACGAATATAGTCGTCCTTTTCCATGCAGGTGTCGTTTGCATTCGCTGCCAACCATCCTCCAACCCATTGTCTCCACAAACCATCGTCCTCCTCCTCCTCATCGTCATCGTCCTCATCGTCGTGCATGGGTCGTGCCAGCACTTTTCCAGGCGTGCATGCCTCCTGCTTTCCTCCTTCCGGATCCCGTGTCGTCGCCGAGCTGCGATCGGTGACGCGGACCAATCAGTGCCCGACAGCTGCCGACCGCCCGTCCGACCGCCCGTCCACCGCCCGCGCTGCCCCCGCCACCGGCTGCATGGCGAGGAGGACCGGTCGAGTCGTCGTCCCCGTCGACGTCGTCGCTCGAGGAATTCGGTCTCGTACGACGTTAATAATTGATATCGCAATTTGGCCTTCGCAAAGACAAAGACACAACGACTACGACGACGACGACGACGACGACAACGACAACGACAACGACGAGACTCATTCGAACGCCATCTATAGCAGAATCTCGTCACGGGAGGAAGGAGGGACCGACGAAGACGACGATGGAGGAGGAGGGGGAGGCGACGATGGCCTCTCTTCCTTCTGTCCGTCAATGCTCCTCAGCTGCTCCTCAGCTGCTCCTCGGCTGAATGAAACAGAACAGACAGACAGAGACAGAGACAGAGACAGACAGACAGACAGACAGACAGACAGACAGACGAATTAGTTCTTTTTAAGAGATAAATTATTCCAACTTCCTGGCTCAGCTGCTCAGCTGCTCGGCTGCTCAGCTGCTCAGCTGATGTGAGGACGAACAGAGAAAAAATGCTTCAATGTAAAAACCTTAGTTTTTTGGCCCCCCCCCTGTATATATTCTTCCATCAATCCATCCATCCATCCATCCATCCACCCATCCACCCATCCATCCGTCCATCCATCCATCCATCCATCCATCCATCTATGCGTCCATCTACCTATCCATCCATCCATCCATCCATCTGTATACACACTCACACATTCCGTTCAAGTGGCCAACATCAAATATAAATAATATGTTTACAGCTTCGTGTACTAAGAGAAAGTTTCGATATATACAAACATACATGATACATACACGCAGACAGACAGACGGACAGAAAACAAACAGGGAGACAGACAGAGACAGACGACCGAGTCGTTTCATATATATATATGGATGTGGTAACGTTTGATATGAGGCGTCCTGATGCGATTGCATCGAATGTCGTCCAGTACAGTTTGCGAGAGATGAACAGCAGCAGCAGCAGCAGCAGCAGCAGCAGCAGCAGCAGCAGCAGCAGCAGCAGCAGCAGCAGCAGCAGCAGCAGCAGCAGCAGCAGCAGCAGCAGCAGCAGCAGCAGCAGCAGCAGCAGCAGCAGCGTATAAGTGGTTACTCGTCCTCCTCTTCCTCCTCTTCCTCCTCGTCCTCCTCCTCCTCCTCTTCCTCCTCCTCCTTCTCCTCCTCTTCCTCCTCCTCTTTCTTCATCCACGGTGCATCAGGCGCTGAATCAGTCGAGTGAATCTCGTCGATATAAGTCGATCAGATAATATTGGGTCAAACGTTCGACGGACAGCCACGAAGAAGAAGAAGAAGAAGAATGCCAAGTGTATACACGAGTGAAGAAGGAGAATATGAGGAAGAATGCAAAGAAGAATGCGAAGAAGAATGTGAAGAAGAACGTGAAGAAGAATGTGAAGAAGAACGTGAATCAAAATGGAAAGAGGAATTAGCAGGATGGATGGGAAGAATGCGAAGAAGAATGTGAAGAAGAACGTGAATAATGTGAGACAAAACGGAAAGAGTATACAATTGACAAGATGGGAAGAATGCGAAGAAGAAATATGTGCAATGTGCAATTGTGCGTGAAACGCGATGCAGAACGGGAAGCATGCAGAATGCGATGCGGAAATGGAAGCATGCAGAATGTGATGCAGAAAGGTCGAATGCATGCATGCTATATGGAGAAGAGCAATGAGAACAAAGGGAACGAGTTATAAAGAACAAGAAACATAATCTTAAAAAGTGAAACTGTGCACCTTGTGGGGCGCGGTGGTGTAGTGGTGGCGTCGTTGCCTTGAAGCCGGAAGGTTCGAGGTTCGAATCCACCTCAAGTCGCCGTGTATAGGGACCCTGGGCAAGTCCTTCACTCGCAATTGCTCAGCGCTTCGGCGTGAAACTCCGATGCAATGTCCGCTCTGCAGTCTGGAGCGCCTCTGAGTAGCGTGCTAGAAGGGGCGCTATGCAAGTGCATGCACATACATACAAACAAGTACAAATACAAACACCTATGATCTTAGATGAATGAGACTGGTTAACTGATGAATATTATATGAATAATGATCCTTTCCGTCATCCATCCTTTTCTCATTCCTTTCTTCTTCCTTCATCTTCACCTTCACCTTCTTCTTTTCCTCCTTACATCTTCCATATCCTCGAATACCATCTTCTCCTCATCCGCATCCATTGCATCCTCAATATCCACCAGTTTGTCCTCCACTTTCCCTCTTTTTCTTTTCCATCGGTTCATTCCAGTATCGTCGTCTTTGTCTTCCTCCTTTCCCTGCCCTCTCTCGTTCCCATCAAATCTTACCCATTCTACCCCTCTCCGTTGCTTCTTCCAACCCAGGCTCCTCCACTTCGACCCCTCGTTCTTCCTCTTCATCCACTGTCTTCCTTATCCATCATAACACAATCCATCCATCTCCGTCCGTTGATCTGATGGTTCCCATTCCAGCACTTCCTTCCTCATTTATCCATTCCTTCCTCATCGTCCTCCAATTCCTTAACCCTCTTTCATTCCACTCATTCCAGTCTCTCATTTCATTGTTCTTTTTTTCACAATCTTCTTTCAAATTTGTCTTCCTTCACCAGTGTAATATCTTGCGGCATTTTTTGCATGTTCCTTTTCCATTTTTTCACTGTTCCTACCTTCAACGCGTTCTATCTCTCCCTCCCTCCTTTCGTACCTCCACCTTTCATCCTCCACTCCTTCTTTCCATCTTCTATCCATTCCTTCACTTTCATTCCTTTCTTCATCCTTCCCATTCTTTTCAACTACTCCTCAATCTTCCTTCCCCCCTCCATTCCACCCTTCCCTCCATCTTTCCCTCTCCCAACCATTCCTCCACCTTCATATCTCCTCCTTTCTCTCTCTCCTTCAATTCCTCCTCCTCCTTCCGTTCCTCCTTCCATTCTTCCTTCCACTCCTCCTCCTTACATTTCTCCCTCCTCCCTGCCTCCTACTTATCCTCCTCCTTCCCTTTCTCTTTCCTTCCTCCTTACCTCCTCCCCTCCCATCTTCTTCCTTCCCTCTCCCCCACTTCCCTCGGTGTTCTGTTTCGCTTCTGTCTGGAGTTTGTTTCCGACTGACATTAATGATATCAGCCGATGACTTGTCTTTCCCACCGATCCCTCGTTCCCCCATCCCTCCATCCCTCGCTCCATCCTCCATCTCCGTCTTCCCAGGCCCTATACGCCCACCCACCCCCACCCGAGCGGCGCGCATCCACCGACCCACCCTCCTGCAATCCATTTAACATGCCAGGCCAACCAGTCGCTCCCGATCCTCCTCGACTGCCGCAGACCAACCAAAAGCGACGAACCGCGTAACAGAATTCAGAGTACGGTTCACGGGTTCCCCAGTCTTTGACCCCCTCGCCTCTCTTCCCAGACCCTCTTTCCTTCCTCCTTCGATGCGATCCCCTCTCCCCATCCATCCCTCCGCTTCTCTCCTCTTCACACAGTCTTCCATCTCCGCACCTCTCCTTCCCTCCACCGCTTTCTTATATTCCGCTGTGCACGCCTCCATGCCTCTCTTTCTCTCCATCCAAACCTATCCCCCCATCTCTTCATCCTAACCCATCCGCTGCTCTCTCTCTCTCTCTCTCTCTCTCTCTCTCTCTCTCTCTCTCTCTCGTTCTCTATCCGTCTCCCTCCATTTCTCTCCATCCCTCCTCTTCCTCATCTATATCCATCTATCTCCATCAACCCTCCTTTATTCTTTCCACTACCATCCCTCTCCTTGCCTCTCTCTTCCGCTCTGTTTATTTTCTTGCCTATCATTCTCTCTCTGTGTGTATTTCCCTTTCTCTTTTTCTGCTTGTATGCCTGTCTGTCTCTCTGTCTGTCTGACTATCTATGTGTCTGTTTCGCACTCTTTCTCTCTCTCTCTCTCTTCCTCTCTTTCTCTCTTTCTCTCTGTCTAGTCTTTCTGCATGCATGCCTGCCGGTGTCTGTCTGTCTGCCTGCCACTGTTTGTCTGCCTGCCTACCTATCTGTTTGTCTGTCTATCTGTCTTTCTGTCCATCTATCTAACTGTCCGTTTGTCCGCTTGTCTATCAATCCATCCGCCAGTCTTCGCCGAAGAACAAGAAAGCCGCATCTGTTCTGATCGGCCAAATGCCCGGTCGGCTCCCGCCGCAGCAACCATCGCAGCCGCCACCGCTATAAGAGCATCTTCTTCTTCTTCCTCTTCCGACCGTTGTATCAACCTCAGCAGCCAACGTCAGCAGCAGCAGCAGCTGTGGGGCATCGGATGGGATGCTTCGGCGCCCTCCCCACCGCCACCGCCACGGCCACGGCCACCGCCACCAGCGGCAGTAGCAGATAATCTCGTATCGTTAGCGCTGAAGTAACAGACGCCAATGCAACATGACCAACGGGCATTCATCTTCATTAAACGCTGCTCAGGCCTCCGTCGAAACGTCTACCCATCTCCTCCCTCCCCATCTCCTCCTCTTCCACCTCCACCTCCATCTCCTCGTCCTCGCCCTACTCTTCTTCGTTCTCTTCTACATCCTCCTCCTACTCCTCTTCTTTCTAGTCTCCCTCCTCTTCTACCTCTCCTCCTCTTACTCCTCCTTTTCCACCTCTTCTTCCTCCTCCTTTACATCCTCCTCTTCTACATCCTCCTCTTCTTTCTCCTCCTCTACATCCCCACCTCTTCCTCTTGTTTCTATTCTTCCTCGTCCAACTTTTCCTCCTCCTCCTCCTCCTCCTCCTCCTCCTCCTCCTTCTTCTTCTTCTCCTTTTCCTCCTCCTCCACATCCTCCCCCATCGTCCTATTGCTCCTCTCCTCCGCAGCCGGTCATGCCACTGCCTCAACCAGGCGTCACTGCAACCACCGCGGCCGAAGGAAGCCAGGCGCTGCCCGAGGTCTCTGCCGTCCACCCATCAGACCATCAGACCGACCGTCCGTCCGTCCGTCCGTCCGTCCGTCCGACCGTCCGACCGTCCTCAGGCTCTGCGCTTCTCCGATCGGTCGGTCGGTCGGTCGGTCGAAGAGCAAGACGCTGGAATATCTCAGAGAATTTAGCGGCGCTGCGTAATAATGAGCTTTGTCGACGATGTCTGGATGGAAGCGATTTTTCATCATCAGTGGATGTGGCGGCGGAGGAGGAGGAGGAGGAGACGGTTGATGTGTCCTCAACAGCAGCAGCAGCAGCAGCAGCAGCAGAAACAGCAGCAGAAGGGACGGTGACGGTCGAGGGGGAGGATGGGAACGAAGAAGAAGAAGAGGAGGAGGAGGAGGAGGAGGAGGAGGAGGAGACGGTTGATGTGTCCTCAGCAGCAGCAGCAGAAACAGTGACGGTGGAGGCAGGGTGAGAATTGCCGGGGGGGTTGGGGGGTTTCGACCCCCCCAGTCTTTCTTAGAGCCCCATGTTAAAGTATGTTTTTTACACCCCAATTCCAAGTGGATAATGGTCTAACCCCCCAGTTATTTTTCCACAATTCTTACACTGGGTGGAGGAGGAGGATGGGAAGGAAGAAGAGGAGTAGAATGAGAAGGAGGAGAGGAAGAAGGAGAGGAGGAAGAGGAGGAGGAGAGGAGGAAGAGGAGGAGGAGAAGGACGATGTGGAGAAGGAGTAAAATTAGGAGGAGGAAGATGAGAAGGAGGAGATGGAGGAGGAAGAGGACAAGGAAGAGCAGGAGGAGAATCAAGAGGAGAGGAAGAAGGGGAGGTGGAGAAAGGGAGGAAAAGAAGGTTGTGGAAGAGGAAGATGAAAAGGAGGAGGAACGAATGGAGAGAGATGAAGAAAACAGACGAGGAGCATGGGAAAGAGGAAGAAGAGGGCAGGGAAGAGGAGGTGGAGGAATAGGAGGAGGAACACGAGGAGGATGTTGGAAAAGAAAAGCAGAAATATGAGGGGAGGGATGAGAAAAAGAAGAGTCAGAGAAAGGAGGAGGCAGTGTGGGGGGCTGCCGTGTCAGTCGCCGGTCGACCCTCAGATGCAACGGACAATGGTTCTGCTGCTGCTTCTGCTGCTGCTGCTGCTGCTGCTGCTGCTGATGCTGCTGCTGCTGTTTCTTCTTCTTCTTCGTCCATCTGACCAAACGAGGTCTTCGATACACGCCATTCCGTCAATTGCAAGCGCTTATCCCTGTCTCTCCACTTCCCTCCATTTGACCCTTTCGGCATCCTTGTTATACCTCCCCATTTATATACCTTATCTCTTCTCTCCAATACTGCTTATCCGTATGCCTCTCTGACTCTCTCTCTCTGTCTGTCTCTGTCTCTGCTTGTCTGTCTGTCTGTCTGTCTCTCTCTCTCTCCATCTATCTACTCTCAATCCATTCATTACTTTTTCCTCTCTTCTTTCCTCGTTCTTTCGTCCTCTATATACCCTGTCTTCTCTTCCTGCGTTCACCTACACATAGGTCTTTGTCTCTCACCGTATATCGCTCTCCCTTCCTATACTGCG
>OX457045.1:34515264-34592764 GCA_949752735.1 Lumbricus terrestris | reverse complement strand
AACAGCAACAACGGCAACGGCAACAACGGCAACAGCAGCAGCAACAACGGCAACAGCAAAAACGGCAACAGCAAAAACGGCAACAACAGCAACAGAACAACAGCAACAGCAACACAGCAACAGCAACAACGGCAACAGCAACAACGGCAACGGCAACTGCAACGGCAACAGAGCAACAACGGCAAAAGCAACAACGGCAACAACGGCAAGGGCAACAACGGCAACAGCAACAACAGAGCAACAGAGCAACAGCAACAACGGCAACGGCAACAACGGCAACAGCAACAGAACAACAACAACAGCAACAACGGCAACAGCAACACGGCAACGGCAACAGCGGCAACGGCAACGGCAACAACGACAACGGCAACAGCAATAGAGCAACGTATACTGCAGCGGCAACAGTCGCCCCTTCACCAAGTTGGCGTTGCTGTTCCTTTCACATGTCAAACTTTTCGCCTTGTAAATAGTATACGGCGATGCACAGTCGGAGGAGGTCTGAAGGAAAACGAAACGCGTCGAGGGAGAGAATTAAGGAGAGTAGGAGGGAGTGGAAAGGGAGGGAAGAGGAGCTGATGGGAAGAGGAAAGAGGGAGGAGAAGAAGAAGCATGGACGAACGCCAGAGTTCCATTATTGGTGGTGCTGGCGGTGGTGGCTGAGGAGGCAGCGGCAGCGTCGGCGGCGTGCATTGAAGGCGAGATGTGTCAATTTTCTTCAATTTACGTTCGGCGAATGAAGTAAGGAGCTCGCCTGATTTAGCGCCAGACTGACGGATAGCTCATAATCGCCAATTTGCCCATTCCAATCTTCGCCGAAAACAACCAACGGGCGCTAAGTAAATTTACTGGCATGGAACACACACATGCACGCACACAATGACGCACATGTACACACATATATAATTTATATATATATATATATATATATATATATATATATATATATATATATATATATGCAATGCAAGCGCACAGACGTAGGAGCACACATACACAAACCCACATGTAGAAGCACGCATGTACAGTTGTATAGCACAAGCGTATATACGAACATACATTAAGTAAACGAAAGCACACCCACAAACACACCTACATACACGAATACACACACGGGCGCACATCGTGGGGCGCGGTGGTGTATATTGGGTATGTTCGTTGCCTTGCAGCCACAGGGTTGCAGGTTCGAATCCATCTCAAGTCGCCGCGTAAGGACCTTATATATATAGGCATGTCCTTCACTCGGCGTGAAACTCCCTTGCAGTGTCCGCGCGGTAGTCGGAAGCGCCTCTGAGTAGTGAGCTTGAAGGGGCGCTATAGCAATTAAGTGCGCAAGCAAACAAATTGTGGGCGTGTTTTGGGGAGGTGTATATGAGTTAAACCACCCCAGAAACGTGTTATTTCCAAATTATTATCACAATTCTGTGTGTTTTCTTTGCAACTTTGAGCTCTGACATTTTTTTCACGGAGGTTAGAATACGCTGTATTCCCGTGCATGCCCTATTATAAGGCCTGTAGAATTATTATACGAGTTAATCTGAGTTTCTATTTCGCCACATATTTTGTGTAGGAGTCCGTGTACACATTATTATTTTGTCCATTTTACAAACTGCCAGTACAGAATCCAGAGAGGTCAAACTGCAGATAAACTTGGTTCTGGTTATCACGCCACAGGATTTACACCCAAAACTGACAAAGAGATCTGTTCAAAAGAATTGATACCCACACTCATCTGATCCTCAGATCCTCCACCTTCCTAATCGACACCCGCATTAACAATTACTCTGGCCCTCTGGCTACCAGACTCGGACATCTTTCTGACTACTCTTGGGAATAGGCTTCTGACTCGATGCATGCAGCACATGTGAAAAAGCTGGTGCCCTGCGATTGGCTTTCGAGTGGCGCTTTAGAAGCAACTATAGAGGAGCACTTGCCCTTTGAAAACTGACACCTATTTTTCGTTCATTTAATCATTCGTTCATTCTATGGACTTATATAGCGTACATTTACAAAACAACTTCTTAACGTCTACTTTTTAATTTTTAACAAATTTCTAAGGAAACTATTCGTATTAAAAATTATACACAAAATGAAACTGAGAAATTTGCGTAAGAAACCTCTTTGAAAAATGCCCGTATTCTTAATTTCCAGCTTTGCATTTTCAAGCTCCTGCTCCTAAATTTTTTTCGAAAAATCTTTGACCCCTCTGGAAAAAATTTCTGCGGGCGCCCATGTACGAGGGACGTCAGACGGTTATACCTCTCCCCTTGTGTGTCCAAGGGTTGCGCCATCGGAGGATCGTCGGTCATTACAGTCAGAGTTCGTTATTAGAGAAAGCAGGCATGCAGAGGGAAATCCGATCAGCCAGAGAAAACAGAAGCCAACTATACATGAAACGCTTTCAGTTTAGTTCTGATTGAGATTTCAGAACTGACAGAAAGCGCAATGTAGATAGGCCACTATACATGGCAGTGCTTTGGATCGAAAACGTCCGAAAGCCCGACTCTCAACAACATGTTTTGGTTGAGTGTCGATATAATATATCCTATTGCCGGAGACAGTAGCGTATACCAATTCATTGATCGAGTTCAATATTTTGCTGTCAAGAGGAAGGTTAAAACCTGAAAGGAGTGAAGATAAATCAACTGATTTATAATGCCGTGTTTGTTTTTTCCTCTTCAGCTGCGGCAATTGCGAATCATATACCCGCGGGGTATACGGTATACCCCGTTCCCTTTGACCCAATGTTTAATCTAGACTCTAGTCCCCCTACTTTGTGTGTATGTGTGCATGTGGGAGGGGAATTCAGGCTTCTGAGGGGGCAAGAGGGGCGGAGTAAAAGCAAAATGTCCGGACTTTTAGGCGGACGGCCCCTGAGCCACCGGTCTGATGACCTTTTTTATAGTCATCCGGTCAAAATCTCAGGTCGCCAAATATATATATCCTACCAGTATACATGTAGTAACTCGACCCGGGCCACCTTTGGACTACTCTTACGGCAGTGTTTAATCTAGACGTCTCTGGGGGGGGGAAAGTTCACCCCCCAGGATTGACATTTCCCCCCCCAGAAAAAATTGACGAAATGATATTGGTTTTTAGTTACTGTTTTCGTCATTGTTTTACATGAAGTGTTATAATATATCGTGATACTATTTATTATTATATGAATATAATGACATTATTTGCTACTATAATATATGATACTATCATGTTAAGACGACACCTTAAAATGCTGCCATTGCAATGTGGAAATTCAAAAAGTTTCTAATGGGTCAATGAAAAAGTACAGCTATTTTGTTAAGATGACCCCTTAAAATGCTGCCATTGCAATGTGGAAATTCAAAAAGTTTCTAATGGGTCACTGAAACAGTACAGCTATTTTGTTAAGATGACCCCTTAAAATGCTGCCATTGCAATGTGGAAATCCAAAAATTTTCTGATGGGTCAATGAAAAAGTACAGCTATTTTGTTAAGATGACCCCTTAAAATGCTGTCATTGCAATGTGGAAATCCAAAAATTTTCTAAAGGGTCACTGAAAAAGTACAGCTATTTTGTTAAGACGACGCCTTAAAATGCTGCCATTGTAATGTGGAAATTCAAAAAGTTTCTAATGGGTCACTGAAACAGTACAGCTATTTTGTTAAGATGACCCTTAAAATGCTGTCATTGCAATGTGGAAATTCAAAAATTGACCCCTTAAAATGCTGCCATTGCAATGTGGAAATCCAAAAATTTTCTAATGGGTCACTAAAAAAGTACAGCTATTTTGTTAAGACGACACCTTCAAATGCTGCCATTGTAATGTGGTAATTCAAAAATTTTCTAATGTGTCACTGAAACAGTACAGCTATTTTGTTAAGATGACCCCTTAAAATGCTGTCATTGCAATGTGGAAATCCAAAAATTTTCTAATGGGTCAATGAAAAAGTACAACTATTTTGTTAAGATGACCCCTTAAAATGCTGCCATTGCAATGTGGAAATTCAAAAAGTTTCTGATGGGGAGGGGTGCATCCCCCTCCCTATACCCCTCCTCGTCTCGGTGCTACGTGCATCACGAGCGTCCTTCGGGCATTCAAATGTCTTCCCCCCCCAGAAACCCCAATTCCCCCCCCAGAGGAGGGGGACTAGATTAAACACTGCTCTTACGGACAACCCTTATGACTCAACGGAGAGCTCGTGAATAAGCTGTCATGGTGTCCCGCGCTTGGCTTCTATTACCAGTGGCGGTGCCAGGATTTAAGTTTGGGGGGGCTGAAGTCCCGCGGCAAAATCTGACATATCCATTCGCCAAAATTTCTGACGACCTTTTTTTTTAGTCATCGACCGAAGTCTCATGAAAATTTTCCATTTTCGCCGCCAAAATTTCTGACGACCTTTTTTTTAGTCATCACCCTAAAATTTGGGATATTTCAATGTAAAATAATTAAGATGGCCTTTTTTAGGGGGGGGGGCTGAGCCTCTTCTAGGGGGCTTAGCCCCCAGCCCCCCCTAGCGCCGCCACTGGCTTCTATAGTATAGCGCTTTAGATATTTTGGCTTTTACGATTACGATTCTCTGGGTAAGCTAACCTATACTGCAAAAGAGAGCTAGTGGCCAGAATTTTTCTTTTGGGTTTAATCTGGTTAATTCCTTGTTTTCTCAATCCTTGTTCTAGAAATATAACATTAATTTGTTAATTATACTGAACCGATTAAAATTAGCCTAAATTGCCTAATATAATTATGTTTAGATATAATTATATACATGCATAATCTTTAACATGAGCAATTACTTATATCTTTTTTTGGCGGTGGTGGTGATAGTGGTGGTGGTGGGGGTGGTGGTGGTAGTGGTGGTAGTGGTGATGGTGGTGAGATGGTGGCCGTGGTGGTTGCGAATTTTGTGAGATGGTGCTGCTGTTGTTGTTGTTGCTGGTGGTGGTGTTGGTTGTGTTGGCGGTGGTGCTGGCGGTGTTGGTAGTGGTCTCATGCCAGTATTAACGTGAGCGTATAGTTCTGTGGACATGTGGTAGGCGTGGCCATAGACAGGAAACGATGCGTGTATAGGAAGAGGGAGGACGAGGACGAGGTGGAGGAGGAAGAGGAGGACGATGACGAGAAGGGTGAGAGGCAGACACACGAGGGAAGGAATAGGAGGTATAGGAGGAGAAGGAGGAGAAGAAGGGGGAAGATGGGGATGGGGGAAGAGAGGCAGACACGAGGGAGAAGAAATAGGAGGCAGAGGAGGAGAAGGAGGAGGAAGATGAGGATGGGGAAGAGAGACAGACACGAGGGAGAAGAAATAGGAGGCAGAGGAGGAGAAGGAGGAGAAGAAGGGGGAAGATGAGGATGGGGAAAGAGAGGCAGACACGAGGGAGAAGAAATAGGAGGCAGAGGAGGAGAAGGAGGAGAAGGAGGAGAAGGAGGAGGAAGATGAGGATGGGGAAGAGAGACAGACACGAGGGAGAAGAAATAGGAGACAGAGGAGGAGAAGGAGGAGAAGAAGGGGAAGATGAGGATGGGGGAAGAGAGGCAGACACGATGGAGAAGAAATAGGAGGCAGAGGAGGAGGAGGAGGAGGAGGAGAAGGAGGAGGAAGATGAGGATGGGGGAGGAGAGCAGACACGAGGGGGAAGGAGTAGAAGGCAGAGGATGAGAAGGAGGAGAGGGAGGAGGAGGAAGATGGGGATGGGGGAAGAGAGACAGACACGAGGGAGAAGGAACAGGAGGCAGAGGAGGAGAAGGAGGCTGAGGAAGATGAGGATGGGGGAAGAGAGGCAGACACGAGGGGGAAGAAATAGAAGGCAGAGGAGGAGAAGGAGGCTGAGGAAGATGAGGATGGGGGAAGAGAGGCAGACACGATGGAGAAGAAATAGGAGGCAGAGGAGGAGGAGGAGGAGGAGAAGGAGGAGGAAGATGAGGGTGGGGGAGGAGAGCAGACACGAGGGGGAAGGAGTAGAAGGCAGAGGATGAGAAGGAGGAGAGGGAGGAGGAGGAAGATGGGGATGGGGGAAGAGAGACAGACACGAGGGAGAAGGAACAGGAGGCAGAGGAGGAGAAGGAGGCTGAGGAAGATGAGGATGGGGGAAGAGAGGCAGACACGAGGGGGAAGAAATAGAAGGCAGAGGAGGAGAAGGAGGAGGAAGATGAGGATGGGGGAAGAGAGGCAGACACGATGGAGAAGAAATAGGAGGCAGAGGAGGAGGAGGAGGAGGAGGAGAAGGAGGAGGAAGATGAGGATGGGGGAGGAGAGCAGACACGAGGGGGAAGGAGTAGAAGGCAGAGGAGGAGAAGGAGGAGAGGGAGGAGGAGGAAGATGGGGATGGGGGAAGAGAGACAGACACGAGGGAGAAGGAACAGGAGGCAGAGGAGGAGAAGGAGGCTGAGGAAGATGAGGATGGGGGAAGAGAGGCAGACACGATGGAGAAGGAGTAGCCATCGATCCATCTGCAATTAACCTGCCAACGCAGGAAACAATTCACCTTTTCAGTCGCAAGTGCGCATTCATTGTTGTTGCTGTCATCGTCACCATCATATTTCTCGCCATTCCTCCTCCTCCTCCCCATCCCACTTTCTCCTCCCTCTTCTTCGTCACCACCACTGCCACCACCACTGCCACCACCACCACCGCCACCACCACCACCACCGCTGCTAAGAGGGTCATATTTGCAAATCTTTTGTTTAAGACTTAAGTTAATAAGTTCGTGTAATGCAAACATGTAAACAACAACTAAAACCCTTATCATTTTTTAAAAATCTGGGGGAAGTAATTTCTATACGGGGAACTTTCCCTTTGAAATGAGAATGCCTATAGATTAAATATTGATTGCTGCGTTTTTACTCACGATGGGTCAGACATGGTTCACATAGAGATTTTGTAAAATGACCTTTTTGTATAGCGTATGGGCCCCTAAGTCTTGACCCAATTTTCTTGGTGAATTGTATGAACAGACAGAAGTTGTTTGGCATCACCAATTCCACGGCGCATCCAAAGTGCTTGTATAAACGCACTGGGAGCGCTTCTGAAAGGCTCTTGCTGCGAGAAGCGCTTTATAGATGGTCAGATAAGATAAGATAAGATAGATACACAGCCTGGGCGATATATATACGATGACAGCCAGTGGCGTAGCCAGGAATTTATGATGCTTTGAATTTATGATTTGGATTTTTTTTACCTGACCGGATGCCCTTTCTGACACCTGCCCAACAGTATTACAGTAAATAAAAAGGGAATAAAGTAACAAAAGGAATAAAGTAAGAAAAACAATTGTTACTACAAGCAATTGTTTTGTTTTTCTTATTTAAGTGGATAAATAACCTTTAAAAAAACTTTTTCCCTATGCCAATGGGGAGTTTAACCCACTAAATCCCTCCCTTGTCTACGCCACTGATGACAGCAGCGCCTTATGTGGCTTTTGATTGTCTCCACTTCGAGGTCTCGTCTTCATTCGTTTCTTAACCGCTCTGCATACACAACACATTTTCCGATCTGCATCATATTCTGACGATTCGAGGCGGCTCACATCTCTTGCATCTTTGTATAGGCTACCGCTTATGCATTCTTGAGCAGCAAGAGGGAAAAAGGGGGTGGGGGAGATGAAATAGAGTAGGGAGAAAAAGGATGAGGAAAGAAGGAAGGGAAGGAAGGAAGAAGGATTAGAGTGGAAGATGGAAGGGGAGGACCAGTGGCGTAGCCAGGAATTTTTGATGGGGGTTTATGGCCGGAAACCCTGTTTTTTGCTATTTTTTCTTACTTAAATGGAAAAATAACCTTTAAAAACCTTTTTCCCGTAGCCAATGGGGGGTTTTAACCCCGAAACCCCCCCTTGCCTACGCCACTGGGGAGGACGAAGAAGGAGGGCGAGGAGACGATAATAGGCAGGGATAAGAGGAGGAGCAAGAGGAGGAAAAGAAGGAGGAGGAGGTGGAGGAGAAGAAGAAGAGGAGGTTGAGGAGAGGAAGATAGATGGGGAGATGAAATGGAAGGAGGTGAAAGACAATGAGAAGAGGGGGAGAAGAGTAGGCATTGGCTGTAATAGTAGGATGCGATCACAAGTCAGTCATTAAAACTACGGTCGCAGAGTTACAGAAAGGGTTTGCATGCTCTTGCTTCCTCCAAGCCGAAAATTGCTACCTAGATATACAGCCCATATGCACATAGGTTATATATATATATGTTATTTATCTATGCCCATGCACATAATTATGCATATGCAATTCATGTATATAATGCATATCATGTATATACATGTCATGATGCATATCATGTATATACATGTCATGTATGTATATACATGCATATTTGCATATATACTTGTATATGCATATACATGTCGTGTAAAATAATTATGGTAAAATATAACCGCGGACAGTTATTATAGACTCGACTTGCGTGAGCACGATGGTCAGCAGCAATGGCCACACATGCAATGGGCGGCGGTCATTGTGGTCATCTGACCAGCGCTAGCGAACGGCTTCAGCGGACTCAGCGCCACCGCCACCACCACCATCAGCATCAGCAACGGTATACAACATCCTTCGGTGCCTTCGCAGCCTCCGCAGCCTCAACCAACGCCGCCGTCGCCGACTGCATGGCTGCAATGTAGAACCCATAGATCACTCGTCTGGCAGGTTCTCATTTAACAGCGAGCTGGTCACTTCTGTCCGGCCGGTCATTGGCAATTCATAGGGCCGTCAAAAGAAGAATGATAAACGACGTCGACCCGTCGACCCCTGGCCCTGGCCACCGCCGCCACCACCCACCCAACCGGACGAGAGGAGGGGGCCTCCTGCTGCAGTGGTCGCTCCCACCCAGGACGACGACGCAGCCAAGCACGGACGAGGCAGGGGAGCGACCGACAGACCGACCGATCGACCGATCGTCGAAGGGAGTCCTCCTCCTCGCCGTCCGTCGTTGGCGTCGGCGCCGCCGCGGTGACAAGGCATCAAAGTGGCTGCAGTTCACGGGGACTAACCCTGCCAAAAACTGGCCAGCCAAGTCCGGCGGGGTCAGTTGGGAGCGCGTCAGAGGGGAGGCGACGGCGGCCGATGGGGAACGACGGCGGAGTGGGACGACCTGAGGTGGGGAGGAGGAAGAAGGGGAGAGAGGACATGGAAGGGGGTAAGGGAGGAGGAGGAGGGAATGCGCGGGCGGGGAGAGAGCACGTATAGGAAGGAAACCAATTTCATACACGCGCTTCGTACTATCGATGTGCCCTTGTATACATCTACACACATATTATATATTTAGTATATTATGTGTAAGCTTATATATATATATACGTATCATGTATTCATGTATATATATATACGTATCATGTATTCATGTGTGTAATATGGTTCTAGATATATATGATGAAAAATAGAAGGAAGTATAGGACTATACATAAATACGCGACCCGCTGGGAGAAGAGACATCGCCAAAAACCGGCATGCGTATTTAGAGTGACAATCAAGTTTGAATCAATATGGGGTCATATTTCACCAGATGTGTTTTTGTGGATGTGGGCGGAACTGAAGCCATATTTGCTGGAACAAACTCTTATCATCATTGAGTAAGTTGTGCTTTTTAAAAGGAAAAAAATGCATGGCAAAGTTAATCAAAGGAAACATAACTTGCAAGATCAATAAATTATCATTTTTTTTGTCGTGTCGTATTCCATCTAAGCTATAGCCTATTCTCTATTTGAGACTAATGCAACTTTAGCGCGGAACAAGCTTTGATGAAGTAAAATAATCATAGCTTACATATTCTGGACCAAATATATAGGAGTAGATCAGCTAAGATAGCTTGTTATCGATTTTTATGGTTAAGACTCTCGGACAATTCGGTGGCTTATAACTGCAATTAAGGAAATTTAGCGTATACCAGCGCTCATGAATTATATGTTCGACCCTTTCATATAATTTTAGTAGCGCATATAGAATCGTGAACGTCTGATTACGACTACACTTCATGGATGAAACGTGACAATCCATTCAAGGACTTGTGCAACAAATTAACTAAAAACCTTTCCGGATTACAAGTCGCGCTAATAATAGACATTTTATGGAGCGCGGTGGTGTAGTGGGTATGTTCGTTGCCTTGCAGCCGAGAGGTTGCAGGTTCGAATCCACCCCAAGCCGCTACGTATAGGAACCTTGGTCAAGTCCTTCACTCGCATGCAATTGCTCAGCGCTTCGGCGTGAAACTCCGAATCAGTGTCTGGTCTGTAGTCGGGAGCGTTTCTGAGTAGAAATTGTGAAAGAGCGCTATAAAAATTGCACATACATAGGCCTAACATTCATACATTCATAGGCCCACATACATACATACATACATACATACATACATACATACATACATACATACATACATACATACATACATACATACATACATACATACATACATACATACATACATACATACATACATACATACATACATACATACATACATACATACATACATACATACATACATACATACATACATACATACATACATACATACATACTGTGGAAGTTTGCACTGTGCTGGATGAGATTTTCCTGTGTTGTGTACGCATAAAGAGAGACTGACTGGACTCGTAGAGCGTAAGTCCTGAAACTCGACCTTGACCTTGAGCTTGGCATCGGCCTTGAGGTTCGGCATCTTCCTACTGACTGATTGACCTGACTCCTGCCGTCAGTAAACGAGTGGCTAATGTGATGGTGCTATAGAAGTTGCTGAGAACTGTGTACGGTACCGTTGAATCTACTGTACAGAAACATTGCTGTTTTAGCAGTGGAAGGAGACAAGCAGCAAACGTCTCGTTACGAATTACGTCATTTCGCGTTCTCATGGTAACGATTTCGTAAACGATGACGCCATAATTGGGTCGTTTATCTTACGTCATCTTTCTGTCAACTTTTGGGTGCAACATTCATTTAGTGAAAGAACTTCAAATATTTTCGAATGTTAATATTGATAATCTTCGTTTAATTTCGTGTTGACGCTACGCAGAATGATTACAATTCGTATAATGAACAATAACAATTCGAGATGTTCGACGTCTGAGTCAACACCATACAGACGATGCAGTCAGTAAGAAAACAGTGCAACGAACAGAATGTATCCGCCACAGATGCGAAGATCCAAGTAAGAAATTTCTTGTTTTTCTTTGTATTAGGCCCAATCATTATTAAGTAGGTGATGGGGTGTTTATGGAGATGATGATGATGATGATGATGATGATGATGATGATGATGATGATGATGATGATGATGATGATGATGATGATGATGATGGATGATGATGATGATGATGATGATGATGATGGTGATGATGATGATGATGATGATGATGATGCTGATGATGATGATGATGATGATGATGATGATGATGATGATGATGATGATGATGATGATGATGATGATGATGATGATGATGATGATGGTGGTGGTGGTGATGATGATGATGATGATGATGATGATGATGATGATGATGATGATGATGATTGGTGATGATGATGATGATGATGATGACGACGACGACGACGACGATGATGATGACGACGACGATGACGACGATGACGACGACGATGATGATGACGATGACAACGGCGATGACGATGATGATAGAGGTCCATCTTATCATCTTCAATACTTTATGATAATGCGTTCATTAAATATGTATGCCCATGAGTAATTATTGTGACGATTGTCTTGTTTATAGATGTCAGGTGTCTCTGGTCAGTTTGCCTATATATAGGGTGGCTGGTCTTCTTCTTCTTCAGGTTCTTCATGATGGCAGAGATGCAGTGCTCAAGAATCGGAGGCGATCAGCGAAACGTAGAAAGCAATAAATTCAAAACATGCTCAAAGAAGAAAGTTCATCAAAGTTAAACGTAAGAATTGTTCATCTCAATCACTTAAACATGATTCAAGTGCATGCATATTACTGCATTTCTAATTGAACTTTATGTAGCGCTATTAAAGTGAGAGATTAATCAGAGGCGTTTTCTACGCTATAGCTATAATATTTGGGTGAAAATCAATGCTTCCGAGGAATAGAGCAAAGATCTCTGCCAGAAGTCGATGCCTGTGTATTATATAGCCAGCAAACGAGGAGCGCCCCAGTATAAGATAATCTTGCACTTTATTTCTTCCTATAAAAATGCAATACAATACAATACAATTACAATATAATTATACTACATGCAGGGCCGTAAATCTGTAACTAAATGTGGGGAGGGAAATTGTCCCCACGGAATTGTGCTTATAGTATACCTCCCTCAAGAAGCCCACCCAAAATTAGTGTTAAAAATTGTTGATTCGCGCTATAATAGGCCTACCGCACATAGCCTATAGATTAATATGTTTGGACTACAGGGAATAACACGACTAGTCATTAGAGGTTCTCTTGCCAAACCGAAAGAGTTGAAAGTATTAGACCTATTTTAGTGGTTTATATTTCTCTTCATTTTAACTTCTCCATCTGCATGGTTTAGTAGGCGTTTACATTAATCTTTAGCAACTCATTTGTACTGTAAACTGAGCTGTTAGTTTATTATCCGCGTCTGTATTCAGTGTCAAATGTTTAATCATCAACTTAAACAACAACACAGTTATATTCTAGTGCAATATATGAGTTGACAAGGGGTTAAAACATGTTTGAACGTGTAGTGAATCTCAGTCAATTATAGGCCTAAGGTGAAATCTAATTTTAATTATACATAACTTCCTACTTGCAGGCTTAGGCCTATATAATCCACAACAATACTTTATCATATCATTTTGCCGTTTTTGTCATCTCTTGCCTAGCGATTGCTTCAATAGCCCAATTAATCAGTTAATTTTGACTGAAGTCGTCAGAATACTGTGTAGCTTCTGTGGGGGGGGGGGGGCTGGAGTAACTTACTCTGAAGATTGTGATTGCGATTACAAATTCAAACTGCAACCAATACAGATTCCTTATACGTAGAAGGTATAAAATGACAGGAATCAGATCATAATTATTATATAAATTATAATGCTAAAATAGTATGCAATGCTGTTAGTTATTTTTCTGGTGCACAGATTTAGGCATTGGCTAATTGTTTGTGTAGGCCTATAAGAAAAGATGTTCTTGATAGAGAAGGCAGTGTTCATTTTCACTACTTTTGAAGCACTTACCAGCACACCATCCTGCTTGAAGCCATTTGGGAAAACGAAAGAGATGTCTCATCTTAAATCATTTAACGCACCACACTCTATTCACGAATTTTATTTGTTTAAATTTATTTGTAATCCTCTGTAGGCCTTCAGTCGAATATGTGGTATAACGTGGTCTCGAGATGAACTGATCAGTATTTCTCCTTTCAAATCAGAGAGCCCACGCTTCCTATGTATGCCTACTTGTGTATACATGTTATGTATCATGTATGCATGCATGAACCGTGAGTGCACGTTTGTATGTATTGTAAACTTATATCCCAATTTACAAAGCGCCTCTTACAGTAGGCCTACTAGCTACTCAGAGGCACTCTCAGCGTGAATGCCCCGAGGAAATAAGAAAGACCTGAAGCAGTGAATGGCTGAAGATGTCACCCTCTAATTAGATCTTAATAGATAATATAGATAAAGGGATATCGAGGTAGGTTATTCCACATAGAAGGGTCTACAATGGCAAAAGCTTGGTGTTGGGCCATGGAAGTCCTTTCCCGAGGAACTCGGAGATCAAATCGATAAGCAGACCATCCCACAGAGGGTGGGAAGTAGGCCTACTGCGTAGAGGGTTTGTGCACCAAGTCACAAAGGTGTTTATAGGAGCTCAATTTAATTGTCCATTTTGAGTAGGCCTACGGGTATGTATGCTGTACATATATAATTATATATACATGTGTGTGTCTGATTAGCTGTCTTCCTCCCTGCAGTCTTTCAGGATGATAGCCTATATTGGGCGTGTCAAGTCATAAATTCCTCTCTCTTTGTATTAACGAAGAAGAGACTCAGATATAATCAATGGACACATTTGCACCTCTTTCAACTGTGCGGCTTTTGATTCCACAGAGCAAATCTTCAAATAGCCACGTTTCGAGCAATGTGCAGTCGCTCACAGCTTACCGACTCTAGCATTTGTGACGCAGCTGAGGGAAATTGTGGGGAGGGAATTTCTTCACGTTCCCTCCCCAGGTTTAAAACTGGGGAGGGAATTACCTCCCTTCCCTCCCCGGGATTTACGGCCCTGACTACATGTCTATAATAACATGCATTAATTGTCTTCGCTGGTTTTCTGTGTTACTTTAGGAACCGCTACGTTGCTGCCTGAGGGGATTGGGAGGAGTGAGGTTGGTTGTGTGGAGTGAGGTTGGTTGTGAGGAGTGAGTGGGGCTGTGCTGGTTTGTTGTTGTTGTTGTGTGTGTGTTTGCTGTTTATTTGTATTAGTACCTGCCGAGCCTCTGGCGTGGCTTAAAATCCCGTAAGCTCCTCGCAAAGGCAGGAGGGCCCCTGGCGCGGATTGGGCTAATATCCCGCAAGCCCACTATTATTAATTTTGAATTTATTATTATTTTTGTGTTGTGCGTTGTTGAGTTGAGGAATGAGAAGGGGGATGAAGGGATGGATTGATTGGAAAGAAGTGGTGGACCTGGAGCAGTGGGACATCGAAGGACAGCCTCAAGAGAAGGACGTCCACTCGATTGACAACGAGGCGGACGCTTATCCGGCCTGGGACAAAAACTTTTCGTTTACGAGACTGTTTTCATTGAAATAGATTCTTTTGCAAATAGACGCAAAGAACAGTGTGTATGGTGGAACATTCCTCACTCAGTGGACTTCATAATAAAGCAACAGTTATTTGCTCAACTATATAGTCGTCTTTTCTGTATCGTGTCTTTCTGACTATTCTCGACTTTCGCTGTCGACTTGTTGCTGTTTGACAGCATTGTGTCAGTCATAACAAAGATGATAGTTTGTTTGTATGTGCACTTGTTATAGCGCCCCTTCAAGCACTCTACTCAAAGGCGTTCCCGACTGCAGAGCGGACACTGCATCGGAGTTTCACGCCGAAGCGCTGAGCAATTGCGAGTGAAGGACTTGCCCAAGGTCCCTACGCGGCGACTTGAGGTGGATTCGAAACTCGAACCTTCCGGCTTCAAGGCAACAACGCCACCACTACACCACCGTGCCCCACAATTAGTGTCACCATCCTCCTTAAATCCAGGCTTTCGACTGACACTATCAGTGTTCGAATAAGAGCGGAGTCTGACCTTTGTCTGTCGCCCTGCCATCGTATGTAGACCTATATACATAGCAAAGCATAGGTATACGCAATTAAGAAGGAACTGAAGCTCTGATCAACAGTTTGTCGAATCCTATATGTAGGCTGAAAGTGAACCGGGTCTGTCCACCCGGCATTCATTTTGGGCACTAGATTAGACACTGAAGTAGATCTAGCGTCCTCTGACCCTCAAAGAGATCCGGTTATAGTTTTTCAAACCACTTTAAGCACTGACGTCGATTACCATGCACTAGGCCAACTGGTCAACTGATCCTTAGGCCTAACTATAATTTCATAGACAGGAGATATTAACGCAAGCAGTAAGTGACTTTCAGCGACTGAAACAGAACATTGGAAGAGCGCAACATAACTGCTACAGAAATACCAATGACGGTATAATTATGACCGAGGAGTCCAAAGTTAGAGCTTTAGAAGTAGAACCACTTCTTCATGTTCTCTGCCCCATGGCAGGTTCGAACTTCCGACGGCGCCACTCCTCCCGGTGTTGAGCCTCTTCTTTCAGTTTCCCATAACCTTCAACCGTGCAACATCCAGTCCAGTAGTTTCTGTCTTTGTCTTCCTCTTTTTACCACATGTGGAGCACAGAATAGATCAAGCTACGCTTTATCTATTCTCTGGTAGAACCCACTTAATTCTTGACGATGATGACAGTGACATTAACTTATGCATAGAGACTTCATAATGTTGGGTTAGCATAATTATTGCATATAGGCTTAGGCTTACTTCTCGCTTTAGGCCAACGGCACAAACATAATTATCTATAGGCCTATACTTTCGACTTCGTTGATGGACTTCGTGAATTCAATTGTTGAAAAACGTCTCATTCTGCCTGAACAGGGGCTTCTATCCCCCCTAAGCAGCCGGGCGCAATCCATCTTCTCCCCCCCCTTTTCTGAACCGGCCTTCCTCTATGTATGCAATATAATGTAATCTAGCGCATGCCCTCCTCTAGTGTGGGAATGAAGGTTTGTTTGGAGGGGAACAAACGATCGGGCATCTAGCAGACGATCGCCGAAGTATGTGTAGCGCCGAGAAGGGACCTTGGTATGGGGAGGGAGTGTGCCCCTCCCCATAAGAAATTTTTGCGATTTCCGCATTGCAATTTCAGCATTTTAAGCTGTCCTCTTAGCAAAATAGGCCTACGTACTCTACTATTTCAGTGGAGGAATTGCTGCCAAAATTGGGCAGCCATATGTTTTGCATCCTTGATCAGTGTGCGCTCGAGAGGCGTTACATAAATTTTTAGAGCACAATGCAATACAATCAAATACAATGTAGGTGCTACATTGTAAGCCCACGTATTAATGATGTTGCTTTACTAAGTGTTCAAGGACCAAATTTGACTGTCTGAAATTTGAAAGATAACATTGGAGAGAAGCCATTAAGTTGTGCAAAATAGTATTTGTATTAATATTATTTGTTTTCCAATTTTAATATGACTGTATTATTTATTAAAATAGTAAAAACATAACTATAATCATGTAATAGGAAATTTTTATTATGGTATATTATAGCTGCTGTAGCAGTTCATGTAATTCAAAAATGCAGAGAAAAACCTAACTAAAAACTCAAAGTGTATTTATAAAGAGTATACATTTTGCTAAAAACTATTAGGCCTACCATTTTGTCCAAAATTTTTATGCAACGGAAGTATTTTCTGGAGGGATCTTCCTCCTAGTGATGCTTAGATTGAACGCTGCCCTCCATGTCCGACCTTCCCCCCAGCCGACGTGAATTTTGGCTGTCTTTTGATTCCCCCCCTATTTTACACTGGGCGCAAGCTGCGCCCGCCATGTATAGGGATAGAAGCCCCTGGCCTGAAGCCACGTGCAATATAACGAAACGACAAAAACCTATATCCGTTAGATTTCAAACTCTACTTTCAGAATCCTATAAATCGTATAAAGCGTATAAATCGCTCATTACTAAAAGCATGCACACTTTGGATCTCACCGAACATTATATGCTCCGTGTAGTAAATAACTCAATAGAAATAATTCAAAATAAATTACTTAAATGAATTAACATATTATTTTCTGTATAGGACGATAGTCTATCTGTGACAGAGCCCAGTAGCTGTGTGAAAGGAAGACTTAAATCAAATTGCGATTTTCTTTCGCCCAGAGGCCTATGATTAGAATTTAGAACGTCTTGTCCTCAATTCAAACGAGGTGCATACACTGTACAGATAGGTGCTCCGGGTGGGAGGGGGAGGGCTGGGCTGGGCTGAAACCATCTGCGCATTTATCGGATCTTGTGTCCTAGCAGTTCGAGCATCAAAGGGCGTTTATCCGACCTATGACCTTCGACCTTCGACCTCGTCGTTTGTGCTGGAAGTGTCCGAGTATCACCATGACACCGTTCTGAAAGAAAATGAACATCTGGCCGAGAAAAGACTGGCTGGCAAAGGTCGAGTTCTAGAAGGCGTTAGGAAAATGAGTTCACAGAGTAAAAAACACGCCCACACTTGGCGCTGTTTCTTCTGCTCACTTTGCCCTTCGTGCACACTCTCGTTACTTTTTTTGTCAAAGCATTTCCTCTGTATTTGTGTGATGGTGGTAGTTGGGTGGAACCTGATTAGAACAAAACAGATAAATATTAAATCTCATTCATTCACCCGTGCATTCACCCATTTATTCATCCATTCACTCAATCATTCGTTCGTTTATTCATTCGTTCATTCGTTCATTCATTTATTCATTCGTTCGTTCATTCGTTCGTTCATTCAGCTGTTCATTCATTCATTCATTCACTCATTCATTCACTCATTTATTCATTCATTCGTTCGTTCATTCGTCTGTTCATTCACTCGTTCACTCGCTCACTCATTCATTCATTCATTCATTCATTCATTCATTCGTTCATTCATTCATTCATCCACTCACCAGAATTGTAATAAGAGTATATATTTAGAGTATTTATAGCTCTCGAAGTTAATTAATTATGAGGCCTACTCATAGTAAACCCGCCAGGGTGAGTAGGCCCTACTGCAGGGGTATTGTGTGGTTCAACTCATAGATGTAAAAAACGATGGAAACGGAATAAAAAACGGTAAAAAACGTCGTTTTTTTCGAAAAAATAAAAAACGACAAAAAAACGATAAAAAACGGAAACGGTAAATAATTTGACTTTGCTACATCTAAAACCGCATTTTAACCTTGAAAACATTGATTAGGAACCTACTACACGCAGGCTATCTCTTAAATGATGATATTAAACGATGAAATAATGACTTTAGTTAGCTGAATCCTTGAGAGTTGGCGGAAAACATAAAGAATATTAGAAAAAATTAAAATTAGGGAAAATAATAACAGAAAATAAATGAATAAATAAAGTTAAAGAAAAAATAAAAAACGATAAAAAACGATGGGAAAAATAAAAAACGAAAAAAACGACGTTTTTTGGGAGAGAATAAAAAACGGTAAAAAACGTTTTTTACATCTATGGTTCAACTTCTAGTTTTTCTTAGGACCCATGATAGCGTCCTCATTGAACGCACCCCAAGTTCACATAAATCAACGTCTCGCCCCCCCCAGTATTTTCCTACAATTCTCACACTGAAATTCGCCACTGCTCGTACTTTGATGGTGCCAGACCCAAGCCTGGAGCAAGGAGGAGGACAACCCTGATCATAATATTTGATATGACACACGTGTCATTTAAAGAAAATATCTCCTAGTGTGGGAGCTTCTCCCAGTCCAGGTTCGGCGAAGCACGTTCGCGTTCAGTGTTTCGAATTGGAATGTTGATAGCCTACAATATCGGATGCATATAGCCTAATGGCATTGACACCAGTAGTAGGCCCAATAACGGCTAGGCTATAGGCCTACTTACTTACCCCACTAAGTGCATTATAACCAGTACAAGTCAAGGAAACACGTAAATTAGGTCCTCTGATCAGTGTGCTCTCGTCAGTGTGCTGACGAGAGGCGCTAAATAAAGATAGATTAATGAATACAATACAATACACGCGCAGTGATAAGGCGACCGTAACGGTTGGCATTTAGCCTACCCGAATCCCAAGCCGTATAATAGCATCGTAAAATTATTTAAAACATGTTTTAGTTATTTTTCCCTCGCTCATTCAACTTCTAATTCTACTATATCACAGTTTTCTTTTTCTTATTTAGGTGGATAAATAACCTTTAAAAAACTTTTTCCTAGGCCAATGGGGGGGTTAACCCTCGAAACCCCTTCTTGTCTACGCTACTGAAGGTAAAAGCTAAACCCGATCTGAAAATTAATCACAGCGATCCTTTGACTAAGTAAGTAAGTAAGTATATACTTTATTGAACCGCCTGCAAACTAAGATGTAAACGACAGAAAAATACTCGAGAGGCAGCCAATAGCATCAAGCGACTTCATTAACTTATTCACCTCGGCATATGAGATAGGGATGCGTTCTAGGCCTATGCCTCGCCGTCTGATTTCCCATTGACAGCGTACGGTCAGCGTGTTTGTGCTGCAGAGGAGTTCGCTAGGGGGCCGCAAGTGACGCAGAAATAGACACGGTTCGTGTAAGTCGGTATTACACTTCCATTCAACAGATGGCAGAATAATCACGAGTCCGATATTGACGTAGGCCTACAGTAACCAGTCAGCGTCTCGCTTCCTCAGAAGCTCGTGCTTTGCTTTGACAGTGCCAGTCCCAAGCGTGACGAAGGGGGAGGGCGACGCTAATAATCTCTGCTATGAGTGTTGTAAAACTAGCAGCAAAGCCGTGCTTTCTCAGTTGTAGGCCCTCCGTCTGGAATGGTCTCCCGTCTACGCCTGTTATAGGCCTACCTAGAGATGACTCGGCAGCGTTTTACACGTCGCAAGACTTATTCGTATCAATGGCTGCACTGGGAGCGCCTCTGAGTAGCCTTCTTCTTGAAGGGGCGCAATATATAAATTCTTGAAATGAATGAAGGCCATGATTTCGGTGTATTTTAATGGTGGTCAAGTCGCATTGAACTTCCACCGTATTTCTTTGCCTTTATAAGCCTAGCCTAATAATAGGCCAATAGATTGAGTAAACACAAATCTATTTAAAGACATTTATTAGTCGAATGACACCGAATCGGTCAACTATATAGTAGCCTAGACTATATATACGAACGAAGACAGTCAGTCATCATGCAAAGCTATCAAGTACACAAGTCACAGCCGTAGTAATGGATAATTGAAAACGCAGTCCTAAACCTAAAGGACTGTGCTGCTGACGACGTTCAATGGCTCTCTTTGTCATCGAAAAGACATCTTAAAACATCAACTGGTCTATAATAATAGGGGCTTAATGATAATAAATTATTAAATATTAAGATAATTAAGTATTGTGGCTGACCATGCGTGTCAGGAGACCCGCAGGAGACAGCACACCTCTTTCAGCGCCTTTCAAATTTAATTTTTCTAATTTTAATTTTTCTGCTTGTACGCAACGCTTTAACGCTGTTTCTTATATAATAATAAAATAATAATAATAATGCAGTAGCGTTTAGGGAGACTTTGTGGGAGACTCTGTCACGGGACATCGGCTTTCCCCCTCCCAACGTGAGATTTGGCTAATTTCTGATATCCCTATTTTTCACTGGAGAAGGAGAAGACATAACAATCTTTGATGATCTTGGTCTTTGAAACCCTGTCATAACACTGCCTTGTCCCACCCAACATTACCTGTTAACCCACCCCTTCTCTCTAGACTAAACTACTTCCAGAATTAGAATCTAGTCTAATCCCCCCCTCTTTAGTAGGGCTTTTTTTGGCGTGCAGCTCTTGACAAAATGTGCAATGGTTCCAAATTCTGGATCTGTGCAGTTGTAGAAGCACTTTTGTGCGGTTAGAAACAATGAAAAGTTCATGTCGTCCGATTGGAAGTAATTTATCATGGAGGATGAGAAGGGAAAGAAGAGGTTGTGCAGTTATAAAAATTACTTTAAAAAAGTCATCACCGCACCGGTTCTTCCATCAAAACTGAAAGCACTGCTTTTCTACAAATCCAAGTTCCCCACTTCCCTATTACCTCTCTAGCTTGCTGCTTCAATTGTACAAATAATTCATTGTACCCACCTGCCCGACTACAATGTCATCCATCCATTATTTGCAACAAACGCAAAAAAGGATTCAGTGCATCCCTCTGCATGGAGTACACGCAGCACAAAGGACATGCTAAGTATTAAAATAAACAAATCTGAAACCTTCAACACTCTCCTAGCTGTTGGTAAAATGGTATTTAATTATTATATCACCTTTAAGGATAATTTTGCTGCAAGTATGTATCTCGTACTTCTCCAGTACGTAAGAGTTAGAAAGTCTCACCTTCAATAACTCTTCGCAAAGTATACTGGAAAATGCATGAGAAGGCTACAACAGTCATGTCGGCACAAAGCTGTCATTTCTATTACACTGTCATCAAATGGCTGATTGAGAATGTTAATTCTAACTTCTCCCTGTGTCTAATGCGCTGTTTCCAGCACACTCCATTTTACAAATTTTGTACAACTGACCAGTGCTGCTTTCCAACAAAGACAAAACATTCTGTACATGCTGATATTAAATTATACAGACAATCATCCACCAATAAGTTAATTATATATTACAGCTTAGTTTCTTTAGATACACGAACGCAAGAATGGAAACACGTTGCATGAATCAAACACATTGCCGCACAAGACACATCTTAATCCTTTACCAACCAACGAGTTGTAAACGGCATAAGTAATCCTATGCCCTCGGTCAGCATAGGGTTAAGCAGACGTTGACTCATTCACTGTTTAGCATCCAGAGACACTGGGACTAGACATGAACGTCACAGCAGAAACATACGCCACGTTAATTACACAATCGAATCTTCAACTTGGAATCATCGGACAAAAGGCTCGTCGAAGGAATCGAGCGCTGTAACCGTTTGACTCGAGAACAAAGTTTCAGTTACGCAGTGGCGTAGCCAGGAATATATAATGGGGGGTTTATGGCCTGGCCGGATGCCCTTCCTGACACCAACCCAACAGTATTACAGTAAATAAAATGGAATAAAGTAACAAAAGGAATAAAGTAAGAAAAACAATTGTTACTACAAGCAATTGTTGTGTTTTTTCTTATTTAAGTAGATAAATAACATTTAAAAAAAATTCCAAAGAAAATGGAGGGGTTTTAACCCCCGAAACCCCCTCCTGGCTACGCCACTGCAATTACGGCCCAACAAAATAATTTCAAAAATGAAAATTATCGGTTGATTACGACACGTCAGGGTTAACCTTTTAACAACCAGCTACATATATTTTCCATGCATTTTAGTACATGCTGGTCATTAAATGGTTACACAAGTACCACAAAAATATGGTACTTCATAAATCTCAAGGCAACAAAAACAGTCCAGTTGTAGACTACTTGCAGACACACGCTGTCAGACACCGTTGATTAGCCTTGAGACAATTATGTGGCAGGCCAGAACAAAATCGGTATTATGCTGGAAAATACACATCTGACACAGAAACTTGAGAAAATATTATGTTTGTGGTTTTTAACAGAATTTAATGTGAAACACGTTTAAAATACTCTTTTCTTTCGTTTTTTAAAAGCTATTTTAAGGCTATTGCTTCATGTTAATTAAGTTAATTAAGTAATTTAATCAGATTACTTTTGCCTAATATCTTCAGTTGGACTAATGCAAGAGCAATAAGAATTTTGTTTCGTTTTGAAGCTTGGTGCAAGATGACCTTTGATATGATACATGATATCTCAAACTAAATACGCTGCAAAAATTAATCACGTAATATTTACTGGTTTTGGTGTGTGTAGCCACATATCTGTTATGTTTCACGAATATGTAACCATTGAAACGGATAACCGGTAACTTTCCTGACAAAAAAAATTTCCTGACAAAAAAAACTCTACCCCAGAATTCACAGCACTTCCCTGTCAAGAAAGTAGGGGACCATCACAGCACCAGCAACCAATTGCAAAAATAACTTTGAGATGGGAAAATTAATGTACATGGCTACAACATGATCAGAAACCTAAAGGAAAGACAGAAGGCGTTAAAAAAACAGTTCACCAACATTGCTGTTAAAGAAAATGCGCGTCCTCTGATACATGATATACGAGGCAAACCGATAAAGCTAGTTATCACTAAAATTGTAAGCACATGCTTCGTTACGTAGCACGACTTTGACCAAGTAATTAATTTCCATTCGGTATGCGCTCATACCAGGGTCGGATTAAGAAATGTGGGGGCCCGGTTCGAGAAATTTTTTGCGGATCTCCAAAAATTCTTACCTTTTTTTAGTCGCTTGGTCGAAATTTTCCTAGAATACACCGATTATTCCCCTCCCAAAAAGTTCATGACCTTTTTTTTTAGACGTTTGGGGTCGAAATCCAAAATTTTTTCATGAAACTTTTCCCCACACGTGTGGGGCAGCGAAAGTGTGGGGCCACTGTTCGGCCGAACATGTTGAACATGCCTTAATCCGGCCCTGGGTCATACCCTTGTTTCTCTCACTCACTCTCTGCCTGGACCTCTGCAACCTCGTTCTTTTCTTGGCCCTTAACATTCATTGAAGTATAAAACCAAAACCTGTAACTGCCGGAATCCTTGTTAATCTTTTACCCGTTTGCCCCAAAAATATCCGCTGAAAACGGGCTCAAAATTTAAAAATGAACGGGTAAAGGGTTAAAGTATCATCCTTGAATTTTAAGAGTTCTACAATCTAGAACTAAGAGCTGGCTACATGATAGGAATTGTGCAATACACCGAGTTCCAACACTATAATTTATCAGATTCTCTGGCGTGCTATGTAGTTAAGTTCTTCCAGAAGAAGACTAGTGGCCTCCAAGCCTTTTCAGCACTCTATGAAATTCACACCTTTCAGGTTTGGATTACAAACTTTCTAAATGTCACAACATTCATGCTGTTGGGCTATTAGAGTGCACAGCTACGCTATTCTATGAGAGATTTCAAAAGAAACTTCAGCTGGATTATCAAAACCAATTCTATTCTCACTTTTCCAACAGTGTCAGGCGATACCTGCACAAGTAGCCTGCGGACCGAAGAAACAAGAAAACTGTAACACTGAATCCTGCAAACTAAATTCTGATTCTGAATCTGCCAGACACTGCTTGGGAGCAACATGGCAACAGATATTCAAAAAAGAAATCACAAACGGATTCAATGCCTTCCTCAATTCCAACTGTCCTCAAGAAATATCAACCTAACTGCTCACGCAACATATTAGACTGGCCTCAGTCTTCTTATTGGAAGACCATCCAACTATCCCTCTAGATGTCAGAAACTGTCATAAGGAAAATTTATTACTGCACATGGCAAGAGCAAAATCATAAATATATGTAAGTAATTATGACTTTGATTGAACTACAACTGCTTATCTTGATGATGACCATCAAGAAGTTATCACTGCAGAAGTGATCACTTCTGAAGTTATCACTGCACATTTTGCGCAACACTGCAGCGACTGCATGTTAAAACAATCCAAGCAAGACGTGTCAAATATTTCAACACCTCCCACATATAGGAATTTCTCCAAAGTCTAAGAAAACGAGATGGAATGACAAGTAGGCCTACCATCAACCACATATTTCTTGGTGAGCACAAAAAAGTTACAGCTTCAAAGAAAGTCAGGATTCTAAACATTCATTCTAAATTTTTAGGAAATAGAATTTAGTATTTTCATGCTGGAAGGACAGATTTAAAATTGAAAATAGAAGTAGGACTACAGATTAATCTATAACTTATCCTTGGCAACTTTTAAGATTAATGCTAATATATTTAGGCTGAATATTTGTAGGTCACAGCTAAAATAGTTAATAAGAAAAATCAGTACTGGCTGGCTTAAAGCTCAAAATACCAAAACTAACACCGTCACAATTGAATCTTTCCAAGTTCCTTATGATAAATAAAACAAGTTTTGAGAAGTTCAGAAAGACATTAAGAATGTGCAAATTAAACTCAAACACCAAAGAAAGATGGAAGTTAAAAAAGAGTGAGTTTCTTCAAGTTGTATGATAAAAATGTGAATGTCCAATAAGTTAGTTGCGATGATAAGTACAATCTGAAACCCTATGCATCAAACAATCACATATACAAGCATACATGATATTCAGGTGCAAGTGACCATCGGAATTCTCTAAGACTTATTGCATTCTAGTACTACCACAAACCTGTGCATGAATATGTTCACATATACACACAAACACACATTTATATACAAACTTGAACACAAGTACATATACATACATATATTATTCCCAGTATGCAACAGGCACCTGCACTAAATTTGCACACCCAACTTTACCTCCAGCACATGCTGAGGAGTGATTGAGAAAGAGAGCAAGCGGAGGAGGAGCAGCCATTACTAATCTCGGAATAGAGTTCTCCGATCACAAGATTTGCAAAAAACGCAAACACCGACCTTGGCTCTCGGCCTTCCACACAAAACCAACCAACACAAACTTCTGCCACCCGCTTCACCATTTTTTGCCGTACCAGCCTCGGCAGTGCCCAACCTGCCCAAATCACTGCACGTGCAAAAGGTTCGCATAACCAGCCATCGCCGGGCAACGCCGCGCTCAACAGAAACCGCCGTTGAGCGCTCGACTCGGTCGTGCCCACGTGTACACGTTCCCCTCCTGACAGGACGTCACGAAACAGTCCTCGCGAAAGATGAGCGACGTCAGACGCTCGTGCGCAATCTTTTTACACGTCAGCGGTTCGATGATAGGCACTTCATTCAGCGAGGGACAGACGGGTAAGATTCTATCGGGGTCCTTGCTCGCCGTCGGGTTCATCGGCGACGCCTTGCTCACAGACAATAGTTTCGAGTCCTTACTCTTCTTCTTGCTCTTCGTGCTGTCCTTGCCCGTCGTCGTCGTCGTCGTCGTCGTCTCGTCGCCGATCGACAGAGAACCTAATTTGTTCGTCAGCGACGAGCTCGACGAGCTGGAAAGAGTCGACGACACAGTCTGCTGGTTGGAGACGTCGTCTCCGCCAGCAACGCCACCACCGCCGCAATGGTTGGCCGTGACGACGCTGTTCGTCGCCGTCACGACCAAACCAATGCTGCATGTTGACAGCGACGAGTCGTTCGTCACCGTGCTAGTCCTATGCCGCAGAACGGGCGGCCGCAGTATCTCCTCGGTTAGATCCCACAGACAAAGCATCGTGTCCTGCCCTACCGATCCGAATCGGTACGTCGTGATGCCCGCTTCACCCCCGCCGCTCCCCGCGTCCGTCGTTGCCGTGAGGTTCTTCGCCGAGCTGCGTAGGTTGACCGCCGGTCGTAGACCCGAGTTGCCGCCCAACTCCGGGTCGCCGCCAACGCCGCCGCCACGGAGATTGTGGTTCAGCATCGGTGGTGACGACGACGCGAGATCCTCATCACTGCCGCTCATGTCGAACGCCTCACCGTCGCTGACGATCGTCGTGTAGGGGTCGAAGGCGACGACGTTTACCCAGGAGGTGTGGCCGCGGCCCCGGCAGACGACCCGCTTCTCGACGAAGGACCAGACGGTCACCAGGTCGTCCTCGCCGCCGGTGATCAGGTACTTGCCGTCCGGCGACCAGCAGACGCAGAGCAGTCCGCCGAAGTAACTCTTCATCAGACTCAGTAACTCGATGCAGTTGTAGTTGAAGATGCGCAGGAAGCCGTCCTGGCTGACGACCGCAAGGTAGCGCGAACACGGTGAGAATGCGAATTCGTTGATGCACGGCGTGCCGTCGATGAGCCACCGGTAGAGCGGGTTGCGCGTGCTCTTCGTCTTGCAAGTGTAGACGGAAAAGCCATCACCCTCCTTGAACAGCTGGTAGGCAGGGGGCGCTGTGCCACACGGAAGGTCCTCGTGGTAGACGTACAGCTGGCCGCTGGCGTGAGACACCAGGAACTGGTTCGGTACGCCTGGTAACCACCGAATGCAAGTCACCTTGCTACGGTCGATCAACCTCTGACAAAAGTAAACATCAATAATCAATATTTTATACATTTATCAAGTGTTATCAAATAATATAAGATAAGAATAATCTTTAATTGACCAATTGCTCGTATGTTCTCAATTAAAAGTGGAGCTGGAACAACTTACCCTTGTTTATTTGGAATTCCCTGTTTCACCTTGTTTAAACGTAAACTTGAAAATCATTTACTAGACGCTGTCTCCTGTTAAACTACCGAGCACCATCTACAAATCTGCCGATATTCTTTTATTTTTTTTCAAAGAATTTTCTAAATTGGCACACACAACATCACATTCAGACGTTTTCTTAGGATGTAGTTAACCAGTTAAGATAAAATTTCTCTTTAATACTACACTATTTACATAACTAGCAGGGGCACAAGCGTTGCCCGGGAAATTTAGGATTTGCCCCGCTCCTGGCCAATTTCTTACTTCCCTACCCCACTTGACCCCATTCACACTCCTGATGTTCATAACAGCACTTACAGCAGTAAGGGAGAAAGCCAGTAGAATAAGCAATGGCTGTGTGGCAATTCAATAGAGGAAGAAATTTTAAGAACAATTACTGCTTGTTTATTTTTGATTCAATGGCAATCCTAACAATTGGAATCCAGGTTTTACTTCTGTCCTCAATTGAAGGCTAACTGAGAAAGTAATTTCTACTTGGCATTTTAGTTTTCGTCTCAGTCATCACGAACTAAATAATCAGACTGAGTAACAGAAATAAGAACAAAATAAACATATACAATCAATAATGTATTAATTAACGCTGCATCAGGATGTTCTGGGCCATATAGAGTAGGGCTGGGCCGTTTGACCCCTAAACTCGACAAGACCTGATTTTACGAGTTTGGCAGCTGATTCATTTCCAATATTCAGTACCGCAGAAGCTATAAAAAAAGTATGCCATGTCTGTCAGGGCCTCAATTTCATTAATTATCAGGCGAAAAACCAAATCAAGTCATACTGCAATTACCAATTCACTTATATCATACCTCTTGAAGCAATCAGATTCCTGTTCAGGTCCATCAAAACTAAAGGGTTAAGTTGCCAACTTTTATGCCAAGTCACTCGACATAAAGGAACAATTTAACAGATTCAAACACAGACATGTGGCTTTCCAAATGAAGCCAAGAAGTGTGTAATTAATGCAACTGGTGGAATATTGAATATTGATTATTGAAGAGTGTTCTCATCCAGAAGTCACTTTCAATTTAGAAGACACAGCGCTCAATTGCTGGGCATGATTTCCTTAATTTGCATTGTTGACTATACACTGTACAGCTCATAATATTACCCTATATTTGGGCAATTAGGTAATCAATGCTGAAGAACTGTTCAAGATTAACATACGCCAGCGGTTCCCAACCCGTGGCCCGCGGGCCAAAAGTGGCCCGCCAGGCCTCAGAAAATGGCCCGCCAGGCCTTAGAAAATTACCCTCATCTCTCAAAGAATTATCAAAAATATATTTAAAAATTAACAATTTGGACAGGAAGTCACAGGATAGAACACATTATTATTTTCTATTACAAATTATTTTATTTTAACGTCGATAAATAACATCAAACATTGTATTTTGTATCAATTATAACAATTTTTGTATGCTTTTAGTTAATACAATTTTAACCTTGTGGCCCCCTAAATGTCCTTCAACTAAAAAAGTGGCCCTCGTGTCCTCCAACTTAGAAAAAGTGGCCCTCAAGTCAAAAAAGGTTGGGAACCACTGACATACGCAAATATTGTACATGTATATACCTATTATACCCTGCCATCATCTCATTCTGCTGGTGTCAAAATACTTAGTGGGACTTAGATATCCTCAGGTCTCCCAATACTGCCCATTATATTTTGTGGGGGGCATGGTGGTGTTGTTATGGGTCCGATGCCTTGGAGCCAGAGGTTCCAGGTTCAAATCCACCTCAAGCCACCATGCAAGGACCTTGAGCAAGTCCTTCACTTGCAATAGCTCGTTCATTTCAGCGCGAAACTCCGATGAAGTGCCCACGCTGGAGTTGGAACACCTCTGAGTAGAGAGCTCGACCTTGAAGGGGCGCTATAGCAAATGCAAGGAATAAATAAATAAATTATTGAACATTCATTGTGAATTATGAATATGGAACTACTAGACTTATGAATTCTTGTTGGACCAACAAACCAATGGATATTATATATAATTTGTGTGTGTATATATATTAGGTAGGTACTACATAGGAGCAGTTGAACTTGGCAATGGGTTAGTTTGGAAGTGTAAATCATGTAAAACTAACATAACCATCTGTTATCTCAAATCTTCTATATGGTTTCACATATCTGAATCTAAACATTCCCAGGTGAACATTCCCACATTGTCCAGAAACCATTGCAATGGCATCTTTACAATTTCCTAGAGCAGAAGTTATAAATCCGCGAACGTCCGATTGTTTACATCCGGATATCAGCAGCCTACTGCTTAGAGCGCATGTGTTGCAAGGCAAAATTATTAGCGTGATGATTGGTTTGGTTCGACAATTTGACCCAGCAATTGTCATAAACCATGAAAACATATCAGACACAACAAAATCTATTCGGTCGAGAATTGAGCCGACCGGCACAGCAAATTTTTTTTACAAAACTTTATCACGTGTTGGAAAAAATGCAGCGAGACACTGCTACTGGTTTTGTTTTTGATGCCTCAAAATTTTTACTGGGTATATTTAGCAAGAGTGGTAATTACCGTACACTTTGGTTGGCCCCACTACCTATGCATGAAATCCATCAGAATTACCAGTAACTCGTCACCATACTCCAAATCAACAAAATTCGTACAGCAATTTTTCCTTTCATTCAGTAACATGGTCATAAAACATTACTGTACAACAAAACAGAACACCGAATACCAATCTCCACGCCTATATCACAAGTGTTGAAATTGTCAATTGATGTGAAAACAATTTAGCTAATTTATCCCATAATTAATGGCGCAATCATTTATATAGGATACCGTTTCACTCCCCAACATAAACTAAGTACACCAATATGGCCACAATTACCGGCATGGCCTGCATGCTTTCCTGATGTCACAAATTTGTGTCTATATATAGCATGCACAGAATTAAAACCTACTTCTGAAGCTATAAAGTATTCCATCCACACAAGTATCAATCACATAAATTTATATAGCGCCCCTTCAAGATCTCTACTCAGAGGCGCTCCCAACCCAGGCCTGGTTAAAGAGAAAGGTCTTGAGAAGATGGTAGAAAGAGCCAGCAGAGTCAGGGGGAAGCGAACGGAGAGCCGCAGGGAGGCCATTCCAGATAGGTGGACCCACCACGGAAAATGCACTTCGCTGCATAGTAGCGGTACGACAAAAAGGGACAAGATAGTCACCGCGGGCAGCTGACTGCAGCGAACGGCGGCCCAGAGAAACCGAGACTGGAGTAAAAAGCTCACAAAGGTAGGATGGAGCTTGAGACAGAATACAGCGCCAAGCTATAGACGAAACTCTATAAGCAAGTAGATGAACAGCTCATGAATATTCTCACTACAATGGTGTCTGCATTGTGCAGACAAAGATTACCAGGTGTGACATCTTAATATATTTATTATTATTTATAAAACTTGCAACGCAAAAAAGGTGACACCAATTGTGAAATCTGAGGCACGGATAGTCAGAAGATGCAGCTTGAACTACAAGCGCTTGAAAGTCAAGAAGAAATAGTTTTTGAGCGGCTGTTTCAGAGATAGGACTTTGAAAAATGGATTCGCTCCGGGATTTTCAGCCAAAGTAGTGATTTCACAATTGGGGTGAAGTGATAATGTTTGGAATTTTTTTTATGTAATTTTCAAAAATAGTTTTTTTCTGAGGCATCAATGCCACATAGGCAATTTAACAGATTCAAACAACACAGCTGTCAAAATGAAACCAGACAGTGAGTTAGTTATGCAGTGGTATATTGAAGAGGATTCTCACCCAAAATATCACCTTCAAACTTTTCGAAGTAACAACGCTTAATTGCTGGGCATGATATCCTTAACTGATTTGCATTGCTGACTATACAGCTCATATTATCATATACATTATCACTATTACTTTCATCAGTTATGTTCTAGTTACGTGAAATAATAGCATGCATGAAAATAGTCAAGGAAGAGGGGTTCGGGTAGTATAAGCTATTAGCTTTTCCTGACTCCTATTGCATTGTATTTTATTGACTCACATTTGTACCGTCTGACTTTTGTGTGCAATAAACAAATTCATTCAAATTTATTCATTCATACACTTGTGAGATATTGACGAAGTATTCTGCTAAATTGAATAAAAAATACCGTAGCTAATAGCCAGTACTAACAAACCTCCTCTTTAAACAGTTTTGCACTGTATTTTATTGACTCACGTTTGTACCGTCTGACTTTTGTGTGCAATAAACAAATTCATTCAAATTCATTCATTCATACACTTGTGAGACATTGACGAAGTATTCTGCTAAATTACAAGAAAAAACCGTAGCTAACATTTAGCCAGTACTAACAAACCTCCTCATTAAACAGTTTGCTATTCTCCTTTCCGATTGGGTCGAGCAGCTGGACCTGACCCGCAGAGAATCCGACGACGAGAAAGATTCGATCCGGCATGGCCGTCGTCGAGTTGAAGTCATGACATGTCGGTGACGTTCCTCGATAAAGTCGCTTGTCAACAGGTCGAGTCAAGTCAGCCGCCTGCAACAGATTCAAACGCAGACTCAACTGTTGCAACGTGCTCAACTGCTGTACCAGAAACAAAATCAACTCAAAGCAAGATTTTTTAAATATTAATTAACACTTCTCAACGCTTTATAGTTTATACCTATTGTTATTATTATTATTATTATTGTTATTATTATTATTATTATTGTCACAATTTGGTTTCCCCAAACTGGATGTGTATTGTGATGATCAAGTTACCATCAGCTGTATTTGGGTTCATGACTGCAGAAAAGTGTATATGTTGAATAGCCAAACTTGTGGAATCTATGAACAAATCAATTATCATTATTATTACCATTATTAAAGAATATAACAATAATAAAAATTATTAGGTTCATTATCATCAATATTTTTATGACCCAAGATATACAGGGATTTAATCATTATTATTATTATCATTACTATTATTATCATTACTATTATTATTATTATTATTATTATTATTAGGCAGATAATATGGACCTTTGTGTACAGCTTCTTTTAATATAATCCTCAATAACCTAAGACCACAAGCCAAAAAAACTGCTTCAAAGAGACTCAACAACAACATTCGGGTGAAACTGTGTTGTGTCACGAGTGACTAACGAATTTCTCTTCAGAAGCACTACATAAATCTGCAACCAAAAACAGAAATCACAATTAAAAAGTACATAATTAAATATTGTCCGAAATGTCAATCGGAAAATACAATAAGGAACGGTAAGCAGAGAAAAGCAGATGACATTTAAACAATGAATCACAACAACTTGTACACTAAGAACAGACGAGACCTAAATTGGAAACAACCATCTGCAGCTGTCACTCCGTAACCATGCACCATTACTTATCACAAACTCCATATATTCCTTTGTACACATGGAAGCAAGTGTTCCTTCTTCTGCCAGGATGTTTGCTCAGCAGCACCGCAGCGATCTTGATAAGAAGCAAGTTCTCTGATACTACATACATGTCTTTTCTCATAGAGCAACTCAAACAAGATAACTATTCCATATATATATATATATATATAAATTATATAAATATATATATAATTATATATATAATTATATATATATATTATATTGATCATATACCAGACTCTGCCACTGATACCCATTACCAACCTTTAAATTCTGAATTTAAGCAGTGAGTGGGAGAGCATGGTGTGGCCAAGCAGCCAATGCTTTTGGTATAGTAACTTCATGACACAAATTTAAATCCCACACCCTTCATTTGAAATCAACATAGATATATACCCTGTATCTGACTGAATATATATATAATATAAATGTATATCTAAATAAAATATATATAATGTATATGGTATACAATTATACATACATATCATACATAAACACATATGCATATACATATATAATATAGAGTTAGACCAGATGTAAGAATCCCAAATCTAATTCAGCATTAGCAGACAACCTCATTTCAATGCAACAGAAATTCATCATGGTACAGGATATTATGGAGTCCAAAGAAGGTGACATTGCAACGAAAAAGAATCCAATGTGCATCAGATTGTCCTATATGTCCTATGGGTGCATCTCATATTCTGCTTCAGCTGGCCACAGTTGCCCCCCCCCCCTTACGCAATACCATGTACCTTGAACTAAAATTCGGACAGTCATCACTGGATGCATTTATGTATACAACTATACATGCATGCACCATATGTATGTATGTATGTAATGTATGCATGCATGTATGTATGTATGTACGTATGCATGTATGTATTGTATGCATGTATGTATGAGCACTTGTTATAGCGCCCCTTCAATATTTCTACTCAGAGGCGCTCCCGACTACAACGTGGACACTGAATCGGAGTTTCAAGCCGAAGCGCATGCGCAACTGCAGGCGAAGGACTTGTTGAGGGTTCATATGCGGCGGCTTGAGGTGGATTCGAACCCGCAACCTTTCGGCACCAAGACACCGAACATACCTCTGAGCCATTGCAGTTTCTATGCCTGCTCCAGAATAAAACTACATGCATGCGGCTAGTAAATAAATCTCAAGTCTCAACAGCCTTTGAAAAGAAAAGGAAAAGGAATTCCGGGTAGCTAAGCAGCCCCTGCTTCTGTATTCACTGACATAAAAAAAACAACAGCACGTAGGTCTAGAAACATGGTTAGTTATAGTCAGTGATAATGACCAATTAAAAATTCCAGAGATCTACGAGCAAAGCGAACAACAATGTCTTAGACCGATTGTATAATGTCTATGCATGAGTGTGCATGTGACTCTGTGTTTGCAAGTGTTACTCTTAGCAAAGCACTCTCAGAAGTTTGAAGTGGTGTAGACTTAACAAAAAAACTCTCAACATTCTCCTGTGAAGGTCAGAGAAGCGAACAATCTTTCAGCCGACAACATTCCCATGTGCCGTGCAGTAGTGCTCAATATTTGCACGTTAATTAAATAAAATAACAGATCACGACTTCTCTCATAATTCTGGAACAGAACAAGAGCAGACAAGAAGCTCTTCCAGAAAGCTCAATTCTTTGGCTATTGCATTCACCAGCTCGTGCCACCTCTTCGGGAGGACAAGTATCTACTCCGCAAGAGAGGACATCCTTTCATCCCCTTGGATCCCCGTTCCAGTGGGCCTTCCGCAGGGTTCTGTTCTAGGGCCCTTGCTCTATATCCTTTTCACTGCAGACATTGGCTCTTTGCTCGCTTCTTGCTCATTGCGAAGCCACTCTTACGCTGATGATGTACAATCATATGCCCATTGCTTTGCTGTGGACGCAGCCAAAACTGTCCGCCTTATGGTCTGTGCTTCTGACACCCTTACTTCTTGGCTTTCGTCAAATCGACTGCGACTCAACTCTTTGAAGACACAGTTCATATGGCTGGGAACTCGCCAGCAGCTGGCCAAGATTGACTTGGCTGCTCTTGCACAGGAGTTTCCCCTTGTAACCTTCTCTACCTCTGTTCGAGACCTTGGGGTCATCTTGGACCAAGAACTCTCCTTCTCTAAGCACATCTCTTCCCTGTCACGTGCCTGCTATTATCAAATTCGACAGCTGCGTGTCGTTGCTCGCTCTCTCTCATTCACTGCATCTTCTACTCTTGTCCATGCCTTTGTTTGCAGCCGCTTAGATTACTGCTCCTCTCTTTATGTTGGCCTCCCACAGGTCCGTCTGAACTCCTTGGTTAGGGTCCTTCGATCTGCAGCACGCTTGGTTGGTGGCATCTCCCGGTTTGCTCACGTTTCTGCCTTCATGAGGGATGACCTCCACTGGCTCCCACTGCAGCAACGCATTGCTTATAGAGTTTCGTCTATAGCTTGGCGCTGCATTCTGTCTCAAGCTCCATCCTACCTATGTGAGCTTTTTACTCCAGTCTCGGTTTCTCTGGGCCGTCGTTCGCTGCGGTCAGCTGCCCGCGGTGACTTTATTGTCCCTTTTTGTCGTACCGCTACTATGCAGCGAAGAGCATTTTCCGTGGTGGGTCCAGCTAACTGGAATGGCCTCCCTGCGGCTCTCCGTTCGCTTCCCCGTGACCCTGCTGGCTCTTTCTACCGTCTTCTCAAGACCTTTCTCTTTGACCAGGCCTGGGTTGGGAGCGCCTCTGAGTAGAGATCTTGAAGGGGCGCTATATAAATTCATGTGATTGATTGATTGATTGATTCATCATTTCATGCTGACTCTCGTTAAAACAAATTTGTCCAAAAAAAGTTTTATTAACAGATGCAATTTCAATTATATTTAGCTATAGCCTGTATGACTTTAACTGCTGTTATCTATCGTAATTTTTCTGATGTATGTATTCTTTTGATATGCCATGTAATGCATGTGCGATTGTCAGATGCAAATAAAGATTACTTACTTACTTACATACAATTAACGATTAACATAGAGATAAATTAGTTTAATAGATATAAATAGCACATTGATTCGCTACACTCAGAAGCAAATCACATGCAAGCATATTGATCATGCTATTCTCAAGAGTCATCTAAAATTCTATGCATCTGTTGAAATTAAACCAAAAAAATCTTGCCATGTCAATATTTTCTTTAACTAATGGATTCGCATGCAATGCTAACACATCACACCGTATGCTGCCTTCCTAAAGTGCCTCCATATTCACACATAATTCACATTTGAATTTTAGTACATGAAGAAACTGACAACAATATATGACCACAGGTCATGGCCCAGACAAGTAAACCTTAAGAAAAACGTTGGTCTAGTTGCAATGTCATCTATGCATAGGTATATTATTGTTCATGACTCATTACATAGTGCCTTTCAAGATGTCACAAGATGCCCAGTTGCCCACCATACCCCGCATTGTTCAGAACTAAGCATCTAACACACAATAAAGGACAATGTGCTTGCATTCTCAATGCGTTCTGGTACTTTGGGTCAAGCAATGTATAAGATCCTACACCGTAACAAATGCAATATACTGCGTAGCTGTTCCCTGCCGTCCAAAATAACACGTTTCGCCAATTCGTTTCTGACAAGATCTTGATTTAAATTAATATGAGTTAAGTTCACCGGTTCTTCTTCCCGTTATAGGTCCGTCATACTATAAATCTTCCCACAACACTTTTCATTTTCATTCTATTAAAACCAACACTGTGGGGCGCGGTGGTGTAATGGGTATGTTCATTGCCTTGCAGCCGGATGGTTGCAGGTTCGAATCCACCTCGAGTCGCCGCGTAGGGACCTTGGGCAAGTCCTTCACTCGCAATTGCTCAGCACTTTGGCGTGAAACTCCGATGTGCCAACGCTACAGTCGGGACTCGGGAGCGCCTCTGAGTAGAGAGCTTGAAGGAGTGTTATAGAAAAAGCGAGAAATTAAAAACAAATAAATAAATAGACTAATCTGTGTTTATGATCTCGCAACAAGCAAAGTACCGCAGATGGTATTCCTACTGCTGCTCCGGTGATTCAGTGTGCTGGACACAGTCAACAAATCCATCATTTTCAGTCTCTCTGTCTGCCTCTCTTTTTCCCTCTCTCACTGTCTTTATTCCCCATCTCAAGGTTGTTATCCGACCAGTTTTTCTCTAGTCATGATTTATCCTCTTATTAAAACACTAGCTCTCTTCTGATCATTTATCAATCTCACTGCTCCATATCTCCTTTCAATTTCATTTTAAAAATCTTGCAAAAAATCAGTTACAAATCACCTAAGCTCTCACCTCTGGCACCCCACAAACTGTACCCTCCACTTTGATCTGCCTACAGCAAGTACCACTCCACCGAAATCACACAACAGTTTCGAAATCAGCTCATAGAAATTCACACAATCACGTAATAAACAACAAGGAAAAAAGGGAAACGTACATAATACGTACTCTTATTCACCTAAGCCTAGCTGCTGCTTTGATGATAACGCTGATGATGGGACAGAAATAACTCTTGACAACTCACTGTTCTGTCTCTCACTCCATGTAGTCTCAGTCTACTAAATTTATTCATTTACAAATGATTTCTAAAGCCAGCTGGAAGTGAAAAGTGTGGACAGCTTTCAATCATGATGTGATTCCAATTCCAGGTAGCTTTAAACAGAATGGTCAAAAACTTTTGACACTTAACACCACACCAAAGCCTGAGTTAAGACGGCTTTTGAACCTGGGTGGCTCTTGCCTATCAGTTTGCAGAACTTAATAACTTTTGTACTACATGGTATTTATTTATTCATACACTGATGAAACCTAAAACTGAAGGGCTGAACTACTTTGAAAATAAGCAAGAGTTGGACTAGGCAGTGTAGCAGCAAGTTCTGTGCCTTGTGACCGAAGGGTCGCAGCTTCAAATTTAACTCAAGCCACTGCGTAGCGACCTTAAACAAGTTGCTCACCCACAACTGTCTGTGAGGAAAGCAACAAGAAACCACGTCACTCATCTCATCCCATAGGCATAAAGCCAACGAACCTGCCTTTCAGTATAGAGAACTCATCATCATCATCAGTAAGAGCATACTGTAAAGCAAAGAATTGTCTTCTAAAGTTAAATCATCCTGAGTAATATGTGTAGAAAGGTCCACAACAGGTATGCTTCAATAAACTGCATTGTATAGGAGTCCATAATTGAAAACACAATAAAATCTCTGGCATCAAATACGTGAAAAAATAGTTGAAGCACAATTTAGCACCAAATGAAGTACAGATCAGATCACAAGAATGGATGTTTATGACATTTGGGATTTATCGCTGCCGATCATATTAATATATATCGACCAGATATATGTATAATTGTATATATATACAGACGTGCAACTCGAGCTAGACTTGTTGACGAATAATTATGGCATCCTATTCGACTTTCGAATGTCCTTGGCAAGTCCATAGGTCTTGTTTACTACAGATCCTCTAATAATTATCAGTCACAATATGACGTCTACCACAGACGATCAGACCACAATCCATTATTTCAGCTCCAGCAAAGCGGGTTTCCAGTCAGCCGGATAATGGCTTGTGCAACTGAACATGGCATGATCCAGTGTCAGTAGAATTGAATCCCCTCATATGTTTATATATTCATACATACAATTATATATATATTTATACGTATAAATATATATAATTCATTCATTTAATTGTATATGCATATATTTATTTATTTATTTCTCGCATTTGCTATAGCGCCCCTTCAAGCTTTATACTCAGAGGCACTCCCGACTACAGTGCAGACACTGCATCAGAGTTTCATGCTTAAAGCACACGAGCAATTGGAAGTGAAGGACTTGCTCAAGGTCTCTACGTGGTGGCTTCAGGTGGATTCAAACCTGGAACCAAGGCATCAAACCCACCACTACACCGCCACGCCCCGCGGTGGAGTAGTGGCAGGTTTGATAAATCACAAATTGATATCTTGCATGTTTAACAAAAAGCTGCAAGTCTAAAAGACCTAGTGCTATAAAACTTAAAACCAAGATTGGTTGAATGACCAGCATGCCAGGCTTAAGCTTCAGCCTTCTAGACAAAATCAAAGCCATTTGACCTCAGCTTCTATACCTTCATCACATGAACACATGTCTTGTTGACCTAAACACTTTAAACTTCTGCATAAACAGTCTCACAGCACACATGCAATCGAATCAACACAAGAAATATCAAGCACAACAAAACAGAAGTGCAGAGATGTTAAAAAATTCATGAGTTGCTAAGTTTTTCATAAAGTTTTTATAATAATTTATATAAATTGTTATCATACTGTCAAACCATGTAATAAGTATTATGACCACCAAACCATCCTTCATCAAATATGTTTGGCATCGAATCACCAGTCAACCAACTTTGCAGATTCAAAACTGACCCACTGCTATCATCAGTAAATGTTACGTCTTTATTGAGTAACTGAAAAACTCAAACGCCACACCAGTTCATACGTAAAACAATATCTGTGAACTTCTTCAGTAGGCCGACATTTAAACCAATGAGCTTTATGTTTCACTGATATGTTCATTAATTGTCTCATATAAAATTTTGAATACAGGATGCAACATTCTAATATGTGATTTAAACCAATTTCAACTAGTACACTAACCAACATGGTGTGTAAAGCTAATTATAAACATTCTCTTACAACCTAGACCTTGCATGCCATGGAATTGATGAACGAAAGTTCTAGTATAATAAATTATCTGCTGAAACTGTGTAACATATTTCTCGGAATACACACGTTTCACTATGCAAGTTCAGTTTTCATTCAGTGTTTTCTGTTTCATTCCGCTATAATTTCATTTTCTTTTCGTGCACTCCTATTAACGTTCACCTAGGTCTAATTCTCCCATATATATCCAACTCTACAGCTAAACCTGTTAAAGAAAACTCAGTTTACTCGCCCATCATCTTTGCTCTAATCAACCACTTAGCTAGGGCCGCCACATAGCGGGATCTTCATTTCAGGGGCAACTATTGTGTCCTTACTTACAACTCTCTGCACATCCAACCACGCATTCAACTATTATCATGATCTTATTGTACAATGCATGACGGGCAATTGTTTTTTTGGAGCAATAGATTTTATTTTATTTGAAAAACCATCAGTCAACATGATTCGCAACATCGTCAACAGTACTATCGTCATCATACGAGAGAAGAAGTCTAGATTGACAGAGCATGGTAAACATAAATTAGAGGTGTTATTGGAATCCAGCAGTCAGCTAAAACCGCATGCTACGCTCATCCCAGCCCCGAACACATCACAATTTCCACCTTACCTTACGAATTCCGTTGTAGGGATAGACGTACAGCTCCTTGCCAACGTTAAAACATACACGATCATCGTTAGTGCCCGCGGCAGTGTCCACCGTTTTAACGAAAGAAACCCTGACCGGAGTATTATTCGGTCCATTGAGGGGCATGCGAGTGGGCCGGCTGTATTCAGATAGGTTCATCAATTTGTAAGTTCCTTCGCGGGTAATAAACTGCGTCCTTATTTCATCCCTTGTCCCACCGGACGTAAAATCGCCAGCAACGGCCATCTTTGCCGTTCTCCTCTGCGCCTGACTTCAACTTCCGGTGTACTTCAAATTTTCCCGGATTGATAAAATATCCGCCTTTATCCGCTGGATGGGCTTCGTAACCTTATCTAGCATTTCCTTCAGGCGGATAAGACAATGTCGATGTCTATGTGGAATTAGATTCATAATACTAGTAGTCGCAATAAATGGAACAAATCAGGTTTGTAAGGTTAATGCCAAGAATATCATATTCTAGAATCTATAAAATACCAATGACTAGGCCTATAGGCCTAATACGTTGTTCAGGCTGCTAAAATCCATCTACGTTGTTCAGGCTGCTAAAATCCATCCTATTGTCTCTAGACCTAAAGAAGCTGTAGGAGAAGCTGTAGGCCTACCATTTTCTTTGCAGAAGAAGTCACTGTAAGACTAAGTACTGCCAGACAAAGTAGGCCAATAACAATGGATCAAGGAAGGAATGATGACTGGAGGTGAAGTGATGACTGGAAGGAATGATGATGATGAAGGAAGGATGAAGGAATTGTCTTATCCGCCTGAACGTTTCTGGATCAAGAAAATATTAGGCATAGGCTAGCAGATGTAAAAAGTCGTTTTTCAATCACTTCTAGGCTTACCGAAAAGTATAAATGAAAATAGAAAATTATAGGTCTAGCCTATATAATTTTTGAATTTTTTGTTAAAAATTCAAGTAGGCCTAACTTCGTGGCTATTTCAGCAGATGATACAATAGGCTACATCGGTATAGACTACATGTGACTTCATACCTGCGCTCAAGAGTTAGGCCATAATTTTTATGCACCGCCATTCAGCAGAGGCATAGGCCTATCGATAGCTAGCCTACTTTTACCAATAGGCCTAAAAGGCACTTCATTCAAATAGCTTGTGTTATAGAATGACTGCTTATCATGCTAACTTATCAACTTCATCTCGTATGCAGCTAATATGCTGTCATTTAGTAGAAGTGGTCAGCCTAGCTTTCAACAACACGATAAGGAATATACAATACTCAACTCCAGCTGTTTTTGTCACATGTGACGCAGCCTTGGATCCATATTCCAACGACCGGAGTGCTATAGCGTAGATGAGGCAAGCCCGATAATCTCGCAGTTTTTACGAGATGGAATACGCTAATATTGAAGAGCGCTGTAGGTCTACGTATGATCCAGTACAGTAGGCCAAGATCTAGGCTCCGCAGAAGTCCATGCAAAAATTATTGTAGAAAAAAGACTGGTAGTCAAACTTTGGTCGACGTGGAGTTGAATATTAAATTTGTTTCTTCAGTTAATCACTGCAAAAATTGATTAAAACATTTGCGAGTTTTTGGTAGTTTAATTGTGCTGGCAAGTAAAGTGGAACATCTTCATTGATTGCTGGAGAAACTCATGGGAATTGACACCCTATTGTGTGCAATGAAGACTTAATGGGGGCGCCGAAACCCACAACAATCCTCAACCTGGCCAAAGTTGTTGCACAAAACGTATGGTGAAATAAGCTGCATGCACCAAATTTCGATGAGGAGTGAGGACATTGATGATAATCTTTCTATCCATGGCGGTCGTCGTAATCTTGAAATATTCTACTCTGCCAAAGAAAGCGAAGACGTGGCAGGGCCTAACCACATTAGGCCGATTCACAGGCGCTTAGCTAAAACAAATCGTTATGCCGCCTTAGAGGACATTAATGAAATGCCATGGAAATTTGCTCATATCTCACAATTTAAGAGATAAATGTTTAGCTTGTCGTGCCGAATACATGAGCACACAAGCGGACATCTAAAACCCCTCAACTGAACTGGTATCATTATTCAGCTGGGCAATTTAACATTAGTACTTCTCTCTTGGTCATATCCCATACATAATCTGGTTAGGCCCAACACTATGACAATTCTTGACAATGAGCGTGAATTTTGGCACTCCACTAATTTCTGTTCATTCTGCAGTCACTTGCCTTTCTAAAATTCCTTAGCCACATTATTAAGTTCCACGGCATTTCAAGTTGAGTGGACTAATCTCTTCCAGCTGCATTTGCAGTAAGCAACTTAATTACTTAATTACAACACAAGGCTACCACTTCAATGTGGGGCAAGGTAGGCAGTTTGGTGCAATATACCACGGTGTTAAGAATTGAAGAAATACACAAAAAACAAACATGATCATGAAAGGAATTCTTTACGACCATACAGCCAGCTAATTTGAGGTTAATCCACTGTCTAAAAACCAACACAACACTAGAAATACTACTAAGCCGACTCGTCATAGTCAACAACATAAAATGACTTCATTTTTCTTAAAAAACTTAAATTGAAAATATTGCAAAATGTGCAAAGTCAAATTATTAAAAAAATCAGTCCATTTGCTAGCCCTTGATTGGTGCATCTGAAAAGCAGAACTTCAAGATGTAAGGGTTCTTTCCATCTGTAAAAAATAACAAAAAGATACAGATATTTATAATTAGATCTACTTATTGAAAGCAGACTTTTTAACTGGGACATTCTATCAGAAAACCCAGCTTGAAAGAACATGAATGATCAAATACAACCATTTCTAGACTTTTAATACCTGCCTTTCAATTAATTATACAATATACACGTCTTCTTTTCATAAACAGAACTAAAACTGGAAAGCTAATATGTTTAGTCCTCGACCAACCGACTTCAGATGTAGTCTGATGGTTAGGAGCAGCACAACAGTAATTCCATCGTCACAAAAACAGATTTGAATGACAAGTCAAACTAAGTAAGTAAGTCCATTCTTTATAATACTAGCTGTCTTACTGCACACTGATGCAAATACATCATAACATAAAAACAAACGAAATGGGAATGCAGGCAGCCCCCCAAAACAATTATGTCAATCGTATATCAATTCTCTAAAGACATCACAACAAAATAATAAAACCACAAGCAAATGATGCCTGAAACAAGTTGTCTCCAGCAGTGAACCCAATGCCAAATCGAAGAGCCCAGCCGACTGATTCTTGTCCGATGTAAACAGTTGACCATAATCGAGTCATAGGCAACTTTCAAATACCTCAGTGGAATACTTTCAATAAGGGAAGCTGTGGTTTTTCTGTGGTTGGTCTGGCGGTAAGTAATAGCCTCCTTCTTGAGCTGCACTTCTTCCCTAGGTCACTGATGCATTCTATAAGCACTTTAAAACTGTTCCTTTTGGTCGTGCTGGAGTTGGGAGCGCTTCTGAATCGTTTCCTTGAAGAGGTGCTACACAACTACTTAAATGAACGATTGAACAATATTAAACCTACTCAGCTGAACACTAAGAGAAGAATCTGGAAATGAATAGGAACAATAAAACATCAGAGGATCAGAATTTCACAACGGTACATACTTGGATTTGGAATCGGAGTGTGGTTTGCAGCCACTAGCGCCTCGACGCATTCTCCCTTGTTGTCCCACTCCAGCAGTCCAGTGCTACTGCGTTCAGCTACAATGCAACATCGAATGATGTAAGTCAATTTAGAGAGAGAATCGACTGATAAATAGAAACAAAGTGCTTCCATTGCATCTCGAAATGCCCCATTGCATCTCGAAATGCCCCACTGAATCTCAAAAAGCCCCATTGCATCTTGAAATGCCCCACTGAATCTCGAAATGCCCCATTTTATCTTGAAATGCCCCACTGAATCTCGAAGTGCCACATAGCATCTCCATTAAGCAACAGAAGTGACAACAAGTGCCTGTCCTCATTGTGACATGCCAAACGATGCTTTGAATATGTAAGATACTAATGATGAAATATGAACAACCAAAAACAGCAAAGTAAAAATAAAACGCTGAATTTAATGTTACAAAATGTTTACCTCCCCAGTAAACTAAATGCTTCAAAAGCCAATACTTGAGAGAAAAGTTTACAACATCAACTGGGACAACAAACAGCTCCGAACTTTTAACAATAAACAGTTAAACAAAATAACAAAGCATGTATGCAACTGTCAAGTGATTGCAAGTTACGTCAGCTCACTTTTTGATGGGAAAATCTTTATCTTTGTGGGTACCTTAACATCGCAATCGGTGAAAACCTGTCAACACATAAAGTCAGTCAAAGTTATCATAAAAAAATCTGTCGGTTTGCTATCTTGAACTATGACAGAAAAATAATGTTTATGGAGTACTGTTCACCTACAGTGCTTTTTTCCATTGATTTATAGAAATCAACATAAAGACATTAATATTACATATAAAACATATAAAGAGAAGTAAAATTTAACTTGCCTGTTGCAAATCAGAATCCTTGAGTCCAGGAGGAGCATTAAAAAAGTACAAGACCTTTGATGCCGGCTGAATACGTAGCAAATAGTTAAGAAAAACACATCACAAAGAAAATCCTTTAAAAGTAATTACAATGTAAAATTCCTAACAATGTAAAATTCCTACACAAAGTCATCCTTTGTGAATCCATGTTTTAACTTCAAAATGTATCTGCTACTGAACTGCATAAAACTAAACTGCAGGTGTCAAACAAGCCTGCTCATGTTGACAGGAGCAAAGAGTTACAAATAAGTGCCAGACACCTCTAACAGAAATAGCAAAGGATATGATTCTTTGCAGCAGCTTCTGGAGTAGTGAAACGGTTGTTCCTGTTGCCCATGAAATCCTGGAAGGAGGCGGTTCCATCCGGAAGATCAACTGGGTTTGGAACATCCTGGATGAAAGCCTGCTTTGAGTAGCTGCAACAGAAGAAATTTTTACCACAATGTACGTTCATGCACACAATACGAAATTTTTAACTACCAAGTACATTCATGCACACAATACAAAATTTTTACCACCAAGTACATTCATGCACACAATACGTGTACTATTTATTATATTCTTTCAATTATATGCCTTGTCGGACTAATTGCAAGCTAGGAATGTGATGCAGTTATCGGAAATCCAAATGCGGGATTTGAAAACGATTATCAGCAACAATAATCGATTTATTTAAAAAAAATTATTTACAAACTGAAAATTGCAAGAACTGATTCATGCAGTTGTACCCACTATAAGCTAAAAGACTAATATGGGAACAAACTGCAACAAATGAATGGCAGTAATAGCCAAAAAAGGTAAGGTCATAGAGCAACGGTATGGTTCTTCATTCTGCTGACAGCCTTGATCTATTTGAGAAGCAATTTACAAATGTTCGTATCAGATTGGATTATGAGACTGTGATGAGGCAACTCCAATGCAACCATCATCATGCATTTCATCAAATTTTTAAATTTTCGTGACGGCGGAAATGAAAACCAATACAAAAGTCACTGAGAGCGAACAAGACAAGTTAATAACAGAACCTCTTAAATAGGGTTGTCAACACTGTTTTTCTTGTCAAACAGATAATCGACTTTATAAATTCGATTTTAAACCCATTATCGGTTTTTTCAATTGGCCATATAGAAAAACCACTATTCCCCAGCTGGCAGCGATAAACAATGGTGCCCACTTTCACATTGTGTTCAACATAAAATAATGATTCAATTTTTTTCAGAAGTTCTGTAATTAACTCGTCTCGTTCGCTGACAGCAGATTTTATATTCATCTTCACTTTTCACTGACCCCATCAACAATTTGTGACCAAAGACAAAGCTTCCGTTGATGTTCTTGATCGCACGTTCGCATGATCCATTGTCTCCAAGCTGGACCATCGCAACTCCATCTTTGCTTTTCAGGAATTTCACCTGAAAATAGTTTCAATCAGACAAATAACACCTACCAAGTCCATAGACTTATATAGTGCCCCCTTTAAGAAACCTGCTCAGGGCACGCCAAGCCTAGCCACAGTTAAAGAAAAATGACTTACGTCAATTATGAAAAAGTCCGATTGGTAAGAGGCAATAGTCTCTGACGATGGAACCTGAATCATGATCCTGATTTTGTTCAGCAAAGTTAGAAAATGATTTAATGTAACAATAACTCCTTCTATAGTGGTTGATATGGCTATTAAAGACGACGTTAACAGGTTTGATTTACGAAATGTATCACCAGCCAGAAAAAGGTACAAATATTGTTGTGGCTATAGCAGGTAAGCGAATCAGTAAGATATTCTTTATTAGACTACCAACACTTGCACTATAGGTAGCTACAGAAGAAATTACCATAAATACTAAGCATTTATGCAGTCAAATAATCTCATAACAATACTTTTTGGGAAAAGGCATTAACTCTAGATAGGGTTATACCATGCGACCTGGGTCAAATATTGTATAGAGTAACCTTATGGGGATACAATAGTCTCATAACAAAACTTTCGGCAAAGGCATTAACTGCAGTGTAGGTAGGGTTATATCATGAGCACCTCTGAGTAGTTTCTTGAAGGGGTGCTATAAAAATGCTCTGAATGAACGAATGAATGATCATTTAGAATGACGTTATGGGGAGGGAAGAGGTCATGAAGGAAGCGACAAGGGTTAAAGAGAATCGAGCGGAAATAAGCAGAGAGCGAAAAAACTACGAAAATCGTTGCACTTCCGATGTCCAGTTAATTACGGTAGGCGATCTGACGACTTAAAAGGCACAAAACCGCATTGCACATTAAACAACACTTCAGGAAATTTACCCTGACGACATTTCCATAGAGGCAGAAGAGATTGAAAACTCTCTGGCAGTTCATCTTCTCATTGTTCAGTCCGTAGACCATCAGCACCGATCCCTGCTGCAGCATGGAACCAGATCCATCGTCATATCCTGCCGCAAGGGGCACTGGAGGCTGCTGGCCGTGCATGACAGGTGCAGGGCCACGGAATGGCATGCGCTGCCTTGGAGGTGGTCCATAAGCATCACCACCATACATGTCAACCTGAAAACACACACACATATATCAGCAAAGTATTAAGACAGTGAAGTCTTACAATTCTCCGATAAAGCTAAAAGACATCACCAGTCAACCACTGCTAGGGAAAGAAGAAATAAAGTGGTGACATGGAGCAGCTTTGTAACAATAAACCTAAGTGAGTGGAAACATCCCGATGAATACAATATTTATACTCAACAGTCATAATGCTACAAAAATAATGGTATGCACCTCCGGTAACAGATGCTTAAGCACTAGATAGGTAGGACAGGTAGGCACAAAAACATCCGTGAGTAAAATACTTTTATACAATGCACATGCTGCACCGAAGTATGTATTCTATGCAAAGATTAAATTTCATCTGCAGAATGTCTTGCCCTTCAAACTACCACCAACAACCGACTAACCAAATTATTTCACAACAGCTTGAATCCTTTTATTGACGCTATATTTAAATAAAATAAACATACAACTATTATCTTGCTATTTAAAGTTTTACAATAATACGAACAATTTCCAATTTCAGATAGTCACGTGTGGCACAGTGATAACAAGTCATAACCATGAAGCCCAAGTGAATGCAGAAATTCATTTTACAGGTTTTTGCCTAAGGTTTTCAGTAGTTCAAGCAGTTAGTCATTAAAATGTGAGAAAATAAACTACAGAATCAACCAGTAGGAATTGAAACAACATCCCCATCTCTCCGTAAACAGAACGATCATAACGAGTTTTGGGACAACTTGCCTGCGGCCTTGGTCCACGGGGCATTAGGCCCTGTGGAAACCTTTCGCCACCCGGCGGCATTCTTCTGTATGGATCAAAGGCCTCAGGTTGTTGTTGGCCAGCATATGCATCATAACCGTAGTCAGCCTGAAGAGGTGGAGGAGGTCCACGCCTTTGAAGGCCATCTAAATTAATGTTAAGAGAGAAGATAGCATTCATCAGACGGCAGAACTTAGGCTAACTACCGTCTCTCAAATAGTTATTTAGCCTTTGAACGCATCAGTGTCTATTGCGCATGCCATCAACCAATAGAGAAACAAAGTTGCACAGTGCCAGTCCCAAGCCTGGATAAAGGAGGAGGGCATCGCTAATGGTCTTTGTTAACACACAGTGACGTTAAACTGCAAATACCACCAAAGCTAAGCAGTAATGAGGTCAATATCTAGGTCAGTTCATATAACCGAAGCATTAAATAGGCCCCTAGAAATTTTTTTAAATGCACACCAGAAATTACAAATTTGTGCACATTTTGCACAAATGAATGCTAAAGAAAGTTACTTTCTGTATGAATCAGTGTGCCAATGCATCTAACAGATTTAACAGCATTGCTGTCATTTAGCATCTAGCGTTGGCTTCCTAGCAGTAAGACAATGAAGCAAAAAATGCAGTTAATAAGGTGCTTACAAAAATGAAATAAAAATTAAGAAATTAAAATGACTGCAAACAATTTCAAATTTTGCAAAAATCTACGCCCACTTAAATCTATGATCAATACAAAAACAACTTCAAAATTGTGTCGGCTTATGATCCAGTCACACAATGTGCAGAATAGTTGCCCTCAATCTTCATGTATAACACCCAAGAATAATATTATTAATTTGCTCAATTAACCTCTTCGCTGCTACGCCGTCCGAGGGTAAATGACGCACCATGTGCCAAGACGTAACACGCAAATGTGAAATATCTTTCACTGTTACAATTAATAGTTTCTGTAATACATTCACTGTTTCAATGTCTATAATTCATGATTGTAGACCCGTATGAATAAAAATATCATGTCTAATATACTGTCTATGATATGTGAATCTTGCTGTTCTTACTCATTTGTTTTCTATAGATACCGACCAGCTATAGACTCTAGTTTGTTAGAAAGGTTTGGGTACCCGGAACTGAATGTTCAGAGTAACTGCCGCAGGTTAGGTACCTATAGTATTTGTATTCGATCGAATAGTGGGTTCAATTGTTTGACTTTGGCCGATTAGTAATAATCACCTATTCACCCTAACTGATTTTGACTCAGTGAAATTTTATAATCATTTATATTCCAAGTCCATATTACTACTGTTCAGAAACATCGTCCCCAACTATTAATTTCTCTAAAACTTCAATGCTTATTATACAACACTGTCATTGCTATGTTAAATTTACCATGCATCACAGCGACTATTATAGTCAATCAAAGCCCGATTACAAAAACTACTTGCCAATTTTTGGAGGGCATAATGTCAATCAAGCCAGATATCATAATACTGTCTTCAAAATGTTGTTATTGACTACGAAGCAAATGTATGTCACACGACAACACAGATTCATTGCACAACATGAGAAAAATTATGTTTTACCAAATGATGCTCCACCGGCCATTTTAGGATCTGGAAGCAATGGTTGACCCTTTCCAGAGTTGTCTTTTTCTATAATAATACATAAGGATTTTAATAACCCAATTTATTCTTTTCAGACAAACTTGGGTGCAATCTACTAACAAATAAGACAACTAGATTCTTCAGTAGCAACCAGCAGAAGGGGTTTATCAAGACAGTCGACTGACAAGCCAACAATTCTTTGGTGTTAATTAGCTTGCCAAAAATGCTGCAAGTCCCATAAATTTTTGTACAGTCACATGACATCCCAAACAGTACGTCTAACTCTATGAGCTGCTTGCAATGAAGCAAATGATGAAGATATGTTCAAGAATGTTCTCATCTGGCCTACAACGAAAAATAAACAAAGACAATTCCAATGAAAGCTTACAAAGCTCTAAAAATCTGGAGCATACTGAGCAAGAGAAAGCTATAATTTTCTGCAATCGAATTCAATTCAACCAAGCATCCAGAACATTTTTGCTTCACTAAAATTAACCTAATTTTCTAATTGTCAATAGCAAAAATGAACATAGTTTATAAATTTAACGCCTAATTTAAAAAAAATTAACACGTTTATCAATTTTTAATCAACATCAAAGACCAGAAGGCAGAGATGTGCCGAACAGGTATACTGCAAAGGCTAAACTGACATAACAAATCCCGCATAAAATATTCCATGAAGGGTAATTCCTTAGTTTCCAAACAACTATCAAAGTTTAAATCTGTCTTTTTAAGCCATTAAATTGCAAGAACCACATAAACAAAATAAAGCAGACACCGATGAGCTAATATTCCAAAGTACTAACATATATATGCAACATATACATACTCATTGTAGACCACATGTCACCACATTCCAAAGCAAGCCTCGTCTTTCATCCACTTTCTTGCTTCCGCAATGTGGCGAATACCTTAGCAAATCTGAAGTTATACAGATACCTGACTGGCACTTCCGCAGCACGAGTAGACTATCACTGAATGACCGGGCAGAGTCGAACTGTCACTTCTGCAAAATAGCACAATAATGCGTATCACAGTACCACTGCCACTTTCAATCCAGAAAAGCAAAGCTGTGTTTGTCATGTCTTAGCATATGAGTTAACAATTGAAGCAGACTGTGTTGATAACCATTGTTTTTCTGTGTCTGGTGTAATAAGTTCTTGATATAGGATTTGAAACAGTGCGTCCCAACTTGGTGGTCCATGGACCAATGCCAGCCCGCAAGACCTGTTGACATACAGCCAGCAAAGTGAGACAAGAAACTGGTTCGCAAAATTATTTATTTTTCAAGCAAAAAACATCTATGGGACAGATCCCAATCTTTATTAGCTTACGCATTTAAAAGGCAACAGAGCCATAGAATTGGCAAAGTATTCACCTGTATGAATATTATTTTGAGGAAATTAAGTGATCAAAAACATGCAGTGAGTTTGCAGGCGTTTCATTAAACAGAAAAAATTATAATAAATAATTAATAAATTTGGTGCCTTAGTCATCCGCAGTGGAAAAATTCCTACCAGTTTCTGACACTGAAATTTGGGAAGCACTGATCAATAACATTGCTGTAGTCCGTTTTATGGACAAAACAGAGTTCTTACAAGTCCGACATTAAAAAAGTGCATCAATTTATCCCACTGTAGACCAGTAACATTTGTGCAAAGTTCTTTCAACTTCATTGAAAATTTATGAGTGATAATATTATGTTGTTAATCTAGTCTGCATTGACATTTACCAAAGTTCATAACTGACTTGAATCTAATATAAATGTATAATTATTAGTAATTTACATTGTACCATTTATAAAATGAAAATGATTTAGAAACAGAACTGGGTAAAACCTTTATCATGGTATATCACCCGTAAAGTGGCTCTGCTGTATTTAAAGCACTATAATAGCAGAGCTGAAATACCTTAAGAAAATTTAATTTTACACTCTATTACATTGAAAATTGTTCCATGTACGAGAGTATATCATTCCCAGGCAAGTATCGTTAGTAGTTAAATGTTACACAATCATAAGACAAGATTTCCATGTCATGAAACACTGAATGAAGCTAGTTTTACTGAATCTGATGTTTAATATTAACTTGTGATAATATTTTTAAGTTGTCATTCTTACCTTGACCATGATCAGTCTTCAAAGCAGATCAAGTTAATTGTTTCTTCATAAGGTTGTTGAAATAAGTGATGAGGAAAGTGTAGCAGCACTTGGGAAATCGGCATTTGAGCTGTATGTGATGACTTCATGGTAACGTTAATTTGTCCATTCGTGTAGAGTTTACAATTGTGCCAACATTTGAAATAGTCTGTACTTCAAATACATTGGATCGAGCCGGTGGCAATCCACTACTGAACTCATGCACACATCGATATTTTGGCACCACAGGTGTGAAGGTTTATTTTAGTTTGAAGAATTTCACAAATAATAGTTTCTTATATATAGTCACTATAAACCGCGCAGAAATTCACAATTGCTAAAAATTGTAGTGGTTTGTACGCACGCCTAAACACTACGATTAATTGCAAAATATAAACTTGAAACTTGTTTCACACAACACTGCTTGTAGAAAACATCCGGCTGTGAAGAAGATGAAGACAGCTCATCTTAAATGTACAAAATCTTCGCAGTAATTAAACTCTGTTTTGAACACTTAGTCACATTTGTTACATAAATGGAACAACTGTTGGCATTCGTTTACTTAGGGCCCCCAGAAATCTGCAATCTTGCACTTCGCAATTTTTTCACAAAAATCCACGTATCACGCAACAGTGCAAAAAATTTGACAAAATCATGCTAATTTTTCTAAATTTGGCTTTGATTGACTTAAAAATCATTGCGGCACGTGGCAGTTCAACATAGCAACGAAGCCGTTGGGCGATACTAAAAAATGGCTACCACCAAATGGAATGATTGAGTTGGAATTATAGATGAATCTGAAGTTAAGGATTTTTTTGCAGTAATGAACAAAACCGTGTAAAAAAATTATAGAACTTCAGCGGCCATACAACAAAATGCATTTAGATGAACTTGCACAAAGCACTCACAAAGGAGCTTTGCGTAGTGTCGGCTTCTGATGGAACGAATCAATTTAGTCCATAGACGGGCATACGAAGACGGAGGGCTACTAATCAGCATGTGTAACTTGGCGAATGATTACATTCAAACAATATCTTGAAGATGTATTTGCAATGAGCGTAGATTTCGGTGGGCATAGATTTCTGCTATTAATTTTTTGGCAATCGTCTGAATATGTTAATGTCAAGGTTATAGGAACCTTAGGACTGCATTTTCTGCTTGAATGTCTAATTTCTAGGATGCCGAAGCCACACACTAAATATAAAAAAAACTGTTAGATACCTTGGTACACACTTAACCATGCAAAAAGCAACGTATTTTATCATTTTTTACTGGTGCAAATTTATCGTTTTTGGTGCACAATTTTTTCAAGTTTTCAGTGCAAATTTCTGGGGGCCTATTTATTGGTATTTTGCATTGACCCATGAAAAAAGACGCATAAAGTATTTGAACATTGCAATTAACACGATGCAAAACTCATTTTGAGCAGATTTCTAGATTCAATGAGTGCTCAATAAATGAATTGTTCTATTAGAAAACCAGGTCATCAACGCTGATTTTAATATTGAACACATCAATTGTCTCTTGTTATAAATAAAGGGGCACTGCTGTTGCATACTGAAGAACTAGTCATCTTGTAAATAACCAAGGTAATGAAAATCACATATCAAACCGCTCTAAACAGATGGATCTTTTCAAATTGTAGTTTAGTAACATTTGGCAATCTGCTAAAATAAAATGTCACATGTAATAATAAATAATCAACAATTGGTCTAATAAAACACTGATGCAATCTGTATAATATACAATGAGTATGTCACCTGGCAAGAAAATTAATATTGTCCGCGATCCCATCTTGAGAATATGGATAGTGAAATCACACACATTTTCAGAAAATTGGCATTTTTCAAAGTATTGGTCACTTCGTGTGTTATATCGATGGTATTAAATATGGTTTGTTAATGATCGTTATCAGTTTGAACATGGGTTAGGTACTTTGCTGTTCGAAACCAGTTTTTTTTTACTGTTCACTTGACATGCCAACTGGTACAACCTTTTGGGCTGAAGTCAAATATGAATTGTTTAGTTTCAGAAACTTGGTGGTTACATTTTGTTGATTAAATGTCAAACAATTAATGGCACAAAAGCATTGTATGACCAGCAGAAACCATGAACAAGCATTCAAAGAGAAAGACGACCCTTCCAAGCTTTTAGAAAGAAGATAAATTCTGTTCAGTACAAGGATTTAAAAACTTTACTTTGAATGGTTTATGTGTAAGATAGAATCTCTATAAATTTGTAACCGGTTAACTTGAGATAGGTACACCGTTTCGGAAATACAGAAAATTAAGTTTCTGAACGGAAGAAAAGTTTCGCAGCAGAATGTAACCATATGTTCTTCCAATATAATATGTAATTAAATGGTCAAATTTCATAAGCGTCGCTGAATTATATACGTTGCATTCGAAGTTTTACTGCTTCTGCTTGAACAGCGGAATTTGTTATTCACTAGTTAAATAGCAGTTTCTTGATATTGAATTTGGAATTTTGTGAGTGTGTTCCTCTGCTTAGTAAGAATTGATTTTGTCTGCTCAACATTGCCAAATCTCTTGAAATTATATGTTGAAGAACAGCAATTTTGTGAGTGTTCCTCTGTTTAGTAAGGACTGATTTTGTCTGTTCAACATTGCCAAATCTCTTGAAATTATATGTTGAAGAACAGCTGATATTGTAATTTAACTGGATACACAATTTAAGTCATCAGTAAAATTGTCATTAATCATTTAACAACAAGATTGTATTTTACTGATAAAACATAACACAGCCCATCATCAAAGTTTTAAATAGTACCCAAAAGGAAATTAAATTATCCAATTATGTCATGTAGCACAATATTGCGTCAATGTGTTTTACTTTCTAAAACAAAATCAGAACAGTCACCTGAAGTCATAACAGAATAAAAAGCTATATGATGCATCCAATAAGACGCAAGGAAGCTGCTCGTGCCAGCAAGAAGTTAGCTGCAGAAAGAAGAAGCCTTCAGGAGGTTGGGAAGAATGCAAATGACAGGCAATCCCATATGAATGAATGCAGAAAAGGTAGGAAAAATTTAAGACCTGTCACAGAAAACTGCTGATCTAGCTGTGGATAAGCTTTGGGGTCGTACAATAAGGACACTTAGGACAGCTACAACAATGGAGATTTAAGTTGGACGTAGTGGGTGCAGATTGGGCATGAATACAAATGGGAACAAGGAATAGCTACGAGTCCAGAGTATGTCATTTCTGCAGACGTTATAGCAGGCGACCCTTTACCTCATGCCCAAGTGTGAAACCTCAGAGAACTAACAGAATTGCCAAAGAATTTTTAACACTTTAGATCATCAGGAATCGAAACAAATCACTTACCCATGTTTTGAACAGTGTAGTCCCAACTGTCCTGGTCATTCTTTACAACATTCAGACGGGTTGGCTGCAACACAAGATCAAATTCATCTTTCATCGTATGCAGTAAAAATATATACACGTCTAAACAAATGAATAACAATGACAACACAATGAAAGAAATTAGCAGTTGACCAAACATGATCTTTGACAGATGTACTTGCAAGGAATGTTAGGAGAGCGATAGAATCCATGGAACTGCACACCTTCTTAAAACAATCAGTCACACTTATATAAACCTTATATTCTGTTAAATATTAAAGCAGAGAATCAGCTAAGACTAACCTTTCCCCAATCGATCTTCAGAGTACAGCATCCAGAGTAGATATCTGCACCATTCAACGATTCTCTAACAGACATCGCACCTTCTACGGCATCGAATGTAAATTCAAAATTAAGGAAAATTTACGTAGTAACAAGATTCTGTACAATGATGCGGGTTGAACAACAGTAATTTAACAATATACGCAAGGGATGTTTACGATAATCGAAAATATGATAAACGACTTCAAAAACGATTATCGGTTGTTACTGTTTACAAACCTATAATCAAATTTTAACATTAAGCGACAGCGAAAAAGAAAAATATAAAAAAGATGTACATGTACGACACGAGTTAATTAGAGAACCTCTTTAAAACTTTTTTAACGCCGAAAATGTTGTTGAATACAATGAATCCTAGCAGTCGCCATCTCTGTATAAAACATCAGCTGGAAAGAATAAAGATGGAATTTTCGATAAGGCCATTTAAAATTAATTGGTTTTAAAATCGGATATCTAACCCGCTTGCAAAAAACTGATATTGACAACCCGAATATAAACATACATTGCCAAACAAAAGACTTCAAATAAATGCCTCAAAATTTATAGCATACAACCTATACACAGAATTAAATATGTATCGCATTTCCATAAAATCAGTAGACCAACAACAAGACAAATTATTGAAGCAAAGTAAGTGAAGCACACAAGCAGCGATCCCATAACCAGGAAATAAGCATTTAACTTCTTCAGTCCTCTGCTGTAAAGCATTTGCATATAAGCAAAAAATGTGCATTTAAGCAGAAATAAATAAGGCACTCAATTATAAAACTCTGCCCGGGAAGCTGAATCATATTTCTCTTTCGACACTGAAATGGTTTACAACAACAACTCATGGAAACACTTTAGAACCGTCTCTATGAAAGGATATTCAACCATCGCCTGAACTCCGTTCTTGCGGAAGATGACAATTCTGTTGACAGTGGCACCGCTGCTCGTGCAGATCGTGTGCATGACGTCCTAAAAGAGAACAAATGTCAGTCAAAAAAATGCATGGCAATGCAAGCTTTACCTTGCTTTTATAACAGAATTCTATGGTTTTGTCTCAAATACATACAAATTATGGTATCACATCTGGATACACCAATGCTCCATCGGCTCAATCAAAGCTAGACAAAATCAGAATGAGAGCTGCTTCGCTTCCCTTAACTATGCGACACCTCACAAGCTGTTCTAAATTTCACAAACTGTTGAAGACTGTTTTTCCCAGGGCTTGATCTCGGCTGGGAGCGCCTCTGAGTAGTAATTACCTTGAAGGGGCGCTATACAACCATCCATATTACAAAAAGGCTGTTTGATAAGAAATCTAGTTAACAAGAGTACCAAGTTTATCCGACAGCTAAAACTACAATAAACAACAATACCTCAAATCATACATACACATTAAAATTATTTGCAACTATCTTGAGGTAATAGCAACAACACGATATGGCTAAATCTCTGAAGAAATCTTGCTTTTTTAAATTTGAATATTAAGTGTGTAATTACCGTTAGAACCTACAATACATTGGTCAGACATCTATGAAAAACAACTTGAATATTCTAGTTTCTGTGTGCACCAGGTATCATCATAACATATATCAAGTTAACGTAAAAGCTATTAAGGACTAAACATCGTTTTAAAGCAAAAAAATTAATACAGTACATACCACAGTGATTGGGTACTTTGGGTTAAAGACTGTGAAGAGAAGAACTTTGTTTGGTCCATCGTCATTTTGTCTGAAATTAGCATGCACACAAAAACAAAAGCAATAAAAAAACTATTCAAGAATTAGGCAACAATTCATAATTAGCAACTTACAAAACTTGCCTTTTTTTCTCGGGGGTTGAACGCACTGGGAGCGCTTCTGAAAGGCTCTTGCTGCGAGAAGCGCTTTATAAATGGTCAGATACAATACAATACACGATAATAATACTAATAGCAACTAACACACAGTCACCAATGGCATGTGGCATGAACTTTGCCTGAACAGGGGAAAATCACATTGATGATGCTCTAGTACAAAATGGCAGCTATTGTCTTGCAGGGCTCTTCTCACTACTCAAAGACACAAACTAAATGACATCTAAAAATTTAATAAAGACAACGACTTTCACATAGATAATTCGACTTGCTGCTGAATACAAATTACAGGCAAATTCACTATATGACAACAAAAGGGTGGAGGAGGCAAGAAGTTACCCAGAAGGAAGCCTTGGTGAAGACTTGGGAGCAGATGGGTAGTTGCCGTATGCTGCACCCGCTCTTATAGGAGCGCCACCGCCTCCGTAGCCTCCAGGCTGTAGACCCATCTGCTGAAAGCAAATAATACAGACACAAAATGTAATAATTAAAAATTTTGCAGCAATGTCTTCAATATCACTGGTTCCCAAACTACTCTGGGTCAGGACCCACTTGTACATGAAATATCGTGGCGTCGAGAACCACTGAACAAAATTAAACGATGTGTACTAAAATTTGCTCCGTAAATCGGCAAGGAAATATAAAGATTTATGGACATTGGACACCGTTTTTAAAATTGGCAAATTGAAACATTAAAATGACACTTAAGCACAACTACAACAGCCAGAAAGCCCAATCATATTCAAATATTGTTGCTTCGCTGTATATAACATGAATTTTTATAATTTATGAATAAATGATGAAAAATAAATATTCCTGAAAAACCATGGTGACCCATTTGACAGCTTTGCAACCCACTTTTGGGTCGTGACCCACAGTTTGGGAAATGCTGTTCTATATATATATATATGAGAGTCTGTGTTTTCCTTGTTTGTAGTTTAACCCTTTGGGGGTTAATGCCGAGATGGTAGTAAATGGTATGGAAAATCCTATACCCTTCGGCATTAAAGGGTTAAGGCAATAATTTCTTGCATTCTGGCAAACCCTAATATAGCCAAACAATTTAACAGAAATGAACAGAATGTTTTGACATACGTCATACTTTATTTGAACGGTTGCATGTTTCGTTTGGTCTGACTGACCAGTGATTTTCTTGAATGTATAGCCTCTTTCTAGTTGGCCTTTCCCTATGTGTGGTCCATAACCCTGCATGGGTCCCAGCCCAATATAGTCATAATATTATTGTTTGTAATTGTAAATTTAATCCAGCTGTGATAATGCTGGAATGGGTTAAAATATTTATCAATGCTAAAATACATGTTTATTGAAGTATGATTTATTAAAACAGTCTTGCTGAACCGAATCTCGAATGATGAACAATAATTTTAAATTGAATTGAAGTTGTATGAATGAAAAATGGCTGCCTAAATAGAAGCAGGATTGACGAAACGAATTCTTGCCAAAATAGAAGCTGGATCGATGAGAAGAATTTGTGCCAAACTTGAAATTGCATTGTTTAAAATTAATGATGCTGCAACAAATTAACAATTTACAACGCTAAATTACGCGCTTACCAAATTTACGACACTAAAATAGATTTTTAACCATTTTTTTTATTGGGCGTCTGCCGCGTGCTGGTAATAAAATAATGGTCCGTGCACAGAATTAAAGGTTCTATTTGTTGTTCATGTCAACCATTCATTTCACAACTAAATAAGAACTTCCTTTAAACGTTTTGTGCATTAATTTTGCGTGCGTTTTCCCTGGTCAACTGCTGATACATTGCAGTGTGGATCCAGCGACAGAAATCGCAAATTTGCAAAACGGACATTATATACAAATGGCCGCTGACAATAGCTTTGTCCACAGTCCACGTTCCACGATGGTGAAAGTCGTATTAAACTCACCCTTTTTTGTGGCGGTCCATATGCATCCTGGTCTTCCCCTCTTTCTCGTTTATACGGCGAATTTTGATGAAACATTTTGATCAGCAACGCAAAACTTAATCGAAGAGTTGAAAACCCGAATACGCGCAACGCGACCGAAGCAAATCACGCTAATCAGGGATGCCACTCTGGATTTTGAGAAAATGTCAGATCCGGTCAAAAAAAGGCTAGAAAAGGCTAGATTGATGATTTTCCTGTGAAATACATAGATTTTTCCGGCTTGAAATTTCTGACGACCTTTTTTAGTCATCCGATGACTAAAATCTGCTCTCTTTTCCTTCCCGAAAAAATTTCTGATAACTTTCTTTGTTAGTCTTTCGCTCTAAAATTTATAATTTTTGGTCCAAATCCAAAAAAATTTCGATTGTTTTCACGTCTTTTGTGCATTTTCAGTTTTAAAAAATGAATTTATATGTAAAAAGTCGAAAAAAACCGGCGTGAGAAAAAGGCTAGATTCTGACAAAAAAAACTAGAAACCTAGACAAGAGCGAAAATACCATACCTAGTATGAGTGGCATCCCTGACGCTAATGGCAAACAGGGTTGCCAGATTTCTGAAGTGCTTGGTCGCCAAATCACGCCAGAAAGTGGCCCAAAGTAGTGAGAAATGAAGTCATAAATAATTTTTGTGCAATGTGTGCATTAATACAAATCCTGTGCACTTAGGCCTAGCATAGGGCCTATAGGCTATACTCAAGGCACTGCTATATATATATATATATATATATATATATATATTCGTTTTATTTTTTTTATAGGCGACTAATTATTACACAAAAAGGCAAGCAATGGTAACGGAAAAGAACCACAAAAGATGAAACGTTGTAAATAAGATCGGCTGTTGTGGCATAATTATAGAGTTAATCAGTGAATACAATGAACAGGACCATATGGTAGGCCTATAGTAGGCTGGTTCATAATATGACAACTGAAGGCCTAGGTATGAATGGACATTGCCGAATCCAGGCTATAGTGCGGAACCGGGTGCCTTAATAATTTATTGATAACGCGGGCCTCTCTCCAATGGCCCCCTTTGACAACCCACCTCTCCATTAATTTTGTAACTGCGGGTGCCTCCAAACCTGCGGGCCTTGGTGACAGATGCTGCAGCACCCTTATAGCCTACCAGAGGTCCTTGATGCATATGCTAGGTCTATAGAAAATTCTTTTGAAAATTTGCGGGTATTTTTTCTCACAAATTTAATTAGTAGGCCTATAGACTATACACAATTCAAGATAGAGCGCTCAATTAGGGTTCAAATACAACTGAATGCCATCAAGTTGTTTCGAAAGACCAAAGGTTAAAGGCTAGAACACACTAATTGATAGATGCCTCTAACCTTCTGTGCTCTAACCTTGGACTTAATAACATCAATATTAGTCCCACCTATAAGTAGGCCCTAATAATAACCGAGCGTTTTAGGCTATGGCGAGATTAAATCGTCTGCGATTGCTGATAAATTAATTATGGCCTATGAAGCGACGTAACTGTGCCGATAAGACGGGGCAACATCTAGCGATAGGTAGCATCAGTAATTAAATTATAATAGCCTATCTTTACAAATTATTGGCTAAAAAAGACATACTAGAACAGGCCGCCAACATCAATTAGCATCGAACCACATTCACCATCAATCCATCATCAGTATAGACCTAGGCTACAAAATGGATTTTGCTGTGGTTCTGGTTCTGCTTCTGGCTGCCAGGACGTTGACTGTAGCTGCAATCGAAGGTGAGTTAATTCTTCTTACTGCAGTTAGACGTCTATAGGTTTAAAGTTTATAGCCTATGCCCATAAAAATGGTGGCAGGATAAATATCTCGTATTTGTATGTGTGTATAGCCTACTTTTGTGACGAGTTGAATATAAATGAACGTATTCAAACTCGTTTTTTGAATATAGGTGAACGTATTAAAACCATAGTTGTAAAAAACGTTTTTTTCGTTTTTTATTCTTTCCCAAAAAACGTCGTTTTTTTCGTTTTTATTTTTCCCATCGTTTTTTATCGTTTTTTTCCATTTTTATGTAACTTTATTTAATTATTTGCTGTCTAATATTATTTTCCTTAATTTAATTTTTGCATGATATTCCATACGTTTTCACCGTACTCTCAAGGATGAAGCCAACTATAGGGTCTTTATGTAATTGTTTAAGTCATAATTTTGAGAAATAGGCCTACATATAGTAGATCTCTACAAGAAATGAAATTTCTAAGAGTTGATATAAAATTCTTGAGCATAATTATTAATATTTATAAGTAGCAATTTTAAGCACAAAATAATGTACAATATATAATTTAGTAAACATCTGTGGTTTTTGCTTCTGGTTAGGCCTAGATTTTAATTGTGTTATGTCGATCAGCATAAACTTATAATGTGGACTTAGGCCTAGGCCTATGTCTACAATTTAAATTTGAAAAGATTTCAATACCTTTAATTTGTCCGAATTTCTTATTAAACGAAAGTTCTAAGAAAAAATAACTGTGGTAGATTAATGTTACTTATACCAATTATTTTGGCCTAATAATAAAGTTGTGTTATTTGCAGTTTCTTAATAAAATTGCATAAGCAATTAAGGTTTGTAAGCTGAAAATGAAATTTCAGATGCAACAAAGGCAAATTATTTTCCGTTTCCGTTTTTTATCGTTTTTTTGTCGTTTTTTATTATTTCGAAAAAAACGACGTTTTTACCGTTTTTTATTTTCTTTTCATCGTTTTTTACATCTATGATTAAAACTCTTTTTTGAATAACCTGTAAATGAACGTATTCAAACTCGTTTTTTGGATATAAATGAACGCATTCAAACTCTTTTTTGAATAATCTATAAATGAACGTAGGCCTATTCAAACTCGTTTTTTGAATATAAATGAACGCATTAAAACTCTTTTTTGAATAACCTATAAATGAACGTATTCAAACTCGTTTTTTGGATATCAATGAACGTATTAAAACTCTTTTTTGAATAACCTATAAATGAACGTATTCAAACTCGTTTTTTGAATATAAATGAACGCATTAAAACTCTTTTTTGAATAACCTATAGGCCTAAATGAACGTATTCAAACTCGTTTTTTGAATATAAATGAACGCATTAAAACTCTTTTTTGAATAACCTATAAATGAACGTATTCAAACTCGTTTTTTGGATATAAATGAACGTATTCAAACTCGTTTTCTCGGCGTTGTTCTCTAACCTGGCGCCGACCGCTAGGCCTATAGGGTTTCTTCCTAACAGTGTCTAAAGTGTGGAAAAATAAGTTCCTGCATGGACGCCCTTAGGCTTTACCTCTCCAGAAGAAGTGCGTGGACGCCCCTTACGGCCTTACCTTTCCATTCTGTGCTCGCCAATAAGTGGCTGGACGGCGTTCAGATTTTAAAACAAGTGCATGGACGCCGTCCATGCGTCCAGGCACACTTTAAGCCCTGCTTCATATAGCATTAAAGATCCTTCTCGCCAACTGAGCATCCTCTCAAAAACACCCCTTGTAGGCCTAACTCTTCCCTTCTCTGCTGGTCACGTACGTCTGACCTTTGTCGCCCCTTGTAGGCCTAACTCATCCCTTATCTGCTGGTCACGTAGGGCTTACGTCTGACCTTCGCGTGACTATAGGCGTATACCCTGACTAGCCCAAACGGTCTCTTAATGTAGCGCTGTATTAAAATCCGCTACAACTTTAGATTGGCCTATATGGGCGCCATACGGGTCCAGTAAAGTATAGTCTGCTGCTTTTAAAAGTCCTCCATAAGTCGCCTTAGGCCTAGGGGATTCCTATTATAAAGGCCTTATGTACCGGTAGCTATATAGTTTGAAAGTTAACCAAAGGTGCTCTATGGCTATGCTGTAAGCTAGGGTGAGAATTGCCTGGGCTGTGGGGTTCCACCTCCCTAGTTTTTCTTAGGACATTAAAGTCCTAATTGCACACCACAGGTCCACACAAAACAACGTCGGACCCTGCAGTTATTTTTCTACAATTCTCATTTGATACTATGATATTGCAAGACAAAGATTGGGATTTACGAACGGTCTCCTGTAATAATTGTAAAACACGCCAAAAGTATATAGCAGAGTCTTCAAATTCGTTTTTCACCTTCAAGCATAATTATCATAGCCTAGTTTATAGACTTCATGCACCTGCTACAGCCTCTTGTTTATGACCCGAAACTAGCGACGTCCACAGAATTTTGAACGGATAAACTGTTAGGCTAGCTACACGTTTACCCGTCACTGATATTGTTGCACGTGTTTGTTACGGTACTTTATCTTTGAACTCAGACGCGTCGAATGTCGCAGATGATTCGAAGGCAGAAGCCATGTTCGAAGAAATCGTCTTCAAAGAAAAGCTGTTCAGTGTAGCATACCAGATTGAAAGCACACCGCATCTGAAAGCCGATTTCGATAAACACACTAGAGGCAAAGCAACCGTGGTAGGCATATCATGCAGGCTCTATATAGTGTCGCCCTACAATTTTAGGTTTTACAATTTAAGGGCCTACAAATTACACATTTTATGCTGTATAATTATAGCATAGGGCCTACTCATACAGATACAGACAGAATAAATATATTTAATTATATATTTCGTTATGCATAATTATGAGCTGTTGATCTGGCCATGGCTGTCTGCATGGGGTGTAGCCTACTATCAACAGGACGCAAAGCAAAAGGTCGCAATCAGAATGGCGCAATCAACAGGGCGAAAACCAATAGAGCGCATGGTCATTAGAGCGCATGGTCAAAGGGGCGAAAAGACAAATAGCATAATAGAAATCAAAAGGGCGGAATCAAATATAATTTTGGACATGAATGTAACGTTAGTTATATGTCTATAGCTAGACGGCAGAAGCGGATCAAGTCCCGGCTGCTTCAGGATCGGCGTGATATGTTCGACCGTTTCTGAGAAGCCGGTAGAATGCCATCACGGAGCGAGGCATTACACATGAGAGTCAGGAAAGGAAGGAAGATGTCGATGGATTTTTTTATGAGGAACGGAGCCAAAGGATCCAATTCAGAGGACTTTGGCGGAGAGGAGAGAATCAGGCGACGTATAGCTCGAGCTCAGAGACGAGGTCGAGGTTGTAGAGTCGGCATTCAATATAGGTGAGTAGGAGCACATTCAGGAGGGGGAGAACCATCGGTATCCCGACGCACCATGTCGATCTTGGAGGCGAAGTGGCTGGCGAAGTCAGCTGCCGTGAACAGTGGAGGCGTTGCGGTAGAGGAAGGTTGAAGTCGGTCCAGGAGGTCCTTGAAGGTGGACCATAAATCGTCTGGCATCTCCAGCGTTGGAAGATATCTTAGGTACGCTCCCAGTATTGACCCTACCTGTGCATAGATAATAGGGCCTATGTTCCTCCCCTCAGAAAACTTATATATGCCTACGTAACATTCCCCCAGAAAAATTAGATAAGCCTTATCTACAGGCATATATATTTGTAAAAATATGAAAATTGTTACGTTTTAAGAGAAAAACTAAATAAAAGGTCGTCAGAAAAAAGACCGGGAAAAGGTGTTGCCGATGGCTGCCTCAGCGGTTGTCACTCAACCCTGGAACTTGAGCTCTCGCCCCCCCCCCAGCGGCGATTAGATTAGACACTGGGGTAAGATAAAAGGGAGAAATAGGCCTTCCCGACCAATGGAGCACTGATTAGTGCAGGGGTGAACAAAAACAAGCTACAAATAACTGCATATTTAATTTGAATTGATTTATTGCAGGTGTCACGAAATAGAGTATCCCCCGTATTAATTGTATCCCCCAAATTTAAAAAAAGTCGAAAAAACCGCTTCCGTGTGTATTTTTCTTTGCAAATTGATTTTCATCTGATTTGCGTTGAACAATGACACTAACAGGTATTTTTATTCCTACTAGATAATTTGTTTTGCCCTGTTTTTAGAGCACTTAAAACATTTAAAACTCTTAAGAACACTCAGAGTCACTAAATAAATTCGAGTTTCCTTTATCTGAGCATTGCTTAGGACACTTAAAACAATTAGAGTCACTTGAAATTTTGATTAGCCTACAGCATAAATTATTTTATTATGCGCATTTTTCAAAAAAGGGGATAGAATGGTTTATCCCTCAGGATAGTATAGACCGGTTAATTCCATCCGGGGGATAGATTAATTCATCCCCCCGGATAGCTTTCAGAGGGGATACTCCGTTTCGTGTCACAGGCACCAAAGGCAGCGGAGTTCTCCTGTAATGTCACCGGGACTACCTCTCCGGAAGTGCCGACGAGCGGTAAGGAAAATCAAATCGCTATATGTATATATATATACAGGGTGGGCCAAAAAAAGTAATCCCCTACGGGTTTTTGTCAATATCTTGGCCAAAAACAGGAATTTTTCAAATCCAGTTTTACGGGCTTGAAGGTAATTCATATCTACGTACAATAGCCAAATTTCATCGCCATATGTGAAACGGAGCAAAAGTTATATCCCTTTTAGTGAGACCACCCACCGTTTTTTGACGATTCAAAAACGTAACGCAACAAAAAGATGGTTTTTGCCAATATCTTGGCCAAAAGTAAGAATTTTGAAATGAAATTTCACAGGTTTATAGACAATTCATATTTACAAATGACAGCCAGATTTCAACAAAATATTTCAAACGGAACAAAAGTTATATCACTTTTAGTGAGGCCACCCACCGTTTTTTGATGATTCAAAAAAGTCAGAAAACGATGGGTGGCCTCACTAAAAGTGGTATAACGTTTGTTGGGTTTGACATATTTTGATGAAATCTGGCTATCATTTGTAAATATGAATTGTCTTTAATCCTGTAAAATTTCATTTCGATATTCTTACTTCTGACCAAGACATTGGCAAAAAACTAATTTTGTTGCGTTTCGTTTTTGAATCGTCAAAAAACGAGGGGTGGCCTCGCTAAAAGTGATATAACTTTTGTTCTGTTTGAAATATTTTGTTGAAATTTGACCATTGTACGTAAATATGAATTGCCTTTAAGACTGTAAAGTTTCATTTAAAAATTCTTATGTTTGGCCAAGATATGGGATAAAAACCGTAGGGGATTAATTTTTTATGGCCCACCCTGTATATATATATATATTTATATAGGCCTATAATATTACAACTCAATGCGTTTGAAGCGTTAGGATAGACATTTCTATAGATCAGAGACAGAGAGGTGAGACAGATGAGTTTTAACGCTACAGGTTGTGCGCGGTTGGAGAATATTGGGAAACGGGATTTTGTGGATCAGGGCAAGATTTTGAAGACGTGGAACTTCTTATATGGAATGCAATGCAAGGAGAAGCATTCCTGCATGGAAACGAATTGATATGAACAACTTTATAGGCTACATGAAACGGCATTGCGAGGTATATTTTTAAAGGGAAAGTGTCTGTTTCGAGGGTTTTAATTAGAGGTGACTTTCACACCCCCACCACCACCACAACGAGCACATCGTCTTTGTGGTGAACCTCGAATTGGAACATCGCTAATGGTGTGTCTGGCAGGGCTGTTTTTAAGAAATTTTTAGAACTACACATCCTATTCTCTCCTTTCTCATCCTCCATGGTAAATTGCTCCCAATCTGAGGAAAATAACTTATTTTTACTAGTTTTAACTGCATCGAACGTGACGGAAGTGCTTCTGCAACTGCACGAATCCATTCAGAACTGCACATTTTGTGTAGAACTGCATGTTAAAAAAAGCCCTGGTGTCTGGAATTGCAGTCGTCCATCTTTTGTTCGGCCAGTTCTATGCTGGTTTTGCCTACTGAGATAGAATCTGATTCAGTTTCCAACTGTAGACTATATTGAAACCTGATTATGTAAAGTGGATTGACAGCCAAAGAATGCTTTATTAATGATTAAGACTGTTGGCTAAAAACTAATTAAGTTTCCTATCAGGCGCCATCGATCGTTGGGTTTTTATTAAGAGAACCACCTCCTAAACAGCCCATTTGCCTAGGGCCCTAGGCCTATATAATGCATCATGTAGGCCCGGTAACGACCGGCCCTCTATTCCGAGGGTCCACTATTCCGATCGGTCCACTATTCCGAATATCCGCTATATTTTGCTCGTTATCCTTGGTGGTTAGGGTGGGTTAGAATTAAGTTTAGGGTTATGTTTAGGGTTAGGGTTGGAGAGGGTTAGGTTTATGGTTATGGTTAGGGTTAGGGGGAGTTAGGGTTAGGGTTATAGTTAGGTTTAGGGTTAGGTTTAGGGTTAGGGTTCGGAATTGTGGACCTTCGGAATAGTGGACTCTCGGAATAGTGGACCCAAACCGTAGGCCCCTAAGCGCGCAAGTTTTGAGTGAATCCAGTGCTTTAGAAATTAAGAAGCTTACGAATTGATCAATTAAAATGGAACGAAGCACATCCACGGAATTGCTTTTTAAGTAGAACAACAGTTTAAAAGCTCACGGGAAAAGCTTTCAGAATTGCTGTAAAGTGAAAGGGGTTTGCCACCGTTTGCTTTCGTTTATAATCATGCTCCTGTTCTATGTTTATTGCCAGTCACTGTATTGTCGTTTGTTTTTCAGTGCATCAACTTCGACCTGGTGATATCAAAGTCGTTGCAGCCTTTGGTGACTCGATCACTGTACGTATAAACCTATGTGTTTAGACACACCATGCGTGCAAAGTGTGCGACTGTACGCCGTGTACGGTCTACAAAGCCACATAACTGGAATGTGTATACAAATCGACATGCACATATGTTTATAAATCCATACCTCATGACATCGACCCAGTTATTTTCAATGAATTTATCGTCGGATGATGGCCTTCAAAACCGCCGATAATCTACATAATATAGGCCTACTTATGTTTGTACATTTATAACGTCTGTCAGCAGTGGCGGCGCCAGGATTTCAGGTTTGGGGGGGGCTGAAGTCCCAAGCCGTCCTCTCTCCCAGTGACGCAACTATAGACCATTTTCTTCCCAGGGCGGTCATATTGCAATCGCGCGAAGCTGCGAGTGCCGAATGCATGAACGAAACACATACCGACCAAGGGTTTTACAATAAATTGTGCAGCGGCACAAACGCGCTCCACATTGCAAGATGTAGTTGGAGATCGAGTGGGTTATTTAAACGAAGTCAGCGATAATTGTTGAGGTTTTTGATTTTTGGTGTGTCGTAGATTAAGTTTTGAATTATCATAAACAAAGGTGTCCAATTAAAGAAGCAAAAGAGAATGGGAGATCCTCAAACGCGTCCGCATAAAGTCTATGCCGTGCCCGCGCTGTACCATACCCCGTAATTTCAGTCATCTGAGTCGAGTTGGTGACCGAGCTGAGCAAAGGCGATACAGTATATACAGTGCGTGTGCACATAGCAACCCGAGTATATGTGGTGCAGACAGTGAGGGAATTTAAAGTCCCTATTGTCTTTGACATACCGATATGCAAGCACTCAAAAACCACGTTGATTAGAGTTCCAATTATCACAATAAGAGGTGTCCAATACCGTATTAATATTCAGAAATTCCACAAAACAATGGTGTGCAATTCAGTATTATCGTATAAAAAGTCTACCATGGACACAGACCCGATATCCAAGTTCTCACAATAAAAGGTGTCCAACACAGTATTAATACTCAGAAATTTTACAATAAAAATGGTGTGCAATTTAGTGTTATCGTATAAAAAGCCGGCCATGGACACGGTCTCTAGTTCCAAGTTATCACAATAAAGGTGTCCAACACAGTATTATTACTCATAAATTTTTCAATAAAAAGTAATCACAATAATGGTTGGATCTGAGTTGACCAGGGTCTATGACAACAGAGGTCGTTACCCTGGACATTCAATTAAAATGATCACAAATAAAAATAAATCAAAATAAAGGTATCCAAAAGCGCATTAATATTCTGAAATTCCACAATACAATGGTGTGCAATTCAGTATAATCGTATAAAAAGTCAGCCATGGACACGGACTCGAGTTCCAAGTTATCACAATAAAGGTGTCCAACACAGTATTAATACTCAGAAATTCTACAATAAAAAAGTAATCACAATAATGGATGGATCCGATTTGACCAGGGTTTATTACAAAAGAGATAGTTTCTCTCACATTTCGACTTTCATGACTGAGCACCTTCACCTTCACTGGCTTCCATTGACTGCCCGGATTCAATATAAAATTCTTTTTCTTACCTTAAAGATGTTTTTGGGTCAAGCGCCTCGTTACCTTTGTGATCTTATTAGGAAGCCTTTCTCTGCTACCGTTGGACGTCCTCTCCGCTCTTTAGACCGCCATGATCTTCTTGTACCACGATCTCGGACTGCCACAGCACAACATCGCGCCTTTGCCTCTGTCTGCCCTTTACTGTTGAATGGCGTTCCTATTATTATTCGTGCCCAGATTTTATCTGGAGGCTTTGCATTTTCTGCCCGTTTTCTTAAGACTTTTCTTTTTCCAGGAGTTCTTCGCACTGGGAGCGCCTCTGATTAGTTTGTACTGTGAAAGGCGCTTCATAAATCCCAAAATAGAATAGAATAGAATAGAGACCGTTACCGTGGATATTCAATTAAAATAATCACAAATAAAAATAAATCACAATAAAGGTGTCCAACAGCATTCACAGGACACTATTATAATTATCTGCCTGCATATTACTAATGACAGAAAACAGTTTAAGTTTCTTTAATACAAAAATATGCATGCTTAGATATATGCACACAATTATTATATATATATATATATTTATATATATATATATATATATATATTTATAAAATACAGCTTTGCACCACTTTTTGAAGGACTAGGCAATTACGATATTTCTATACGTCTCCCGCTCGCTCTCTCTCTTAGGTCCTTCTATACGTCTAATACTTATAAAACGATTTCAATCTGAAACGAGGTGTCTAAGAGCCAAGTTGATTCTTCAACAATTTCGACAGCCCTGTCCCGTTGTATGGTCAAAAGGCAAGGGTGCAAACTTGTCACCCGTTTTCATAGACTGAGACCAAGAAATGAAGTCGCTAACTTCATTCTCAAAGTAAATTTCGATGCCATTGATCATTGTCTAGTTTTCTTATTACCAAATAAGCCGTTATAGACATTTTCCGCATTTTGCTTTGGGGGGGGGGCTGAGCCGCATTTAGGGGGGGCTTAGCCCCCTCCAGCCCCCCCCCCCCTGGCGCCGCCACTGTCTGTCAGTCGGTGAACATCGTTATATCGATCTCAGTTGATAGGAAATATTAATAAAGGACCAATAGTAATGTTAATTAAACCATTATGATATGCAGGGCTTAAAGTGTGCCTGGACGGTCATGGACGGCGTTCATGCACTTGTTTTAAAATCTGAACACCGTCCAGCCACTTATTGGCGAACACAGACTGGAAAGGTAAGGGACGTCCAGACACTTCTTTTAGAGAGGTAAGGGGCGTCCAGCCACTTATTTTTCCACACTTTAGGCACTGATGATATGTACTCTAAACCATTGTGATATGTACTCTAAACCATTGTGATATGTACTCTAAACCATTGTGGTATGTACTCTAAACCATTGTGATATGTACTTTAAACCATTGTGATATGTAGGCCTACTCTGTGACGAACAGCCATCGTCTGGAGTGGAAGAAATAACAGACAAATTGAAGTTGAACGGCATTTAGGGACGTCCAGTAGCGGCGCTAGGGGGAGGCTGGGGGGCTAAGCCCCCCTAAAAAAGGCCATCCATTTTTTCCCCATGTAAAATGAAATATTTGGGCGATTTACCCTCTTTAGCCCCCCAAAACTGAAATCCTGGCGCCGCCACTGTGGACGTCCCCATTTAAGAACCTTATCACATCGTCACGGGACAATAATTAATTTTGATAGCACATGACGCTGAGAAACTAAAGATAGTTTGCGCGAAAACCATAGAAACTGCAAGTTATACAAGCGAACAGCGGACAAGACCGTTTCCAAAAAGTTAAGAAATGGCCACGAGACAAGGATGCAGATAGCCTAAGTAGGCCTATTTGAAACGCGGTTATAGGTTTATAATTATTATTATGGGAATGCAGCTAACAAGCCCAGCTGCCCAGCGCGCCTGTTGACTGTATACCCTATTCCAATTCGCACTGAAGAAAGGTTCTCAAATCTGGAGGTGAAGCAATCGATTTCGACACGACGTAGGGCCTACGTAGCACTAGCACTGACCACCGCGTGAACAAGAAATGCCACGAAAATCACCTGCACCTATAATTATGTGCGTTTCATATTTCAGGCTGGCAATGGTTTAGGCGCCGAGACGCTTATCCAGGTGGCCATTGAGAATCGAGGAGAATCGTTTAGGTGAGGAAGTTTTATTTCTAAAGACACCTCGAGCTTAATATTGCTATTAACCTTGATGATTGCATTAATAATCTGGAACATTTACTCGTCCATGTTTGGCTCTGTTGCCATGATGTAAAAAGTTTTGATTCTCCCAAATAAATTAACTTAGGCTATCTCTTATATTTCAGTTTTACATGTCCTCCGAGCAAGTCATATCCAACACTACACCACGTGTAGGCTATAGGATCAGTGGCGGCGCCAGGATTTCAGGTTTGGGGGGCTGAATCCTCGCGGACATTTTATATTTTCATCCGCCAAAATTTCTGACGACCTTTTTCAGTCATCCAGTCGAAATCTCATGGATGTATTTCATTTTTTAGGGGGGCTTATCGTGGAAATATTTCTGTTTTACTTGTAAAAAACCGGATGGCCTTTTGAGGGGGGCCTTTTTGAGGGGCTTAGCCCCTACCCCCCCTACGCCGCTACTGTATAGGATCTTTGGTTCCTCCACCATCGCAGTCACTTACCCACATCACCTGCTTGATCAGTCCTCCAACTTTCATCCCTCGGCTTTCATCTCAAAATTGAAGTCTATAATTGCCTCTTTAAGCTATTCATACCTCGACTCGTCTGGTCCTTTGAATTGACGATCTGAACAACGCCCATTCTACCCTCTGAACTTTACCCTTTTTGGACAACCCATCTACCTAGACGCAGCACTCGTGAAGTTTAGGTCCTACGAGTAGCCTACTATGGATGTATGTATGTATGTATGTGCACTTGTTATAGGATGTGTAATACATGCAGTGCATTATCCGTTCTTTTACAGCATTGGTGGTGACGAGAGCTTCGAATACGGAGTGGTCACGTTACCAAGTACGTATTATACAGACCTAAACGCGTGTCTGCTGCTGACCTTGATTCACACACATACACACACATACACACACATACACACACACACACAACACACACACGCACGCACAACACACACACACACACACGCACGCACGCACGCACACACGTATTCACGTATAAATATGATATTAGACATACGTCTCCATGCATGCACACATGCATTTCATTTTTCAATACACAAATGCACACTTCTAGTTATCCTTCTTGATCGGCTATAGGTTAACTGTATTACAAAGAAGCGTCAAGAATTACTTTTGAGTATATAATGCTTAAACCCTGTCTGGTAGTGATGCCCGCTCGAAGTATAAGTTATGATGCAGAAGTGGAGAATTTATCACATTGAACAGATTATTATTATTAAGCAGACTTCAGAGATCGCGTACAATCATGTTTTGTTTGTCAGACATCTTGCGGAAGTTCAATGTGGACCTGAAGGGATTTTCGAGATGTTCGAGTACAGAGGACAACGTCTACCGCTCTTGGTTCAACGTCGCTCGACCAGGAGCCACTTGCGAGTATGTATCAAGATGATGATGACGACGATGATTACGATGATGATGATGACGACAGCACAATATTACGTTGACAAGACGCAATGGGATGGGAGTGCGTGACTGTTTGCTATAACTGTGGGAACTATGATACTAATAACAACAACAACAACAGCAACAACAACAACAATAATAATAATAATAATAATAATAGTAATAGTAATAGTAGTAGTAGTAGTAGTAGTAGTAGTAGTAGTAGTAGTAGTAGTAGTAGTAGTTGTAGTAGTGGTAGTAGTAGTAGTAGTAGTGGTAGTAGTAGTAGTAGTAGTAGTAGTAGTAGTAGTAGTAGCAGCAGCAGCAGTAGTAGTAGTAGTAGTAGTAGTAGTAGTAGTAGTAGTAGTAGTATTAATAATGATAATAATGATAATAAATAGTTGTAGTAGTAACAGCAGCAGCACCAGCAGTAGCAGTAGCAGTTGTAGTAGTAGTAGTAGCAGTAGCAATAGCAGTAGTAGTAGCAGTAGTAGTAGTAGTAGTAGTAGTAGTAGTAGTAGTAGTAGTAGTAGTAGTAGTAGTAGTAGTAGTAGTAGTAGTAGTAGTAGTAGTAGTAGTGGTGGTGGTGGTGGTGGTGGTGGTGGTGGTGGTGGTGGTGGTGGTGGTGGTGGTGGTGGTGGTGGTGGTGGTGGTGGTGGTGGTGGTGGTGGTGGTGGTGGTGGTGGTGGTAGTAGTAGTAGTAGTAGTAGTAGTAGTAGTAGTAGTAGTAGTAGTAGTAGTAGTAGCAGTAGCAGTAGCAGCAGCAGCAGCAGTAATAGTAGTGGTAGCAGTTGCAGCTGCAGTAGCAGTACTGCGGAAGTAGGCCTACAGTGGCCGAAGCGATCTTACGGTGTGACAACGCTATGAGTCGGTCAGATTTAGAGCGCATGGTATAGATCTAATGTATTCTATATACGCGATCATTTCTATCAGTGGATGATTTTTTCCCACTACTACCGGCATAGCCTTTCTGACAGTATACTGCTGCAATGAGCTGCAATATTTAGATACGATGTTATCATGAACATTTTGTTTGCAGTGATATGCAACGGGAAGCCGAAAATCTTGTTGAACGAATGAAAGCCGATCCTCTGGTCAACTACGAAGAGGATTGGAAACTACTGACTATATTCGTCGGCGGAAATGATCTATGCGCATCCTGCGAGGTATTTCCAATCAAGCAATCATCAATTCAATCAATCAATCAATCGATCAATCAATCAATTACTGACCCCTATACGCCATTGCAAATACCAAATTTACAGTGCTGAGATTGCCATTTTATTATGGTTATATTGCAGGGAAGGTACAGTGCCGAGCAGTTTTACTCATACTTCAATGAGACTCTGACGTATCTATCGGATGAAATGCCACGAACGCTCATCAACCTTGTCTCCATGTTTGACGTGTCACCGGTACAGAACTTGAGCACAGGATACGCCTGCGACTTGGTGCAATGGTATAGGCCTACTTTGTCTCCAAAAATGCAAATACTGTGACCGAGTTTCGAACAGTAGAAATCATGCTGTGTATTTTTAATAGAAACGCCTGCTAATAAGACCCACATTTCAGAGACCGCGACAACGACGAAAGCTCTTCCAATCAAACATGTCTTCTTCTTCCTTCTTCTTCTTCTTCTTCTTAATTCTTATTTTTCTACTCTTTCTTTTTCTTCTTCTTCTTCTTCTTCTTCTTCGTCTTCTTCATCATCATCATCATCATCTTCTTCTTCTTTGTCTTTGTCTTCTTCTTCTTCTTCTTCTGCTTCTTTCTTCTTCTTCTTCTTCTTCTTCTTCTTCTTCTTCTTCTTCTTCTTCCTCTTTTCTTCTTCTTTGTCTCCTTCTTTCTTCTTCTTCTTCTTCTTCTTCTTCTTCTTCTTCTTCTTCTTCCTTTTCTTCTTCTTCTTCTTCTTCTTCTTCTTCTTCTTCTTCTTCTTCTTCTTCTTATTATTATTATTATTATTATTATTATTATTATTATTATTATTATTATTATTATTATTATTATTATTATTATTATTATTATTATTATTCCTCTTCTTCTTCTTCTTCTTCTTCTTCTTCGTCTTCTTCTTCTTCTTCTTCTTCTTCTTCTTCTTCGTCTTCTTCTTCTTCTTCTTCTTCTTCTTCTTCTTCTTCTTCTTCTTCTTCTTCTTCTTATTATTATTATTATTATTATTATTATTATTATTATTATTATTATTATTATTATTATTATTATTATTATTATTATTATTATTATTATTATTATTCCTCTTCTTCTTCTTCTTCTTCTTCTTCTTCTTCGTCTTCTTCTTCTTCTTCTTCTTCTTCTTCTTCTTCTTCTTCTTCGTCTTCTTCTTCTTCTCCTCCTCCTTCTCCTCCTCCTCTTCCTCCTCTTGCTCTTCCTACCATTTCTTCGTCTCGTTCTGCTTCTTTTTGTTCCAGTTCCTTTTCTTTTCGCTATTTCTCCATCTATTTGAACCGTCTCGTGCTGCAAAGTCTGCAATTCAGTCTTTTTGACAACATGATGCAATAAATTATATTGGATTAGGCCTATGATTTCAATAGCCTACAACTGAAATTGATGAGCTATGTAACAAGCAATAACAACCTTTAAAAAGCTCCAATAGCCTAGTATTTTGCAATGTAATTTAAAGAGCTAAATAAAGACAAGTTTCACTTCAGAATTAGAAGTACAAAAAGCAATTATTTTCAGATCGGAATTGAATTACAATTGAAAGTTTATCCTTTGAACAAAACTCGATCAAAATATTTGAATTATTTTATAATATGAAATATCACTGTCTGCATATTTCGTCGCATAATTAAATATATCATCATGTTGTAGTCCACTGCTCGACGACCCTCCATTTAAACCATATATTTTGTGGATTTTTCCTGTAGCCTGCACATTATTTCAGTCTAAACTAGGCATTTCGTTGATCGTTTGTCTTCAGGGGCTTTTGTGCCTGTGCTCGTAACTGGACAACGTTACCTGCGTTGCGTGCTCTACAGTTGGAGTACCACGAGCAGTACGTTAAACTCGCTAACGATCCAAGATTCAATAACAGAACCGACTTCGCTGTAGTTGTTCAACATCATATGCGTGACATGGCTCCTCGAACCGACGTACGTACACTTAGCCTATAGGGCCAACGTCAAGATTATTGCAATCGTAAAATCCAATTTTCTAAAGCGTTAGTCTAAATTAAGCCGTGTGTCCTGCCAGTCCTGGCATTAACTTATAGACAATAGCATGATGACATAATTTTTAGAAAGAATGCTGTAGGCCTATAGTCCTATTGATTTGTATTTGTTCTAAGACTTTTGTATGCCGGATTTCGTGTCTGCTGCAACCGGTTTAGTAAAAGAACATAGGCCTACATGCATAGGGCCTTCATACTTGCTGTACTTACTGACCGAAGTACAGATTTTTGCCTCATAAAGTTACATTGCGTTGAGTGTCTCTCAATGATGCCAATTTCATGGAATTCTATCTCGGGTCAACCCGGTCCGTACACTATAACCTTAGATGGAGTTGTTTCAGCTCTAATGGCTGAGGTGGGTATAGCCTACTCGAAGAATCCAATTCGTCGAATTCTTTGAAAAATAAACAGAGTCGAAGTTTAGGTCGATACTGAAAACGTGCACATGTACATTCCGGTCAATAAAAGAGTTAAAAAGACCATTTAGTATTCGCACGTATAATCCTATATACAACAAGAGGAAGATCATTAGTAGCACATAAAATTAATTATATAGCAATAGTTATAACTCAGAGCATAGGGGAGCGATTGTATGCAGTGTGAGAATTGTGGAAAAATAACTGGGGGGGTTGGACCATTATCCACTTGGAATTGGGATGTAAAAAACATACTTTAACATGGGGCTCTAAGAAAGACTGGGGGGGGGTCGAAACCCCCCAACCCCCCCGGCAATTCTCACCCTGATTGTATGTATGCATGTATGAGCACTTGTTATAACGCTCATTCAAGATTTCTACTCAGATGGTGCTCCAGACTATTATATACAGCGCGGAGACTCGGAGTTTCACGCCGAAGCGCATGAGCAATTGCGAGTGAAGGACTTGCTCAGGGTCCATTCGCGGCGGCTTGAGGTGGATTCGAACCCGCAACCTTCCGACTCCAAGGCAACGAACATACCTTTGCACCACCACGTGCACGTACGCCCTGTATACGATTGTGGACCTATGCTCTAGAAAGTGCCGCTGTAGATGAGCATAATATTAAGGGCGTTATATAATCCGTAGAACCATATATTACATTACACTGCCACTGTGCTTAAAGACGAATAATAATTGAGAACGTGTTCTTTCTGTCAGTAAAGTTGTCATATCTTCATCTGTTAGGAGAACGGAAATTACCTGCAAGGTTACCTGAGTCCCGACTGTTTCCATCCGAATAGAGTCTTCCATCAGGGATTGGCTGTTTGGCTGTGGAATACGATGGTAATTAGTTTTCAAATGAAATATATTGGAGAGAACTGGGAACAATATACGACATTATTTCGTTGAGTGCATCACTAATTCATTCATTCATTCGGAAATTTATACAGCGCCCCTTAAAGGAAACTATTCAGAGGCGCTCCCGATTGCAGCGCGAAAAAACTGTCAGCGCCCCTTAAATGAAACTACTCAGAGGCGCTCCAGATTCCAGCGCGAAAAAACAGTTTTAAGTTTAGTGCGGAAGGATTCTGATAGAGTTCCAGCGTGTA
>OX457045.1:34357764-34510264 GCA_949752735.1 Lumbricus terrestris | reverse complement strand
TCTTCAAGATTGGTTCAAAGGTTTGCCAGAACACATACTGGAGCAGGTCAGAGATCGTTTCCAATCTTTGATCTACATTATATCGATCATATCTGTTTAGTCCAGACTCCAGACTATATAGACTGATCGATGGTCGACTGAGTTTTTCATCAGAAGGCAATTATTATTATACAACCGATTCGCAGATTGCATCAACAGTCGACTTACAAAATGAGTTTTGCTGTCTTTGTTCTGCTGTTGGCTGCCAGGATTTTGACTGTAGCGGCAGTCGAAGGTAGGTTAATTAGGCAACTCTTCAAATGTAAGCCTAAAAGAGCTTGTAGAACTACAGTGCACAGGGGCGCGGTGATATAGTGGGTATGTTCGTCGCCTTGCAGCCGAAGGGTTGCAAGGCGACGAAGGGTTCGAATCCACCTAAAATCGCCGCCCATATATAGGGATCTTGGGCAAGTCCTTCACTCGCAATTGCTCAGCGCTTCTGCGTGAAACTCCGATGCAGTGTCCGCTCTGTAGTCGGGAGCGCCTCTGAGTAGGGAGCTTGAAGGGGCGCTATGACAAGTGCACAAACAAACAAACAAAACAGGAGTAGGACCTGCCTTTGAAATTCTTCCAGCATTTTCACAGGCATTAAATGGGTCTCATGCAACATGAGAATTTTTGAAAAATAATTGGGAATCAGACGATGATCCACAATATCATGGAGTTAGACTGTTACAAGACTATATTATGGGGGTTCTAAGAAAGACTATAGGTCCTAGAGGTTGAACCCCTCAACTTCCACGGCAATTCTCGCCCTGAACCCATGCACGTGGCTGCTGTGCGGTAAAGACTAGAGTTACGGGAAGGTGCTACATTCACAATGCAAGTGGAGAATATTTTATTCCATAGTCAACTGCCATAGAACCAAGTAGGCACAAATTTCGGCGAACGACCGTCCCGGAATTCCGTTCCCTGTACATTACATCCACTCTCAGCGGATATTGGAAACGCATAGACCTAAGTAGTTATACAAGAGCGGATTCTACTCCACCCACGTTAAATACGCTGCTTCCCTGCTATGCATATACCACATATTTTCTGGTCCCACGAAAGTGATATAACAAGTGCACATACAAACAAACAAACAAATATGAAGGTTATCGTGATATATAAAACATGACGAAAAGCACAGCAGAGCCAATAAATTCATTCAGCTTCAAGTATACTTGGCAGTCTTCGTCTGACTTCCTAATTATAAGTTGGAGATCGTGACGTCCACCTACGTCTCAACTGGTACATAATTAGGTGTTACGTTTGCCCGCCACATTGTTTTGCATGTGCTTTTTGCTTTGTCTTTAAACGCAGACGCGTCGGATGTCGCAGAAAACCGAAAGGCAAGAGCCATCATCGATGACATCGACTTCAAAGAGAAACTTTTCAGTATGACTTACCAGATTGAAAACACGCCGCGTCTTAAAGCCGATTTTGACAAGCACTCTAAAGGCAAAGAAGTCGTGGTAGGCATCAAATCAGGTTCAATATAGGCTAATATATAGTTTATACTTTATACGCACATGTAGGCCTATATTAAAATAGTGTGGCCTATTATATTTATTATGGTAAGCATAATTATGATCGAACTGCTCATACGTTAATCTAAACTCTAAAGGCAGCATTGGAAAAGAGGATAGTGCGATTTATGACCTTTAGATAACAAATCCCGGACAAGATGGTAGGCTACATATTTATACAACTTCTAAACCCTGATCACTTAGGCAGCGAGCAATGTGAAAGGTTGACATCGGATTGATATAAAGTCGACATTGGAGTAAGGCAGGGCTAAAATACAGCTCTAGTACTAGCATATTATATAGGCCCACTACAATGACCCGTGTTATGAATAGCGTGCAATGTTAAAAGATGCAAACACGATTTTGCATTGTTTCTCCAATTTCTAACAGTGGTACCAGCGAAGAAATAAGAGTTCATATGTTCAGGCTGAACTTCTTCTCACTCGATCGCGGACCTCCACAAGGCAGCGACATGCTTTGTCTTTCGCTGGTCCTGCCACCTGGAATGGCTTTCCTGTGGCACTTCGTCTAGTTCCCAGGGATCACTCCACTTTGTTCTTCTCTAGCCTTGAAACTTTCTTATTTTGCTGAGGTTTGGTCGGGAGCGCTTTTGAGTGAGTAGCTAGTCTTGAAGGGGCGCAATGTTAAAGTGCTCCTAAAAGTATTACAACTCGTATACATTCACGCTTAAGTTATATATAGCACCTATCGACCATTGATATGTCGATATCACAGGTCGGTCAGGACAGACCAGTGGAGAGAGTCGGGGGAGAGAGCGTGGGACACATACGGGCATTGACCCGGGTTGTCCTTCGTGACTCTCTCCCAATATTCTCTTCAATCAGACAAGGTGGTCTAGCTGCTCCAAGATGTTAATGGTATGAAGCAGACCTGCTGACCGGACCTGTTGAAGTTGGGCAGCATGACGCGAGACAGACTCAGACAGAGAGTGGCGTCGGACACTTACGGGCATCAAGGATTTTGATGATGATGATGATGATCGACCATTGAACGATGTACAGGGTGGGCCATAAAAAGTATCCCTTACTTCTTTATGGCCCACCCTGTACATGTAGGTCTGATTCAAGACTATCTACCCTACAGACATTTCTTCTTATCCTAGGATGAGTGTAAGAACTATGAATGGTTCTCTGCCTCATAGACAAATGTTAAAAGGTTCAAATGTCCGACGCCACCCTTCCTCCTCTCGATGTTGGGCAGTGTCCTTGTACACTGTGAGCCATAAAAAACCGTGCCACTTTATTTTTAGCTATATCTCTGTCATTTCTTTATCGATTTGTACACTTTTTGCATCATTTTAAACAGGAATCAATACTCTAAAGAGCAGAAATAAACATTATTGATTTCATCCTACATGTATGTTAAACTTGTCTTGCGAAACTGAAGACACTAAAAAACACACGAGAATCGATCAATGCTGCATTTTCACTACTTAAATGCAAACAATTCTGCAGTGCCTTTATTTGTTTTAAGTTTGTGTTCAAAATTACTTCCTTTTTCACGTACACATTTTGCCATTGAAGAAAATGAAACCGACATCCGATACTGAGAAACGCTGCAGCAATTGTCTAGCTCGTACCAAACGAGATTGACGATTCGCGGTGGTCAGTTCCTGAGCCTGTCGTCTTTTTAAGCATTTAAGTTCCAAATCCTTATGAATAACGCGTCTGACCGTCGTTTGTGTAAGATTCAGCTCTCTCGCGATTTGTCTGGTTGAAAGATGTGTTTTAGGCTTGTCTTCCTGGCTCTGAACCAATTCATTGACAGCGGTGATATTATCTTCAGTTCGCGACGAATTTGGCCGACCACTTCCCGCAGCGCGTTCAACTGAACCGAGGAGTTCTCAACTTTCGCAGAAAGTCATCTAATGTTCTTCTTTTCCAATTCTTGTTCGGAAACTCTTTAATTAATCGTCTAGAAGAATAATTTTTGCATTCCCGCAGATTTTTAATTAAAATTTTATCCTCATAGCTCAACATTTTAAAATTTTAACTCAAATTTTCAACCATCAACTTTATTTACATTATGCTGCGAAACGGATATGACGTCATCGCGCAAGTAAATAAGTAAATCGTAGAGATTTAATTTTTCTTTCAAACGACACAAAAAGATATAAAATTGTTAAAATATCGACCGAGATATAGCTAAAAATAAATTGGCACGGTTTTTTATGGCTCACAGTGTATGTATGTATGTATGTGCACTTGTTATAGCGCCCCTTCAAGCTCTCTACTCAGAGGCGCTCCCGAATGCAGAGCGGACACTGCATCGGAGTTTCACGCCGAAGCGCTGAGCAATTGTGAGTGAAGGACTTGCCCAAGGTCCCTACGCGGCGAGTTGAGGTGGATTCGAACCCCGAACCTTCCGGCTTCAAGGCAACGACGTCACCACTGCACCACCGCGCCCCTTACAAGTGCTATCCATGCAGGAGATCAATTGACCAAACATCGAGAGGCGTGGCGACGTAGGCCTACGAACAGTCCGTGGAATGTGTAAATAGTTAAATACCATTCACTGTGCACATGGTACTGGCACATTCCTCGAATATTCGCCCATAAAGAAAACCAAGCGGCTGGTAAATTTGCATTTAATTGATTACTTGCAGGTACCACCGGCAGAGTTCACCTGCAATGTGACGGGATTTACCTCTCCGGAAGTGCCAACGAGCGGTAAAGCAAATGAACTAGCAATTATTATTGGTTGAGTTGTTTTATGTTAGGCTATTAGAACACAATTAGCCGACAGTGAAAGCTCAAGGAGCGCCATCATTTCAACACTGGCAGCAGAGTCTAATACATGTATAATTGTATATCTTCATGACAATAACCTGCATGACAACATTCCTATATGGAATGTACTGCGCAAGAATTCCACGTGAAATATACTGTACAGTGTACAACATTCCAATATGCAATATATTGTACAACATTTCCATCCTGCACAACATAGAATATACTAGATTTGGGTTGATGGAAAGATTTCCTGGATTGCTGTCGGTGTATATAGCTTATGAAGTGAAAGCCTGTGACCTTGGCCTAGCCGTCTGTTTGCGTGTTTGCTATCGTTGATTCCCAAGTGTCGGCTATGTTCGTGTTCGCTTATTTTTCAGTTCATCAACTTCGACCTGGCGATATCAAAGTCGTTGCAGCCTTCGGTGACTCGATCACTGTACGTAGACATATACACGTCATTTGTACAAAGTGCAAAAGCTCATAGGTGCAAACGTTAAGATGCAAATGTAGCCTATAGTATAGCTATGGACGCTTTTCTAAGACTATCCTGTTACCTCTGCCCTTCTCATTTCTCGATGAATCGATCGGGTGAGAGTGAGACCCTTCACCATCGCTGCCTATTTGAAAGGGTCCCCAACGTACGGACTGTGCTAGTCTAAAATTCAAGTAGCCTATACATATGGTCTTCATTTGCGAAGTTTGTGCCTACTTATAAGCCTGGATCTTGAGTTGTTGGTGAACAATAATATTGCTAACTGTAATTAATCAACAGCCTCGATCATAATTAGACCACTGTGGTCTGAATCCTGTACCTGCAGTGTAGGCTACACATGATAAACAGCCACACGCTGTATAGTGGATCAGATAATAACGAATTTAAGTTAAGATAAACAATGGCGAACTTTACTTCAGGACGTCTCGAATGACAAAACTATCTGCAGTTGGTTCAATGATAACGTCTGCGATGAAGATAATAGCGCTAACCGTTAGTCTGGCCAGATCACAGCCAGGGCTGTAATCAAGGGTATACGCGGGTATACACAGCGTATACTCACCTCCGGGGAAAAACGGCATCGTATACTCACCTCCCGAAAAGTAGGGTATACGCAGGGAAAAAGCAGGGTATACGGTATACGATATATAGTGAATCAGGCGCATACGGCTGTTTAAGATGGTTTTTTGGCCGGATGACTAAAAAAAAAAGGTCATCAACTTTTTTGGCGGATGATTTGGTATCTTTTTCCTGGAAATTTGGCCGGACGACTAAAAAAAAAAAAAGGTCGTCAGATTTTTCAGGCGGCACAAATCGGAAATTTTTCCCGAGATCAGCGTATACTCACCTCAAAATTTGCCAGTACAGCCCTGATCACAGCCTATAATATTTTGCAGATAACAATCGGCGCTCCTGAATAAGCTGGTGCCCTGACTTTTCTTTCGAATGGCGCTGTAAGACTTTGGAATATTCGATTGAATGCCTGATGATGGCAGTGCTGTGCTGCCGTCAAGATTTTTTCAAATGAATTTGCGTATAAATGAAGATAATTTGAGATGTCTTTGTTGCTGCTTAACGACAATGTGTTTTATCAATGAGGGTTGGTGTCGCCCTCCCCTTTACCCAGGCTTGGGACTGGCACTGCCAAAGTGCGAGCGATGGCGGAGTTATTCAGTATCTCTCTATTCCGTTCATGCGTTATTTAAATCTCCTCTTCTACATCGCCTGTTCCATCTGCTCCTCCTTCTCTTCCTCCTCCCGCACGTCCCTTATCTTTTCCTTCACCTCGTCAATTCTTGACGGTGGCGGTGGCGTTGATATAATATAGTTGTTTCGAACGATCTTGCATCTTTTACATGAACTTTAAAAGTTGTTTGCTATGTCATCCTTTTCTTGTTCAGCAATACATATATTCCCGTTGCTTCTAAAACGACCACAAACCTTATTTTAATCATTATAGGCCAGGAAGTCTCAGTTAAACACAGACAAAGCAAAACCATAGCCTATCCTGACATGGAAATTTGGCCTCCAAGTGCCAACCTATAGGTTATAACGGGAGAAAATAGGCCTACGCACCACAGAAACCAGAACCACAGATAGTTACAAACCGTAAGCATTATACGGGAATGCAGTTTACAAGTCTGCCGCGTGCGTTCCAATTCGAACCAAAAAGGTCCGCATATAGGTGGAGCTATATAAAAAAAGCGTTCGACTCGTTACACCAGCCACAAGCCCACAAGATAGATGACAAGATAATTCTCCATCTGCCTATACTGTGTGCGTTTCGTATTTCAGGCGGGCAATGGTTTAGGCGCCGAGACGCTTATTCAAGTGGCCATTGAGAATCGAGGAGAATCGTTCAGGTGAGGAAGTTTTATGTTCCAAGAATGATGATTTTAGACCATCGAGAAACGTAATTATTATGCTGTGGGACTCAGTGATTGCATGCAGAGACAGTTCTGGTCTGTTGACTGCTTCCACTTCTTGTCATGATGACACGTCTTTGTTCAATGTTTCAAAGCCAGTGGTGCTCAATATGGGTCCTAAACTTGGCTATAAACAGTTGTGTGTCGGTTTGTTCGTTTCACGCAAAGACTTCAAAGGCTGGCATGATGTTATTATGTTGATAAATCGCAATACTTACGAGTCTTTCTGATTGCTGGAAGACAATTTAAAACTAGTCTCAGACTCAGAGAAGCTCTTTTCAGATTTTATATTTGAAAATAGTATTCTTTCTAAAGTGAGAGGTCAAATAGAATAATATTATTGCCTCTATTCGAAGCACACTGTAATTAACCACTAGACACTATAGCCGGCAGCCTAGTCTGCTTGTCTATGCAAGCGAGTATTTTGCATGTGCCAAAAGTTACTACTGCAAAGTTGACATAAGCCTATAATAATGCGTGTAACAGGATATTTTAAAAGTTTTCTACAAAGCGAGTGCAGTGTCTGTCTGAGGGACATTTTCTTGTAGGCCTATATACTGTGTTATGATGCATCGACACGAGATAATGTTTTTTTTATCAATGTCAAGCTACAACGACAACAAAGTATTAACCGAAGTCTAGGTCTATGGTGCTCAGTTTGCACGACTGATTGACCTAAGCAGATTATGGAAAAATAACTTGGGGTGGATGGGTTTTGACCCACTTAGGAATTGAGGGGGGGGAAAGACTTTACTACGGGGCTATAAGAAAGACTGGGGTTGAAACCCCAACCCTCTCCCGGCAACTCTCACCCTGGGCCTAATGATGCCTTGGAGACAGTTATGACTTGCCGCATGTTGAATTTTGTGCAAGATTTTTGAGTCTTATACTTGATGACTTCTGTTGTATACATATGCGTGCTTCATTTCTGTTGCGAGCTATTCATTGATGGCTAAACAAAGTGCGTATGCGAGCATACAAACACACGTACACATAGGCCTACAGAGGCCTACACGCACGCATATTTAGGCCTATGCAACATAATTATTTTGGTTCTGCAGAATGAATTCGTATACAGATTTCTATTGAAACCGTGAGCAGAATGAAAGCTTTCTTATTTCTTGATGACTGGTACTGTCGACATGTATGTATATATGTAGGTAAGGTATTACCTATAGCACTTGCTAAATATATATATATATATATATATATATATATATATATATCCACCCGATGAACCCATTGGCCGATCCATATAGAAATAGCTGATTGATTGATTGATTGATTGATTGATTGATTGATTGATTGACTGATTGATTGATCGATTGATGGCCTGGGTTTGAGGCGCAATGAGAAAATGTCAAGTTTGCCAAGTCTTAGAGGGGTGTTCTCCATCATTGGTCTCTGACTATACGTACAATCGTCGTACATGTAACGAACAATAAATACACACACATATATATATATATATATACGCATTACTCTATCCGTTCTTTTACAGCATTGGTGGCGACGAGAGCCTCGAATACGGAGTTGTCACGCTACCAAGTACGTATTATAAGTTATAACGTCGCTTAATGGCCATCTTTCTGACATACTTATTTATTTGCATATAATTATTGGCATTCTTTTGCCATGCACTTGCATGCATGCGTAAAACACATTTACACATGCACACATTCCCAAATATCACACGCATACACGCATGCGCACACACGCACACACATTCGCATACACGCACTCATATACATGCATCATGCATGCATAGTTTTGTGTGTGTGCATACATACAAACATACATACATACATACATACATACATACATACATACATACATACATACATACATACATACATACATACATACATACATACATACATACATACATAGGCCTACATGACATGCATACATAATTATATGGGCCGTATGTATGCATACACGCATGAGCATACACGCATGCACACGTACAAACGAATGTAGGAGAACATAAACACAGACATGCACACACACACACACATGTACACACATATACATAATATATATAATATATAATTAGTATATACCATTCCTAGACATGAGATCATTTCAACGAAGACGTTTAGAATAGGCCAATATATGCTGTCATCACACATAATATAGGCATACTCATACATAGGTATACACACATTCTAGATTATAATAGGACATAATGGGATATACAGTACACATGCGTCATACACGTGCATGCATATACACGCATATGTATATATAGTAAGGAGACGATAATTTTATTTGCCAGACATCATGCGGAAGTTCAATGTGGACCTGAAGGGATTTTCGAGATGTTCCAGTACAGAGGACAACGTCTACCGCGCTTGGTTCAACGTCGCTAGACCTGGAGCCACGAACGAGTAAGTAGGCTACCATGGTGACAAAGATTACGTTACAATGGCAAAGATTGCGTTACGTTGACAAAGATTGCGTTACGTTGACAAAGATTACGTTACGTTGACAAAGATTGCGTTACGTTGACATAGATTACTTCACGTCGACAAAGATTACGTCACGAAGACAAAGATTACGTTACGTTGACAACGATTACGTTACGTTGACAAAGATTAGGCCTACGTTACAATGACAAAGATTACGTTGCGTTGACAAAGATCTACGATACAATGACAAAGATTACGTTGCGTTGACAAAGATTACGTTACGTTGACAAAGATTACGTTACGTTGACAAAGATTACGTTACGATGACAGAGATTGCGTTACAATGACAAAGATTACGTTGCGTTGACAAAGATTACGTTACGTTGACAAAGATTACGTTACGATGACAGAGATTGCGTTACAATGACAAAGATTACGTTACGTTGACAAAGATTACCTTACGATGACAGAGATTGCGTTACAATGACAACGATTACGTTACGTTGACAAAGATTAGGCCTACGTTACGTTGACAAAGATTACGTTACGATGACAGAGATTGCGTTACAATGACAAAGATTACGTTGCGTTGACAAAGATTACGTTACGTTGACAACGATTACGTTACGTTGACAAAGATTACGTTACGATGACAGAGATTGCGTTGCGTTGACAAAGATTACCTTACGATGACAGAGATTGCGTTACGTTGACAAAGATTACGTTGCGTTGACAAAGATTACGTTACGTTGACAAAGATTACGTTACGTTGACAAAGATTACGTAACGATGACAGAGATTGCGTTACAATGACAAAGATTACGTTGCGTTGACAAAGATCTACGATACAATGACAAAGATTACGTTGCGTTGACAAAGATTACGTTACGTTGACAAAGATTACGTTACGTTGACAAAGATTACGTTACGATGACAGAGATTGCGTTACAATGACAAAGATTACGTTGGGTTGACAAAGATTACGTTACGTTGAAAAAGATTACGTTACGTTGACAAAGATTACGTTACGATGACAGAGATTGCGTTACAATGACAAAGATTACGTTACGTTGACAAAGATTACGTTACGATGACAGAGATTGCGTTACAATGACAAAGATTACGTTGCGTTGACAAAGATTACGTTACGTTGACAAAGATTACGTTACGTTGACAAAGATTACGTTACGATGACAGAGATTGCGTTACAATGACAAAGATTACGTTACGTTGACAAAGATTACGTTACGTTGACAAAGATTACGTTACGATGACAGAGATTGCGTTACAATGACAAAGATTACGTTGCGTTGACAAAGATTACGTTGCGTTGACAAAGATTACGTTACGTTGACAAAGATTACGTTACGTTGACAAAGATTACGTTACAATGACAGAGATTGCGTTACAATGACAAAGATTACGTTACGTTGACAAAGATTACGTTACGTTGACAAAGATTACGTTACGTTGACAAAGATTACGTTACGTTGACAAAGATTACGTTACGATGACAGAGATTGCGTTACAATGACAAAGATTACGTTGAGTTGACAAAGATTACGTTAAGATGACAGAGATTGCGTTACAATGACAAAGATTACGTTGCGTTGACAAAGATTACGTTACGATGACAGAGATTGCGTTACAATGACAAAGATTACGTTGCGTTGACAAAGATTATGTTACGTTGACAAAGATTACGTTACGTTGACAAAGATCTACGATACAATCACAAGACAGATGAATAAGAAAGATGCTGATCATGTTATTATCTATCAACAGCTTAGTGTCATATATAGATACCATACTTACTTGATTTTCTTCGTTGTAAGATTACGTTACGTTGACAAAGATTACCTTACAATGACAAGCCGCATGAAAGACAAATATAAAGGCTACGTTGCGATGATAATTAGGCCTATAGCTATGTTGTTATCTGTCAGTTTCTTGGCGTCACACTTGATCTTCTCTGTTGGTCGTAATCCTCTCCTTTGATCCTATTTTCAACCTGGCTATTAGTCTTGTGATCGCATTAAATAACCTGCGGTTTGTTCCGTCGAATACTAAATAGCCTAATTTAGGCTAATTCCCTCTAATAGTAATTCCTTCTTATAGTAGCGATAACTTCTATTTGAGCATGATCTCTTCTAATATTACACGATATCTTCTGATATTATAAAATTCTTCTTTGAAAAGTAGGCTACTAAGAAGCCCACATGATTCATCCTCTTTAGTATGGGCTAATGATCACTTCTAATAGCATCTGCTTCTCTCTCATATGACACACTTTGCTTTAATTGTACGTGATTCCTTCCTATGTGTGATGATGTGATCCCTTCAAATAGTATATGCCTATAGGCCTAGTAACTTGAATTGATTCCTTTTAAGATGGTCACTGCTGCGGTTAGGCCTACCTATTCGTCTGCAGACGGTAAACATGATAATATGTTATTTTTGTTTTGCAGTGACATGTTATCAGAAGCCGAAAGTCTCGTTGAACGCATGAAAGCCGATCCTCTGGTCAACTATCAGGAGGATTGGAAACTACTGACCATGTTCGTCGGTGGAAATGATCTATGCGGATCCTGCGAGGTATCTAAAAGTCATGCAATCAATCAATCAGTCGTGAAATGATCGATCAGTCGATCAATCAATCAATCAGTCAATCGATCAATAATAAATCAATCAATCAAACAATCAATCAAACAATCAATCAATCTATCAATCTATCAATCAATCTATCAATCAATCAATCAATCAATCAATCAGTCAGTCAGTCGATCAATCAATCAATCAGTCCATTTGGCCACTCAGGTAGTTGATCATTGAACCATTCAATCAACGAGTTAATCAATCAATCAGTCAGCCAATTAGTCAGTAGATAGATCAATCAATTAATCAACCAACCAATCAACCAGGGTTTTAAACTGCCTCCGCTTGTTACATGTGTAACGATAATGCCATATCAAAGATTAGTGTCGCCCTCCTCCTATTCCAGGAATGCGACTGACACTGGAAGAGGCTGATTTACGTTGACTTTTACTGTGCAATGAGGTCCTTACTATGGGTCCTAAGAAAGACTGGGGGTTGAACCCCATTACCCCTGCAATTCTCACCCTGGTCAGTCGATCTGGATCTGACAATTAAGAGTCCAGAGCTTAAATACTACACGAGCTTTTTCCGACAGAGCAGTTCGGAATTTCAGTGAAATGCGGTTCTTGAAATCCGAATCAATAGACGATAAAGTTAATATCCATACTGACTAGTTCATATCTTTAAGTCCTTATAAAGCACATTCTAAGCACAATAGATGATCAACATTGACAGACCGGTTTGAACTGAACCATTGGACTATTATGTCCTAGAAGGTGGACTGAATTTGCTTGAGATTGCTCATTAAGCTTAGACTATAGGCCTACTATATATCGTCTAAATTCATTAAATTGAAGAGCCTCAATGAAGAGCCAAATACTTTAAACGTCAATAGGCGTGATTTTTTTATTGTGTTATTTGCGTCCGGACAATTCCACATCTATAAAGTGATGGATAGCGTCGCCGTCACATCTGGCCATTATGGTAAAAAAATATTTTTACGACATGACAGCCGGGATTTGTTTGGTATGTGAAGAGAACAAGGAAGGGAAGAGAGAAGACAGAAGAAGAGTTTGAGAATGGAAGGGAGAAGGTGGCAAGAAGGGAGGAAAGAATGATCACTAATGATCGCGGTGGTGTAGTACGTGGTGGAGTCGTTGCCTTGAAGCCGGAAGGTTCGAGGTTCGAATCCACCTCAAGTCGCCGTGTAGGGACTCTAGGGAGCTTGGGCAAGTCCTTCACTCGCAATTGCTAAGCGCTTCGGTGTGAAACTCCGATGCAGTGTCCGCACTGTAGTCGGGAGCGCCTCTGAGTAGCGGTTGAGGGCTGGAAGAGGCGCTATAACAAATGCGCATACAAACTAACATTTTTCAAGGATCGTGTTACATATCCTTGTAGCCTAAATACCAACTACTCATAGTTACGATACCGCAATATTACGTTACAGGGGAAGCACAGCGCCGAAGATTTCTACGACTGGTTTAACAAGACTCTGACGTATCTCTCGGATGAAATGCCAAGAACGCTCATCAACCTTGTCTCCATGTTCGACGTGTCGCCATTACAGAACCTCAGCACAGGATACGCCTGCGACTTACTGCAATGGTATATGCTATGTGAGGCGCGGTGGTGTAGTGGGCATGTTCGCTGCCTTGCAACCTGAGGATTGCAGGTTCAAATCCATCTCAAGCCGCCGCGTAGGGACCTTGGGCAAGTCTTTCACTCGCAATTGCTCAGCGCTTCGGCGTGAAACTCCGATGCGGTGTCCGCGCTGTAGACGGGAGCGCCTCTGAGTAGTGAACGTGAAGGGGTGCTATAACAAGTGCGAAAACTAAATAGCTTTAATTTAGTCTCTAGATAATAGGCCTATGACTATGAATTCTCCTGTTCGACCATAATAGCCCGTGTAGCCTTTACTGAACGAAACTATGTCAACAGATAAATAGGCATGAGTAGGCTATATAAGCTATGCCTACCATCATTCTGCTGAGAACAACGTGTCCATAAAAAGAGTTATCACTCTCTGGTGGGCATGCAAACAAGTAAGATAATCGGGTCTAAGATGAAGTTGACAGTCTATAGCAGCGCAGTGACTAAATCATACGCTTCATCGGTTGTCACATCTGTGTGCCTGCATGTTCAATTAGCCTATACGTGTTACACTCGCGTAATACCATCTTGGCTTGTATATTGACTGATAGTCCACTGCACGGCGATCCTCCATTTCAACCATATTTTGTGGATTTTTGCCTGTATAACCTATACATAATTTATTTCAGTCTAAACTGACGTTTCGTTTGTCTTCAGGGGCTTTTGTGCCTGTGCTCGTAACTGGACAACGTTACCTGCGTTGCGTGCTCTACAGTTGGAGTACCACGAGCAGTACGTTAAGCTCGCTAACGATCCAAGATTCAATAACAGAACCGACTTCGCTGTAGTTGTTCAACATCACATGCGCGACTTGGTTCCTCCGACCGACGTACGTACACTACAGTAGAAATAATTGATTAGGCTAAAATTATGCAAAGCGTATTGCATTGTTGAAATGCAAGCATATGCTTATTTTATATTTAATCTGTTAGGGGCCTATAATGTAGTCCTGAAGCCTACTGTATAAGCTATAGTTTATCGTATTCAGATTGACCATTGTTTCTTCTAATACTGAACAAATCATGACTACGTGAGTTCGGAACGCTGAGTTAGCAAGCCTAAGCTATAATGTATTTTAGGCCTACCCGAATAGGGGATATTATATGTGGCGGACATGGTCACAGAATACTCAAAGGCACTTTTCATACCTGCTAAACTACGCTGGAAGCAGGCAAGAGTATTAATGACGTTGAAAATCGACCAACGCAATCATTGCTCGTCGGTAGGTAGTTAGGATCCCATAATAAATAATGTTAAGGTAGTCTGATAATATTAATTTAAGGCGCAGAAGGAAGCTAAGGTCATAGGCTTTCCAACGGACCTAAGATCGCGAAGATCGGATAATAAATAAATTTATGGCGAATTATTGAAGGGTTTTCTGTAGAGCACTCTCCTGCTAAGAGCAGCAATGGTAATGAAAAATGCCGGTGGAATAAAGCCTGCTAAGCGGTGCTGAGCTTATATATATAGAGTAGGATGGTTGATGCTCATCCTATGGTCAATGCATATGAATACGCTTCGTTGTATTGATCGCTCCGCATCTGAATCGCATTGAGGGCAAGCGATTGACATTGTGCACGTTTCCTTTGTGAACCCGGAAAGATAATTGGCTGTTTTCGAAGCCGTGCATACACGGTGGTTACATTGTAGGCTGAGACGACGATCCGGCAGGGCAGGCTGGGCCCTCCCTGTCATGATCGCGCCAGCCGAGAGTTTATTACGTGAAGTCACAGGTTTCGTTTCTGGTCGAGCTTCGGACGTGCCGCGCCTCGTTCGCTGGACATTCCTGCTCGGGACCATTTGACCCTCGGTGAAGATCTACCTTTAACCGCCCGCTTTCGGGGCGGAGGGGTTTCACTAGGAAGCATTATCTGTGTCCTGACGGCCCGTACAGTATATGAGTCTCTCTCCTGTTGCGGCAAAGGCACTCATATCTGGCGGAACTTTCATTAGTGCGGCAGTGAACACGTCGCAAGGAGTTACACTATGACCGATTGCCTTGTACGAGTGGCATAGCACTGGAATTGTTACCCTTGGCGGCCCGCGTCGGTTAATCCGCACGGCCGGCCAAGACGAGCGCGCAACCGTAGATAAGCGGTAAGGCCTCGCCTGTTGAATTTGAGTTACCTATCTCTGTGGCTGTCGTACCTCTTTCGACTGCACACGGCGGCGACTGGTGATCTCTGCGATCGTCGTGGGTTCATCATTAGCCGTACTTCGGCCTTCGGCGAGAATTAATAATAAGTTTACCCGTAAGCAGCCGGGTGAGGCGAATCTAAGTAAGGGCGCAGCCCCCTTAATTCTGTCAAGCGTAGTGTACCTGAACGTGTTCGGTCGGGGCAATCCTCGATCGACGCGTAATTACAGTTACTGGTTGAATTTGAGGGCGAAGTGTGCCTTCTTGACTCTTCGGCGAGAGGTCGGTGCCGCTCCTGCGGAAGCATCGACTCCGAGTCCTAGTGTCGGCAAGTGTCCTACTCGGTGGAATTTTACCTGATCGATCTGAAAGGTGCATCAGATTGTGCGGCGCATACGATTTGCCCGTGAAAGTGTCAAGAAACCCGGTCTAGCTCGCCGCGGTTGGGAGCTAGAGGCATATTTGTGATTTCATCGGCGCCCGCCGAAGAGACCGGCCGGCAACGAAAGTATCAGCGTGAATAACTTTGTATCCTGTGGTCCGATCGTTTCGATCTAAGCGACAATCTCGTTCATCTTGACGAGTAGAAGACTTTACCTGTAGAGAGTTTGTCAGCATCTGTTTCGGTTTCAACGGTATAGTCTAGCGGAAGCGAAAACTTAGCCGACGCGAAACTTGGTTCCTCGGTCTTTTGCGTGGTGCAGTAAAGACCGAGCGTCCGCGTAACGAAAGCTTCGCGCTACCACCGCGTCGCCATCCGTGATCCGATTCGTTCAATCTTGGTGTCCGATTGTTCGTCTCATTGAGAGGAAGAGTTTATCTGTGAAGAGTTTGTCAGTGACAGTTACGGTTTCGACGGTATAAACTCGCCAAGAGTTTCTCCCGGTCTGCGCCTGGTGCAAGCGTAGGCCAGCATCGAAAGAGAATTCTACGCCGATCGCCGCGAAACGGGCTTTCGGGCGACGGGAAAATTGTGTCAGTTCTGGTCCGATCCTTTCAATCTTGGTGTCAGATTGTTCGTCTTGTCCGTCTGAGTGTGAGCTGACCGAGAGTTAGTAGCTGTGGGCTCTCAGTAAATTGGTAGAGGTTCGCAAAGTTCATCGCGGCCTGCTATCGTGCGACCGAGCGACCGGCCGAGAAAGGTCGAGGTTTACCGGACAACTTTGTCAATCCTGGTCCGATCTACGTAAACTTGGTGTCAAACTGTTCGTCTTGGTGAGTGGAATAAATTACCTGTTGAGAGTTAACGAGAGTCAGTAAAAGTTTCGACGGTAGACGCTCGCGAAGAGTTTCTCCCGGTCTCTTGCCTATCGCACGTTTTTCCCTTAGCGTACGGCAACGCGGCGCCGTGCCTGCGAGCGACCGCCCCGTACAGGTCTGTGTTGGAGACCCACGGCTCCATACGCCCGTGATTGTATGAAATTGTAATCTTGGCTCTTTCGAATATCTTTACTTTCACCTATTGGTCTTTGCGTCGACCAGTAGCAGGGTCGTGAAGTGTTCGCATAGCCGTACCGGCTCGTATTACGTGTGTTGGTTGAAGTCCACGGTAGACCGGGCCATCCACCGGTTGAGAGTGCATAACTTTGTTATTTGTGGTACGATCTTTACAAAGTTGGTGTCAGATTGAACGTCACGCCGAGTTCTATCTTGTGCACGTGTAATCAAGTTACCTGTTCCTTGGGAAGGGCTTCGGAAGGCACTTCGTAAGCCGTTGCCCGTGTATTTCCCCGTGTACCGTATCTTTGTGAGAGAGAAGCGTGTTTGAATCGGACTTTATCGAAGTTAAGCTTGTCGAGCCTACGCCGGTCCAGCGTTTTCCCCGAAGCAGACGAGGAATTCGCATGTGCATGGTTCAGGGTTAAACCTAGCTGCCCTAACCGCTCCCCGTAGTTTACGCAGCGTGTCCCGGTTCCATAAGTCATAGGTTAATTTAGATAAGGAAGTGTGTATCCCGTAGCTAATTTTTAAGCCCCCTACAGTTGTACGATGCTGGTCTGTTGACGGTAAACGCGAATCAGAAAGGTTACAAGTCAGTGATCGTTGACGCCTGTTGCGGCGAAGGGCAGACAAGTTCTGCGTACGATAGTGTACCTGTCTCGTCGGATAGCGCAGTGTACGGAGAGAGAAGAGTACGAGAGCGCCTGGCAAGCGCCGTAGTCCTGGTTACGGTTAACTTCGCTGTTGCGCGAATTGTACGATAACTTCGCTTCCTAGCGAACTACGGGTGGTCTCCCTAAAGGCCTGGTACCAGAAAAACATATACAGAGAATTCTTACTGTCCTGTAGCGGACAAGGGACAATGGTGGTGTCACAGTATCGTGTAGGGTTGAATCCCCTGGAGTGGAGCTGGTTTCGCCAGCTGTGGCCGGCCTCGTGGCAACGTCAGGTATTGCCTGTTGGAAGTAGTGGCGCGTCGGCAACTCAATGTAACGTGGTGCGGAAAAGACCCGATCATTCGGAGAAGAGAGCGAAAACGGCGGTCGTGAAAGGGAGCTCTAAGCGAGGGTCCTCTGCCCGAAGAGTGAACCCTGTTTCGAGGATTGGCCATCCTGGGGCTCGGGATGTTACCCCCAAGGTGACCGCTGAGGGGGTAGAGTCGGGATCCGACGCTTCAGAGCTGTAGGCTACTCCATGTTCCAGGCCTCTTTGCTGAGACATTCTCCTCCGATGGCACAAATGCGAGTGGAGGAAATGATCGGTGGGTCGGAGAGCGAGTTAAGGCACCGTGCTGACGGAGAGCGGGCCGGTGAGCGTTTCATATATAGGCCTAATATATCGGCCTACACCGATTCACCGTGGTATGTGCGTGCTACCACCAAGGGAAGGCATGCCATAGAAACCGCGTGCACATTTCCGTGATTCTTAAAGACGAATTGTTGAAATGTTCTGCGATTCAAATTTCACGCTGTCACGTGTTTATCTTTTAGGAGAACGGAAATTACTTGCCAGGTTTCCTGAGTCCCGACTGCTTCCATCCGACTAGAATCTCCCATCAGGGATTTGCAGTTTGGCTGTGGAATACGATGGTTAGTTGTGTTTTTCTATTGAAAGGCTATAGCCTACTATAGGCTACACTTCATTTTTTGTGAAAACATCGCTTAGCTTATGATAATACTACATGATTCGTCATGGCACCTATACGTGCAAATATTGCGCATAAAAAATTAAAAAATAATTAATAATATAAGTGGCCTATATAGGCTACATAAAGTAGGTCTAGTCCTTCAAAGTCGCAACAGTCGTCGGAGTAGACTGTAGGCCTAGGCTCTATAGGAACTATAAGAGGAAACTCAAAAATAGGCAAGATGTAGGCCTAATTAAGCATTTAGCAGGCTACATAATTATAGTCACAGTACAGTCACAGTAGTAACCTGAACGTAGGCCTATACCGGTAATTAATTTTATATAAGCGGGTTCAACATCTCAAATAGGTTGCCTTCCGGAAGTGTAGCTGCTGCATTAAACATGGAGAGCATTATTTAGGACCTAACGGTAGGTCTACACTGTGTCCGGAAAAATTCCAAGGCCTTATGGTAAATATGAAAATAATTAGTAACCATTAATAGATTTTTAAAATTCCAAAAACAGTTTAATCCTGAAATATTATGGAACTATAATTTATGTTCAAAATGTCCGCCATTGGCTTCAACACAAGCTTCGAGACGTACACGCCACTGACTAACAGCAGCATCCACGACCAGTTGATCAAGTTCATCCCAAGCATTAACAATTCGCTCGACGAGTTCTTCGATGTTTCTGACCTTTGTCTTGTATACTTTCTCCTGCATAACTCCCCAAATTTTATAATTTTGTTGGTAATTATGTACGGATCAAAAAGGTTTTTAAATTTATTAATTGATTATTATCTACTATAGTTTTTTCATTCATATTTTATAACCTTGGAATTTTTCCGGACACAGTGTATATATTATACGCTTCAGTCGGTTTTTACCGTTGCAGTTTACCGCACAACTTATTACTACTCATTACTCAATGAGCTGGCATACCAAGAAATTAAAATTCCTAAGTTTGTTGACTGATTGACAGTGATTGTAGACCTAACTGTCGCAGCTTCTCAAACAAATACTCGCGTTTTGGTACATTTTGGTACATGACATTGACCCCCTGCGCACGTACCAAGCGCACGACATATCGATTCAGCTCATTGGAACATCTTAGCAATATTGGTGCCAACGCATAGGCCTATAATATTGATGTAGCCTATAGCTATAGGCCCTAATGCACATTGGTTTTCGCTATAGACCAGTGATTCCCAACCTTTTTTGGCTTACGGCACAATAAGAAAGAAAGAAAAATTTCGCGGCACACTTAATAATAATTAGGCCTACTTTGTCACTATTAGGCTATTTAATATTATTCTAATTTAATGTTCTTGTTGTCTAATAATAGGCTACTCTAGTGAGTCTATAGTCAGTCAGCAGATCCAATTGAAACGAGGCTCCAGAGACGACAATCATGCTCGCATTTCATCGTCGATTCTAAGAAGTCTCTCCCTCTTTTTACACTTGATTTCAGTTCAGGCTGAAAATCTAAATTCACAAAACCATGAAGATGCAAATGGCAGAAGAATTTTGACTGCTCGCGAATTGATAGAAGGATATGATTTGTGAATGGAAAGCCAAATTCATCCAAGCTAGATCTTTTCGGAAAATGTTGACTGTCGTTTCGTAAATCAATGAGCTGTGCCTCATCCTCGGTTGTGAGATTTGTTGCTTCGTCGATTATGAATAGACTGATTACAGAGTCAAAATAGTCGATTCAGAGCGAAGGGAAGTCGCCTAATGTTGTACTGGTGGTTGTAGGTCTGTCTATCAATGTGTTTAGTATTATGTGCAATTCTGTTTTTTTTAACTGAGATTAATTGACCGTGGGAAAACAATCAAGATTTCCTTTGAGATCTTAATCTGCTGCAGTGTGAGAGATTAAGACCAACTGACTTGAGTTTTGATGTTGCAGTGATGATGTTTTCGGATGTTTTGTTTGGAATCATTATTAATTAACAACAAATTAGAATTTTCCCGCGGCACACTTGCAAAGTTCTCGCGGCACACTAGTGTGCCGCGGCACACAGGTTGGGAATCACTGCTATAGACAGTGATTATAGACACCATAATACAAACACGCCATATACAATGTCATGTAGGCTACATAGTACATGCATACATATATCTAGGCAGTTTAATATTGATTAATTATTTCTTGGTATACGAATTGAATGTCTGATTGACTTTTGCAGTTGATTCCGGTCAATAAGAAGCCATACACCGTTGATTCAAACGACGTGAATGTCGAAATCGAATGTCCATCAGAGGTCAGTTCTCCTCCTCTCCTCTTGCCTGTCTTCTTGCATTCCCCTTTGGACCAGTCCGGTTGACACGCTCATTCCTCTCTTTCCCTCATACATACAGTTGATAATTGTATTAGGCTGGTCTGGCCTATAAGCTCTAGGTTTCTTGGAGTAGGCTTGGCCTACACCATAATATATATATATATATATATATATATATATATATATATATATATATATAATAGGCTATATGCCTAGAACGCCCGGAACCTGCCTTGCATAGTATGTAATTTATATATATATATATATATATATATATATATATATATATATATATATATAACCAACCACCACCACAAATTTTATTGCCTTGAGTATAAAATCATGTACATGTATGCATAAGTTACATGCAGTCTAGGCCTAGATATTGTTGTGTAGGTTCTATACAATTTTTAGGCATATACACTGCACCTAATTCTCTGTTCTATTGCCTGACAACCGATGATGACTATGGTGGTGATGATGATGATGATGATGATGATGATGACGACGATGATTGTAGTGATGATGGATGATGATGATGATGATGATGATGATGATGATGGTTATGATAACGACGATGATTGTAGTGATGATGGATGATGATCATGATGGTGGTTGTAGTGATGATGATGATGATGATGATGATGATGATGATGATGATGGCGATGATGATGATGAACTCTGCATAGCTAGGCTAATTCCGCGCTGTCTCTGTTTGTGTATATTATATGACAGGCGTATCCTTACATCTTCACGAATGAGAACAGTGATGTTCCATGGCCGCCTCCTCAATCAGCGCATCGTCCACTCTCTAACTCTTTGGCATCTTTGGCAGACTATTAGCCTGACCGAAGAAAGAAGATGACAAACAAACAGAGAGACAAAGGATTAAGATGGATGGGAAGAGTAGGCCTAATCAGATTATGGTGTTGAGTTACATGAATAGAAGACATATGCCCTACATGATTTTTAGCGGCTCAACACTTTTGGTTATTCCTGTAAACACAAATTTTACTGAATGAAAACCTTTCACAGAATTTAACAGCTGTAGGGACTAACTGTATAGGCCTACAACAATAACCAGTAGGGTCTGCTAGGGTCTTTGTTGATTAAAATGCACTCGTTTTATTTGAAAACTGTTGCACTCGAAATTGTAGTTATTACAGGTATGCAGGGTGACTAAACTCTTTTGAACAACTCTTAATCTGACTAGACACAGCGCTCGTGAATAAGTTGGTGCCCTGCGCTTGGCTCTCGAGTGGCGTTTTAGAAATTTGGAGATAACGATTACTTGACATTGTCATCAGCAATGGATTGGATTCGCCTTGACATCAGAAGTCTGCCTTCATCTTTGTCCTATTATAGTTGCCTCAGTATCTATTTAATATATTCGGAAAACTTCAACAGCGGAACGGCAGGGTGAGATAATTACCGTTAAGTGATTAATGAAAGAGACTACTGGTGGTGGTCTGGTGAAGATGAGTTGGCTAAGGAGAATCAAGGGCATAACTGCAGAAGAGACAGGATAAGAAACACAACAACAAGAAAGGAACTATAGGAGCAGAGGAAACAGTAGTAGAAAAAATACAAAAGAGAAGACTTAAGTTGTATGTTTACGTCGAAAGGATGGACGACAAAATATTACCACTCGTGGCCCTGCATGGACACATTGAAGGAGAAAGAAGTAGAGGGAGACAACAAAAGAAATGGATAGACAATATCAATGAAGATTAAGTATGCAAAAACACGAACTTGACCATGTATGGTGGGTGAAAATATCATGGACAGAACACTGTGGAGAAACTTCATAATATATAAAGACCTCATCGTCATCAAACTGATGGAACTCCGCCACTGGTTGCACTCTGTCAGTCAGTACCAGTCCCAAGCCTGGATAAAGGAGGAGGGCGACACTAATCATCTTCGATATGGCAGTGTCGTTAAACATGTAACAAGCAAACTGATGGAAGAGAAGAAAGAAGAAGAGGATTAATGAGTGAGTGCAAGGCCATAGGGCCTATCTATAGGAGGGGTGTTTTGGGTGTTTGAACACCCCCCACGGTGAAAAAGTAAAAATAATAATACACAATGCCTTTACTAGTCATGGGCGCCTGCACATAGGGGCAAGAGGGAGCATTTGCCCCATGGAAAACAGACACCCATTTTAATACTACTATTTTACTATTTTGGACTTTCAGTAAATGCTTTCGTACTAAAGCATCAATGATACATAAAGTGAAAATGACGAATCTACATTTAACAACATCTACGAAAGCACACATATTCTTAATTTCCTCCTTTGCATGTTTCAAGCTCTTGTAAAAAATTTGACTGTGACTATTGTGTTTTGCCACCCTCCTGCAAGAATTTCTGCGGGCGCCCATGTTACTAGCATATAATGTAAGAATTACGGCGTGCAATGTATTGGCCGCCCATTACCCGCAGAAGATCGCGACTTTAGACGAAAAAATCATGAAATTAGATCGAAAAGCATGAGATGACTAAAAAAAGCAAAGCCCTGGTAAACAACCCACACCCCAATAAAATCCTTACTTCGGATTTGAGTGACTGATCTCTACAGACTCCCAACCAAACTTGATCCATGTGTAAAATAGGTCTTAATAATTGTTAGTTCATTTTTCGTGACAGAAAAGGTTTAGACGAAGGTCTACCTGTAGTTGAAAGGTATTCTTCATTCGACTATCATGTGTTCTGTTGCAGGTGAGGAAGTAAAACGAGGTGAAAAGAATAAAAGAACAATTTAACAGCTTTTGTTTATTGTATCCAGAGTAGAAAATACATAAAAATGAAAATGACAACTCAACCAAAATGTGTTTAACTTAAAAAATACTGAAGATATGAAACTGCCTAAATCAGAATATATACACAAGCATACAAGCGTATATATATACATACATATATATACATACATACACACACATGTACATATATATATATATATAATATATATATATACGTAAGAACATAGGTTTAGACTGTTGCAAAGGATTCCATGAATACAAGCATGCAGTGCACTCGCAAATTTAAAAAGAGAAACGCTATTAATAGATGGAGCAATTTTGCCATCACAAAGAAAAGGAATGAAGAGAGCTTGCTCTTTTCTCTCTCTCTTAATTACCTGCGAATGGCAAGAGGACTACACAATAACGTTCAGAAACAGAGACCAAGTTGCATTTGGACACAAGCAGCATTGGTTTCCCTGTCTTCTTCAGAGCGCTGCTCATAGTCGCAATAGTTAAAGTACTACAAGAAGCTATTCGACCTAGCTTTATTTTATTCAGCAACCTCTGGCTCTTGTTGTTAGAACAGTGATTAAAGTCACTCCGTAAAAACAAATATTCAACACAGAATGTAAAAATCAGAATTTTATGTCAATTACATTCAAATTCAAGACCAATAATTCTTAAATGAATTGACAGATTGAGCTCCTTTAAGTTTTACTTAACGACTATCAAACTTTTACCTACCCCAAGTGAATGCTTTCCGACAGCCTGGCCACATCTGCTACTATTTCAGAAAGACTTCCGACTATCTAAAAATTGTGAATGTACACATTTAGAATGACGTATTTGATTAATTTATAAAAGCCTCCATTGCATTTATTCCCACAGCAACTTCTGTTTTTAAAGGCCTTGCTACCTACTTCAGCAAGTGTTTAATCACCAACACTCTCGTTGAATTCTGTCTTGTGATGCAGATATCAAGTACATATACACTTCGGTATATCAGCCTTTACTTCCAGACTGGCAAATATCAGACTGAAAACACACTGTGCATTAACTATTAAAAAACAACAAGATTGTCTGAGATAATCGGAGGTTAGCATGATTTTGATTGGAACCGAGAAAAAGACGCGATGCTTGATTGCTCTGCAAGTAAAAACAATCGAAACGACGAATTTTCATAGAAGACAAAATAAAAAACAGCAAAGAATTCCACAGCACAGTCCTTGCTAAGATTAATACTAACAGCAGTAATAGAATGAGTATGACAATATTTTTGAGCTGTAAAGTTCAAAAGACCGTAAATACGTCTAAAGCTATCACACACATTAGGAAAAATGCATACTTATCATGCTCAGGACAATTGTAAGTTGATTAATGTGCATCGTACACAGGAAATTGTAAAGTTTACTCAAAAACCGCAATATGTACAAGAGACACAGAGCAGACAATATACACAGTTAGCTACATCGGTTAAAAGCGTAGGCTGCGTCCCATAATAATTATGCGTCTTGGTTAGAGAGCATATACGCGAATCCCGGTTCACACGCCGATGTTGCCTTTCGTAGATTTCAACCTCTGGCTAGTACAGTAGTCCGTGTACTACAATGGGGAGGTTAAATGGGGAGCGTGATGCCCATTCCAATGGGTTTGTGGTGGTGAAACATCTCACCCGACCAATAGATTGAAAAATGAGCAGCAGGGTCTATAGGCCATGTACGGTCACTGTAATTATATATAAAAAGTGTACATTTACACTCGACAGGCAAGTAGAACGCGTGCCTCCTCATGCAACAAGGCCGACAGATGGATGGTAGCCCAAATTTTCATCATAACACATTAAAACTATGTCCCTTCCATCAGGCAGCACTCTAGGATTGCAAGTTATTACAGTAGCATTCTGAAACGATTAGAATTGGAATAGTAGCCCACTTCCATTACCCGCCAGCTATCAATAACTTTCATCAAGCACTCTAAATATGTTGGTATACATACTCGAATCCATATTTTTGTCTGACATTGCACGCTTAATTGTTTTTAGTAATAGTAATAATAATAAGCCAAGGTTAGAGCAGCATAATCAACAATAGATCCCACAGGAAACTTCATAAGCAGCGTTAAATTATCTCAATGTAATAAAAATCTCTTTCGCTAGAAAGCATGGATACAGATTCCAGTGAAAGGTGAGCGAGCTCTACAGAGCTGAAACTAGTTAAAGCAGAACCATTGTTTTCAGATAATTGGAGGAGAAACAAGTGCAAGATTTTGGAGTATCACATCATATGGATGAAAGAACCATGTTGCTGAAGGATCAATAGGATCATTGATCAGAGAGGGGTGGGGATCGTAAAGTAACTAAGCTAAGAATGAGGAAACGTGATGCCACATACTTGCGATCAGTTTCGTGAAGAAAGACAGAGATTTCTCAAAGGAGAGAGAGAGAGCGAGTGTAAAACGAAGATTAAAAATGACTCTAAGAAACGGACCGTGCCGACATCTAAGAGAGCAACCATGGAAAGAAAAGGCGACGAAAGGTTTCTTCCGTGTGACAAAAGCCCAAGAGAAGAACGAGACTAAGAGCAAGATTACTGATATGAAAGATTTGAAATGGAGGAGGGACAACCCACCCACCCACCCCACTTTGAAATGGAGGAGGGCCCTCCCCCCACCCCACCTCACCCCAAATGCATTCACTGGTCCCCATGCCAAGTCACAAAAGCACAACAATGAGGTTTTGGAAATTGTTAAATAATGCGGGCAAAGTTGGAACAATTATGCGTGGTGCAGAAAGTTACGAAAACCACAGGAAGCCAACGACTGTGATACATTAATGCAACAGGTTATAACACGACAAGCAGACGGACATTGTATATATATATATACATAAGCGTATAATATATCCTATATATAAATGTACGACATATATATATATACCATGCAATGTGTATATATGTATGATGTAGGCAACAGCAATTTACAGTTAATAGATATATATGTGTATTATGTACAAGTCCTTTTACGTTGCTGCGCAATTCTGCACTGGTGCAACGTGGATCCGCTCTAACACTGGTTCAACGCTCAGCAAGCACTACAGTATACTGCAGTACACTGCTGCGAGCTGTAGCACATAATCCAAAGTTTGCATAGAATTCTGCTTTGATGACCGGTTGGCAATTCCTGTCCTAGTTCCGCCATCTTGTCTTTCTTTCCGTCACAAACAGCAGCCCGTAAAGCGACAAGATCGAGAGGCACAAAATGAACATGTCCTAATTGGAGTGATGATGGAGCTACTTCAGTAATGAACATATCTGCATCTCAATAACATCGCCTCAGCATTTAAACAGCAATTGATCTGGCCTCAAAAGCGTTGTTTTAAGTTAGGAAATGATCGTGCGTCAGCGGTGGACAGGTCACCGAGTCCTGGACGTGGACGCAAAAACCGCAAACCAGACAACTGCGAATCAGACACTCGTGTTGAACTGTGTCCGCTAACTAATGAACGGTGCCTGTCAGTACATTTCCTATGTAAACTTTATACCAGATTCTGCCTGTATGACCTTTCTTAGGTTATTTTATCGTGTAATGAAGGCCACTCAGCAAGGGACTTCATTGTACGGAATGAAAAATTTGAATTCAAGTGTCATAAAGCGTGGTGTCCAAATAGCCCGGCTGGTTACTGTACACAAGGAGTAAAACCGTATCACAATCTAAGAATGCTCCGTAAAATTGCCAAATTCTTTTATTAACAGTGGATCTGATCAGCTACGACACACATCCAAGAAGATATGCATGCATCACATTCGAAACTAGCATCATTTACAAAAAGGACTAAAATGCAAATGCTGCAGTTTTTCTTGGTTGGTTCAATCTTTCAAACAGCAACGTGAGATTGATTGCAGACAAGAACAAAGGAAGGCAGGAAGGAAGAAACAAAGGGCAAAGGAAGAGGTGCAAGGGTCAGTGAAGTAATGAATGTCGGTGGAAAGCAACAAAGGATGGAAGAACGGAAGAAACAAAGGAAGTTAGGGAACAATGATGGAATAATGGAACAATGATGGAAAGATGGAGCAATGATGGAAAGATAAGACAGAAGAAGGGAAGAAACTAAACAACGGAAGGAGGAAGAACAGAACTCAAAGAAACGGATAAAGAACAAGTGAACGAATGAGAACGGAGAGAGAGAGAGAGAGAGATGAAGAGAGAGGAACCAAGTGGCATTTACGTTGAGAGGGACACGTATTTCCTAAACCTCCCTTTCTTAGGCCGTTTCGATTTCTTTAGACCTTGAGCAAATTTCAGAAAACGTTTCAGCCAAATAACAAACCATGAACACCGTAATAAAGGAGCATTGGATGCCATGACGACCGTTGTTGAGCTGTTATGTCTCGATTGTTTATTATAGTCGTTTGAAACACGCTGCTACGGAGGCCAACCTATCTGCATAAAAGGTTCAACAAAAACGAAAAGAAAACTGCAGCACGGCAAATCACACATATAATGGCAAAAACCGACCGGTTGTCATAGTTACCACTTTTGCAAATAAGTTCAAGCAGAAGCAAGCGCGTCCGAGAAGTTAAGGCCAGCAAGAAGTTTTCCAACAAATGTACAGCCTTCCTTCTGTCCGTCCGTCTTGCTGGCCAAATCAAAAGGAAGCTAGACACACACGTGCGCTGCACAGCCGCAAGGAAGGAGGGACTAGACGGGGGTTGGCCGTCCCTCCCCGGCTTCTAACCTGCTAAAACTTGTTAGAAATGTCACAACATTGTACACCGATGGCATAATGTCGTATCGCACACACACGAATACAAACATGATGCATGAATAAACGATTATTAGAAAAGGCTACAATATTTATTCTGATAAATGACCGATTAATTAATGACTATTAAATGACTATATTATTAATCATCCTTATTTATTATAATATATATAATATATAAATATAATATATATATATATAATATATATATATATAATATATATATATATATGCACAAACAAGGTTTCAGGCTAACTACCCATACGAAAGATATGTATCGTGCAATAATCGTTACAATAGCGGAAACAACACAACTGCAAGGAGGACGCAAATACCTATGTATAGTAGAAATCCACATCATCGCCTGCGTAAAACAGCGAAAACATGACAGCAATGGCTCGAACATACGTGGCTCAGACTACGCATTCAATCAATCCAGAACGAGAGTGGGACCAGAGGGAGGAGGGCCAGACTGGAGTTGGCAGCAGGTGGGGCGGGGGTCAGCAGAAAACAGAAGGAAGAGCAGCGTCAACCGTCGCGTCGCCAACCCAACGCCAACTCAACGCCAACGACAGCGCCAACGGCCGCGGATGCAAGAATAAATTATAAAAATATCTCACGACAGAACAAGAAATCGTTAAGCATTTACCTGAACAAAGTTACGGTAAAACAACTCATCATCACGGGACTTACAAAATAAAAGTCTGCAAAACGGCACGGCACACTTGAAAGCCCGCAAATCAACAGGAAGGACTGGGCACCGCACGGCGATTAATAAAAACACAGATCTAGAAGAAAATAAAACGAGAATAGTAGTGCATCGTCGTCGTCATCATCATCATCATCATCATCATCAAAATCATCGCAGCTGCCGTAGCCCGCGTTGCTGGCGGACAGGGTAGCAGCTAAAGAACCACACGCACACACACACATGCACACACACACACACACGTAACAACTGGAAGTGATCTTGGAATTTCTTGTGCATATCGTCTATATATATAATAAAACTGCAAGACTACACTGACAGCAACCAACTACATGATAAATTTAACGGATAAAACTGTACAAAAGAGCTAAAACAAATTGAGCTTTTTCATAATGTTACATTCATAATTATGCGTTATAAAGAAGAGTATTGAAAAAATTAGCTGGATGGTCATGTACACCACACCAATAGTTGCGTTTGTTTTTTCTTGACTTTAAAGCATGCCGGTCGACGAGCGACGATGCGTGCGTTCGACCGGTCGCGCGTACACACGGCAACGCACGTAAGAGGGTCTGGTCAGATCAGACACAGCAAATTGCTCTACAATTGAGAAATCATCATCATCATCATCATCCTGCTCGGCTGGTGTGGAATGGCAGAGTTCCTGTGGCGGACAACAACGACGACGACACAACGAAACAACGCCCGACCATCAGACCACGACCTCGCTCTCCGCAAACAATTCCACTGTCTTGAAATCGTTTGGCGCCCCTTCCGCAGCGGTGGCGGCGGCCCCGCCGTCGGCCTTCTCCTTCTCGGCGGAGTCGACCAGGTCGTTCTCGTTGACCTCGTCGATGGTGATAATTGTCTGAGCGTTGCCCGCGGCGTCCGCCGTTGACTCGTCCTCCGGCAGCAGTCCGTGCTTCCTCTTCACGTAATTGCGCCACGTTCGTTGGATGGCCCTCACGACGTGCGCCTCGCGCTGTCTCTTCAGGGTGCTGCTGATCGGGTGGTAGTCCTTCCTCTCGGGGCCCTTCTGGATGTCGGCGAGGTCCCCAGCCGTCTCCTGGGTGCCCAGAAAGTTTTTCGTGAGGGCGTCGAGGATGTCGACGCAGTGGACGCGGTCGTCAACGCAGATCGGAATGTCGAGCACGATGAGCCGAAAGAAGTTGGGCGCGGGAACGCGCAGCGGCGCCTCGAGCGTGTCGACGAACTCGTTCAGCTGCACCAGATGGATGTACTGCGTCGCCTTCTCGTCGAATCTCTCCCAGATCTCGTAGTACATGTCGAAGTCGTCCTGGGTGAGGCCCTGCTGGACGTCCTCGGTCGCCTGGCTGAAGTTCTCGAGGATGACGGCGATGTACATGTTGATGACGACGAGGAAGCTGACGACCAGGTAGGTGACAAGATAGACGACCGCCTGCCCGGCGCTGCCGCAGTCGCCGTTCGGCTTCACCTCCGTCTCCGTCTTGTTGCACTCCTCCTCGTTCATGAGCCCGGCGAGCACGCCGTCCCAACCGGCGGACGTCGAGATCTGGAAGAGGATGATCATGCTGCGGAAGAACGTCTCGAAGTTGAACATGTCGTCGATGCCCTTCGTGTGCTTCACGTGCATGAAGAACGACATGCCGAAGATGGAGTAGATGAACATGACAAGGAATAGGAGCAGGCCGATGTTGAAGAGCGCCGGCATCGAGACGGCGAGCGAGAAGAGCAGCGTGCGGATGCCCTTCGCCGACTTGACGAGTCGGAGGATGCGGCCGACACGGAACACGCGCACGACTCGGAGGAGAGTCGGAGAGATCGGAAGGTCGTCCAACTGGTCTGACAATACCGCAGCTGGAAAGAACGGAAACGCCCGCAAACGTCATCATCTCTTTTCTTTGTCAGTTTTTATTGGTTGTGAACGTAAGTAAGTAGATTCTTTAATAATACACCGTGTCCGGTTAAAAAGTATCCCGAGTCACAAAAAAGTGTCATAACTCGGTCAAAATGTTTAGGATTTGTCTGAAATTTATGAGCGTTTATAATGCAGCACCGAAAAATTGAATTTTCCAACATGGAAAACCTGAAAGGAAGTGAAATTCAGCTATATGCGGTGCTCAAAATGTCCTTCTTGTTCACGGACACACGACCGTATACGTCGTAGATTAATAGCTGTTCCGAGAGACACTCAGCTTCATATCCCGCAACTGTGGCCATCCAGCAGTCCAAACCTTGATCCGGAGTAAATGTGCTGGAGGAGCGCGTTTTTCGTTCACGTGTATTCATGACATCGAGAACCGTAGGGCGGGTCTGTTTGAAGAATGGCAGCTGTTTGACCACGTGATCATCGACTGGGCCATCAGACAGTGGCGTCCACGTCTACGGTCGTGTGTCCGTGAACGAGGAGGACATTTTGTACACCAGCTGTAGCTGAGCTTCACTTTCTTAAGTAAGGGCCTGTGTTAGAAACTTTAATTTTTCGGTGCTCCAACGCAAACGTTCATAAATTTGACAAACTCATGAATATTTCTAATCGGTTCTAGGATCTCGTGTAAATATGTTCACTTTTGCTGTGTTTAAAATTTCAGACAAATCCTAAAAGTTTGACCGAGTTATGACACTTTTTTGTGAGGATTACTTTTTAACCAGACAGTGTATAACCAGCTGCCAAACAGTGCTAAGGCACTCTGTAATACACGCACTAACAGTTCTACTGCACAATAAAAATCTGATCAGCGCACATCAGGAACCATTCGTGACTGAAAATTAAAAGGCTGAAACACACGTTGACTAAACCAACAAAGGCACCACCAGTTAAATATATACAAGGCGGTCAATCTTTGAAAAATAGATCACTCCAACCAGACATGGCTTACAAGGAGCTACAAAAAGTAACCTACGATAATGCCTGGCCCAAACCTCCCCCTCACTTACTTCCGTTACTGGCTACAAGATTCATTCATTCATTCATTCATTATTAGCATTTATATAGCGCCCCTTCAAGAAACTACTCAGAGGCGCTCCCAGCCCAGCCACGGCAAAAGAAAAAAGATTTAAGGGACTTAAGGAATAAGGATTGACTGGTCAGGTGAAGGAGATGGAGGTTAGAGGGGAGGTCATTCCAGATTGACGGCCCCACAACCGAGAAGGCTCGGCGCTGCCTGGTAGCTAAGCGAGCCCGTGGAACAAGCAGTTGTCCCTTCGCAGCAGAGCGAAGGGCCCGACGCGCTTCAATGTCAGAGACTGGACGACAGAGAAGTCGCAGGTAGGATGGAGCACAACCAAGGATACAGCGAGAAACCAGGGCTGCAATTCGATAATGTATGCGTTGGGCTATTGGCAACCAATGCAGCACATCACGCATGTAGGTAGAAACAGAGGAAAATTTAGGAATTCGTCCAATGAGCCGGGCAGCAGAGCGCAGAACCCGATCTAACCGTCCCAGAACCCCAAGGGGGAGGCCAACAAGGATTGAGCAACAATGGTCAATTCGACTAGTTATGAAGGCATGAACAAGAACTACTAGCGCATCATGAGAGAGAGAGCGTGCAATCACTCGAAGTTGACGAAGCTGGTAGTAACAGCTTCGAGCAACAAGATTGACATGCTGGCTGAGACTGAGTTCAGAGTCTAGGGTAACACCCAGGTCACGAACCGTGGAAGAGAAAGTAATGTCAGGGAAGAGTTGAGCTAGCAGAGGCAGATCGACTTTCTCAAGTTGCCGACGGCCACCCAGCCAAATGGAGATTATGCCACGACACAAGATTTACAGCCAAACACTTCATTTAGACAGGAAATCTTTCTTACTGAACACTGATGATATTACAACGATAAAGTCAAAGACATTCCACGGCTGCTTGAAATAGTACTGGCGCAAGCCGAGCAATTTCATGATGCATTCCAAGGTGAATATGAAGACGAACAGTTGGTTTATCCAGAAGAGGCCGTTTTTCAGTTCCTCGTCCATGTTGAAGTGTTCTATCGACATCGTCGTCATGTTGAGCAGAATTATTAGCATGATAAAAATGTCAAACTTTTGGCAGGATGTTACTTGGAAGAATATCAGCTGGATTTTGATCTACAAGAAAGAAGGCAGAATTTAAGAAACCGGTAAAACAATCTGGGTCTACTACGCAGTGGCACGAACATACAGGTCTGGCGATTTTGATATAAACAACGTAATTAATGGCAACAATAATAATAATTATCAAATGTATAGCCAAGAAATGCTTTCAGGACTTATGAGCATAAATTTAATAAGTTAAAGTAACTTACACTGACAATAGCATGGCAAAAAGAGAAGGTGAAGTTGCACAAAAGAAATCATACAAAGAACAATTTAGTGCAATACTCAATAACAAGCACTTGAAGACCCAACTTCTATCATCAAGGGGTTACTTACTCCCTGTGGAAATTACCTTCTTCTGGACAGCTTTGCAGAAATGATGAAGAGTGCTAGGGAGAAAGAAGCTGGCTACAGCACGTAAGCAAGTCAAAAGAGCGAATTTTTTGCCAACCATGTGCCACGTTAAATGTCGTGCGAAAAGTAACCTGTCCACGGTGTTCAGCTGATGTTTATTTTGTACATGATTAGATGACAAACATTACTTGCAAAGTGAATGAAAACTGACTACATAATGTTTGAATGTCTGAAAATGTTGAAGAAATCTGCTAATAAAATTAATGACTTGTTCGTTGTATTCGTTTTCCCTTGTGTCTTATCTCAGTGTGTGTGTGTGTGTGTGTGTGTGTGTGTGTGTGTGTGTGTGTCTCTATCTCACTCTGAGTATCTCCGACTTGTAAGCAGAGTGGCAGATTCCTTAAATGTTTGTCCCTCATCTCAGTTCAGCACTCCATCTTAAAATCTTGGTAATTCACACATTATTAATTAATTTAATCAAGAAACAATGTTGCCCTGCTCTTCTTCTTATGCCTTACTATCATTATTATTAACATAACACATTAAAGAAAGCAAGTGCCGAACAGTAATCCTTGTGTTGCTGGATGTTTAGGCTACAGAACTTGCGGATACCTTTGGTTTAGGAATTGGTTTCTGTGGTTGCTTAGAGCCAAGCTTTTTCATGGCATTGTAGTATTTCTTTTGATCCTCGGTCATAAGCATCTCTAAGGATCCTCCTGCTTATAAAAACAATCAGAAAAAGACAATGAAGATCAGCGCTCAGAATTGAAGACAATCAATATGCCTTCCTCATAATTCAGAATTGAAGACAATCAATATGCCTTCCTCATAGCGCTCATTCTGTACTGTTTGTATAATACTTCCAATAAAATGCAATATCAGATCCTTAGATGCTTAGAGACAAGCCAAGTTACCAGGAGTACCGTCGCAGAACTAAACCTCTTTTAAATCTGCAACTACATGTAAAATTTATGTCAATAAGAACTCAACAGCTTTATTAGATTTTCCAATCAAACTGGTAAATGCAAAATAGCTAAAAATTGTGGAAAAAAAACTTCTTTTAGACATCGATGAAGAAATACGTATCTTTTTCTTTTGCATATTGAAGTTTTCAATGATGACACCGATGAAAAGATTAAGCGTGAAGAACGATCCAAACACGATGAAGAAGACGAAGTAGAGATACATCAACGAGCGATTCTCAAACTCCGGCTGAAGTTTATCCTGCAAAAAATAACCAACTGACAAACATGCATTGACTGGACCGCAACGGGAAAATTATGCATTATAGGGCGTCACAGGATTAACAGTGACATAATGTGTGCAAAGTGTGAACCGTTCCTTTGTTTCTGGTGGAACGCTAAGTGGTCAAACACACCAGAACAGCTGCGAGTAGCCTACAATTCAAGGGGCACTAGACCACTCAAAAATCTATGTAACAGGAACATTTGCTTCCTTAATGGGGGGGGGTCACCAAGTACGACTGTGTATCCCTATATATGCATGAGGTCTTGCACTGGCTTCCTTTCCCACAGCGCATCTCATTTAGGATTGCATCTTTGGTGTGGCGATGCTTATCAGGCTGGGCACCCTCTTATCTGTGTGAGCTTTGCTTCCCTCTTTCCACTTGCATAGGCCGCCGCGCACTGTGCTCTGCTGTCCATGGTGACTTAATGGTTCCTTTCACTCGCTCTGTAACAATGCAGAAGCGTTCATTCTCTGTGGTTGGTCCAACAACCTGGAATGGACTTCCCTTGGCTATGCGACACCTCCCAACAAAAATGCACAAATTGAAAGAAAAAGTTCATTTACAAGCTTCTTCAATAAACAGAAAAATTCCAATATCTGTATTTTCAGGCTGCTGATAATGACACTCAGAAACCCGTATGTCAGTCAACTACAGACAAAATTTCAATCCCAGTTCTTTCTGGCACTTTTGTAATGCCCTCAAGACATTCTTTCATTCTAATAGCCTAGCGGCACTCATATGACCTACAATTCCTAAAACTTGTTCCAGAAGATGTGTCTCTCTCCTTCATTAATTTTACAGATCTATCTACAAATTTATCTAAATTCAATTCTCAATCATCTGTTTCTATCAATTTCTATCTCTATGATTTCTATTTGTTGGAACCTATTTTCTCAGCTACACGCTTAAAAGCTTTCTTCTGTGTTCTTTCTTCATGACATTGCAAAAGTACATAAAACTGACCAAATATGTCATGTTTCTTCATTTACAAACATTATACAACATTATATCACCGTTAATATAGGGCAATTCCACCGTCACTGACGTAACATTCAGAGAGAAATTTGGCAACGTTTTTAATTCTAGCACACTATAACATCACTGCTTTGCCAAAAAATTTATGCCAAATTATTTAACCATATAATCCTTCTTTAAAGCCAAAAAAGACTTGGCAGGAAATATTTATGGGTATTTTTAAAAACAGTTTTTGTGCATCGTCACTGACGTAACACATTCTGACATCAAAATTATTGTAACTCATGTTCGCATCACAATCTTCTGAAATATGACTGCAAAAATTTTATTAATGTTTTTAAAATTATTAGTACAGGTTGTGGCATACATAGAAAGTTAAAATTTTTATCCAGCTGTCACTTATGTATTTATTTCAATGGTGCCTAAATGTCACTGACGTAACATTGAAATGTCACTGACGTAACGCTTCTGAAAAGACAAACATTAATTGCATTAAATTTACTAGTCATGGTTCACAAGTATGCAGGAATGCTTTAAAAATTATCCAGTGTTGTTGGATACTGCAAAGTGTTCACTGAGAGTGAAGAAGCCCTTCTGTTAACCATTATTGACTTCAGATTCACAAATGCCTTTGCATTTCCATAAGTTGGCACTCCAAGATAGCAGCTCATGGACTGACTGAGTCGGTAGCTCGATTGCTGTCTGGTAGTCTAGAAGGCAACTTTTTCAAATCAACCCGACGCTTGAAGCAACATACATTATGATCTTTTACACTCACTGAAACAACATGTTTTGGACTCAATGAAGCAAATTTTCATGTTCCAATCATTGACTGCAGACTTTTGATATCGAACGTATGCCTCCATTAGTGTCATCCACAGTCATCATCAATGCTTTGTTTTATACACTATCACATGTGCCATTCATCTTTACAAATATTGCATAGTTCTTCTTTCCCAGCAGCTCATGTGAAACAATATCACTTTCTGTCCATTAATCTATTCATCTTTATGTACTTTTTAATCTGCAATGCTATGCCAAAGTTTGTTGTTAAGAAGTTCATGAGAGCAACTATCTTTGGAGTACTTTTAAAAGATTTTCTTTTGTCGAATAACTGCTTTTCCTATATATTACTGAGCAGATAAGAAACTCTTGAAGTTGCTGCATGATCTAATTCAGTTGGGGTGACGACATTTTAACCATAATTTTGACGAAGGCTGTGCATTGTACATTTGGTAGATTTCTTTCTGTTTTTGTCCCACTAGTTGCCATTATTGTTGCTACTCAGCATTCTTCTGCATGATGGCCACCTGTGACCTTAATTTAGTTACTTCTTCATGTGACGCATTCATGTTAGCTCAGCCCCAGTTTTTTGTGACGTGTCTCACCCTGTGTGCAAAAGCAAATCACTAGTTTGGTTTACTGTGATGATGAAAAATTGATGATGATGATGATAATGATGATGAGGAGGAGGAGGGGGAGGAGGATGATGATGATTATAATGAGGGCTTACTTCAAATCGAAGCTAGGATGTCAATTACTGGATTTATAAGTGCATTTTTACTAGTATATACCGAATTTAAACAAGTTTCTTGCTATCACTGACATATATTGTTACGTGAGGGACAACGTGAATGTTACGTCAGTGACACAGTTTAAAATTTTTTCTTAAATTAAAACAAAATTTCAACTATTTAGTTGTATTGCTAATATGTTGCATCAGAAGTTTAAAAATTTTCAGAATTTTTGCTTTGCTACTTTTGGTTATATTCTAAAAAGTCTTAATTTTTTGTCACTGACGTAACATTGAAAAGTACATCCCAAACTTCTGAAGTCAAAAAAATGAACTGTTATTAATTGTTCAAAGTTTTACTTGAAAATACTTACCAAGTGGAACTTCCATCCAACTGATGTAGCTTGTTTGATAAAATCAACCAATTGTTGCCATTACTTAAAAAACAAACCTTTTAATATTTCTGTAACAGAATTGCACGGAAGTTGTCGACATCAAATATAAGCTGGCTGACAGTCATCTCACCAAAGATTATTGATTCTAATTATTATTTTGAACACTGGGGTCTCTTAGCTTTAAAATGATACCTTTATATTACCAAAATTCCCAAAAATATTTTTTGACTTTTATGTCCATTTCCCGTGGAATTGCCCTATAATCAATTGGAACATTACCTCTGTCTTACTGTCGATGGCATAGTTCATAATTTCAATCCAGCCTTTAAACGTTGCCTAAATAGTCAGAAAAGAAAGAATGAAATCAGTTATAGTGCACAACATTGTATACTCTACCATTCATTTTCCATGAATTAATTAGAAGCGTAGAATTAACAGAAACTTAGCAAATAACCTACACTAGCAGTTGGACTTCATAGGTTAATAATAAAGCAAGACTAATTTTTTTCTATAATTATGTCTTTAAGAAGGTGGAAGACAGTACAAAACAAATCACGCTCACAAAAGAGTAAAATTTTGCAAAAAACTACATTATGTCTGAATAAAAAGGGGCCATTTTCAAAATATGAAAATAAACAGTAAATATTCGAATATATTTAAAATTCAAGCTACGTTTTAATCCTGACATACTTATCAACAAATCTGTAATTTTTGAAAGGTCCAGAGTGAAAAATTACGTCATGATTGCGTTGTTAAAATTTTAAATTTAAAACAGCACTGCTAGAAATTAGTATCGAAACAAAAATAAAATGATGCTACAACTTTTTTTGAGGAAAAAACAAACATTACAGTGCAAAGAAGCCAGTATTAGATAAATAAGCCAGGATTAAAATGGCATTCGAATTTTGGAAATCGATGAATATTTACTATTTATTTTCATATTTACAAAATGGGTCCCTTTTATCCGGACACGGTGTAGAAGTAATTTCATACTAGCCCTACAGTGAATCTCATACAAGTAAGAAGAGCCAGTTTAAGCAGAGCTTCTGCATTTATTTTGATTGGCTTTGACTCTCAAACAGGTAGGCAGAGGTAGTTTAGCAGCACCTGCATTTCTTTTATTTAGCAGCTTCTGCATTTATTTTGATTGGCTTTGACTCTCAAACAGGTAGGCAGAGGTAGTTTAGCAGCATCTGCATTTATTTTATTTGGCTTTAGAATCCCATACAGATAAGCAGAGCTAGTTTTATTTGGCTTTTGCAATCTGATACATACCACTTGGAACAAGGCCAGATAGCCTGTCAAGACGTTGTCAAAGTTAACTTTAGGATTATTCCACGAGTAGTTGTGTGATTCCATCTTTTCGAGGCACTGGCTCATGTTCCACACTTCACTTGCATTGATGGCCATACCATCGGTATCTTCACACCGTTTAAACTTGCCGCCAAACAGATTGACGCCCATGATGCTGAAGATGAGCCAGAACACAAGGCAGACAAGTAGGACATTGAAGATGGCAGGAATCGCCTGGATCAGCGCATTTACCACGACCTACAGCAAGACAATGTCCCGGTCAAATGCAACTGCAATGACTACAAGAAACAACTTATAGGAAACTAGATAAATGGTGCTTTGATTACTGTTTTCACTTGATATGCTTAGCTATCCTTGACATTGTTTCTTTTTGTCTTGCTGTTTTGTTTTGGCTCTGAGGGATGGCGGACTGTGTCTGTTATTATTATTATAAATGCCACAATTCTATTCCTTTCATTACTCGTACTTCCAGCTTTCTACTGTCGGAATTTTTATAGTGCCATCATCTTGACTTACAATTTTCGTTTGGGGTGACCCAGGGCTAACGGGACCTGTCCCTTTCTGAATAATCCACTTTGAGGATCCACCCGAATGCTCAAGGCATCCTATTGATATTATTTACACAGAGTATACTTTTGTGCAATTGTGCGTTCTGTGCGCTTTGGTCTATGGTTGAATTCTCAGAATAAACTATTCTTGATTTTATCAGATTTTACACAATCAGATGTCAGAACTTCACACAGTGCCAGAAGATGCATCTGGCATCATTTGCCAGCATCCAGGCTCAGTCCACTTGTCAATAATTTCATCCATGTACATATGAGATAGGCTGAATATTTAACCAGAAGTCTCAATGCCCTCCATAACATCTGATAACATTGCCAACATAATTATATAGTGGTACTTTTCCACCACTCCCCTCTGCCTATGAATGAGTGCATACAACTGGAAGATAACTAGGGAATACCTCATCTATAGAACAGTATTATAGCTAAGCATCACTATGATCAACTTCCAACACCTGCTGCTCCAGTCTGAACAAGAGATAGAATAGGCCAGCGGTTCCCAACCCATGGCCCGTCGGCCAAAAGTGGCCCGCCTGGCCCACAAAAATGGCCCACAGCATCTCAATGAATTAAGAAAAATATGTGTAAAAATTGACAATTTGGACATGATAGAATAAATAATTCTTTTCTGTTACAAATTATTTTATTTGGACGTTAATAAATCATATCAAGCATTCTATTTTGGTTCAATTATAACAATTTTATACGCCTTTAGTTAATTAAATATTAGCCTTGTGGCCCCCTAATGTCCGTCAACAGAGAAAAAGTGGTCCTCGTGTCCTGCAACTTCGAAAAGGTGGCCCAACAGTCAAAAAAGGTTGGGAACAACTGGAATAGGTCAACGAGTATCCTTTTTCTCAAAGTGAAATGAGATATATTTGGTAAGCTCAGCCATTTTACCTTCATTCCTTCCCAGCGCGAGACAGCACGCAAAGGTCGCAGGGCTCGCAGCGTTCGCAGTGCCCTGAAAGCTCCAATATTGCCATAGCCCATACTCTCAGCGCCAAGACTCAGAAGTGAAATCTGTGAGAACAAACAGCCCTCGTAATTTACTTAAATGCACATGCTCTCTCAGAATACATACAGCATAAGGCTAACCAGACATGTCAACAACAACAATATTTAATAATGAACAATAACAAATAATAGCAATAAAACATTGACAACACCTGGGAGTGCAGCTGATCTGGCCACCACGTGCAAAATAATAAAACATGCAACCCATAACTTCGTTGCAATAGTCTTAGAAACTTTGGGACCGATTAATATGTCAGGTCATGAGTTCATTATGGAACTAGGTCGTCGGCTGACCTGCCACCACGGGTGATCTTCTAGAGACTACATATCTATTCCAGCGCCTCTCTCCATCTGCACACAACGCTACAATGCAATAGCATTCAGAGGGACATCTCTGGTGTTTTTATGCAAAATACCGAGGATGAGGACCAAGAACCAAAGTAATGAGAATTATTCTTCCGAATTGTTGTGTCTGTCTTGCAAAAAAGGAAGTTGTGTGACAGTAATAATACAATAATAAATATAAAAATAATAATAATAATAAATAATAATAATAATAATAATCACTTATTCATTAGTCACTAAATGAATTTACACTCCTAACCCAGCATTATTAATTAATAATAATAATGATGATAATGATAATAATACTACTACTACTACTACTACTACTACTACTACTACTACTACTAATAATAATAATAATGACAATAATCTATAAGGTGCTGTAACTTTCCAATGCAGAACCTCTCAAACTCACCACAACAATGACAAAGTCAAGCCAGCACCATGCATCTGTGAAGTACTTCTTAAAGCCGTAGGCCGACTGCTTGATGACCATCTCGAAGACAAATATGACAGTGAAGACCTTGTCCATGACCTTCAGAATCAACTTCAGCACCCAGCGATCTGGATCCTCGATTCGGACGTCTTCAACTGCCTGCAGACAATCAATCAACAAACAATGAACAAACAATGAACAAACAAACAAACTGCAGAGTTCTTCCTTAAAAACTATAATAAACAAGATACAGAAATTCATAATAACTGATGTTTTGCTTGTTTGTATGTGCACGTGTTATAGTGCACGTGTTATAGCGATCCCCCCCTTCAAGGTCTCTACTCAGAGACGCTCCCGACTGCAGCGCAGACACTGAATCGGAGTTTCACGCCGAAGCGCTGAGCAATTGCGATTGAAGGACTTGCCCAAGGTCCCTACGCGGCGACTTGAGGTGGATTCGAAAATGCAACCCTCCGGCTGCAAGGCAATGAACATACCCACTACACCACTGTGCTTGTTGGAGATATGCATGTTACGAGTGTTACGTAGGTCGTAGAGTTGGCTAATCCGTGCTTTACAGGCTCCTCAAAACTTATTGTATCACCGTGGTGGAACTGGGAGCACCCCTGAGTGGCGTTCCTGAAGGTTCCCTATCTAAGAAAGTTGCCTTGTTATTCTGTCAACTAATCCGGATCAACATGTAACATTTAAAATATCCTATGGTACGAGTCAAAAGGGTTATCATTTCCATTTGTTATGGTCTTGAAGTAGCACATACAAAAAATCTATCATAGACTTATCAGGTGACACAGACCAGCAAATAATACTGTTTGTGTGGAATTCTCCTGTTGGAGATATGCATGTTACGAGTGTTACGTAGGTCGTAGGGTTGGCTAATCAGTGCTTTACAGGCTCCTCAAAACTTATTGTATCACCGTGGTGGAACTGGGAGCACCCCTGAGTGGCGTTGCTGAAGGGCGCTATACAATTCTTGAAACGAATGAATGAATAACTTAGCAATACACAACAACAGTCAATCAGCAGTTTCCTGTATAATGTCAATTCATTCATCCAGAACTTTATATAGCACCCGTTCAAGGAACCACCACGAAGCACTCCCAACTCCAGCGAGGCACCCAAAAAACAATTTTAAGTTTAGTAATGAAGAATTCTGGTAGAGTCCCAGGGTGCAGGCGTAGCTCTAAACGAAAGCCAGTCCAGACCACTGGGTCAAAGCAAAGAGAAGTCTCAATTCTTCATTGCCGCAGCAGTATGAGCAAATGGAACTACGTAAGAGAAATTTGTGAGAATGTTGCGGAGACGTACCAAAGCCAGACTGCTGAGCACGATCATCAGGATGATGAACGTCTCAAAGTAGTTGTTCTCGACCAGCCTGAACATGATGAAGCGAAAGCCGGCCCAGATCTTTCCGATAGTCGTGCGGTCGAACGCCTCGATGCAGAAGCACTTCTTGGTGCAGCACTTCGGACAGCACTCGTCCGGGTACTTGACGAAGACGACCTTGACCTCGTGGATCTCCGGACCCTCGACAGTCTTGCTCGTGCTGATGGCATCCTCGTATGAGTAGGAGTAGTTGCTGCTCGACAGCATGCTCCTCTGGCTTCCGTGGCTGTCTCTGGACGATGACGATGAGGACGAAGAGCAGCTGATGTTGTCGAAACTACGACCCGACGATGCCTTGCTCAGCTTCAGCGTCGAAGGATCCGACTTCATGTGATTCTCTTTGATCTCAACCTGACATATTCAAATCACAGCCATCAGAACACTATACCACAACCAATCAAGACAACACAGACACAATACAGATCTACCAATCAAGACATAGACAAAATATATCAACGAATCAAGACACAGACACAATACCACAACCAATCACGACACAGACACAATACCAAAACCAATCAAGACACAGACACAATACCACAACCAATCAAGACACAGACACAATACAACAACCAATCAAGACACAATACCAAAACCAATCAAGACACAGACACAATACCACAACCAATCAAGACACAGACACAATACCAAAACCAATCAAGACACAGACACAATACCACAACCAATCAAGACACAATACAGCAATCAATCAAGACAAAATACAGCAACCAATCAAGACACAAAACAAAATACAGCAACCAATCAAGACACAATAAAGCAGCCAATCATATTTAACAGCAGGGCGGAGTGCTTGAGAGTCTAGTAGTTAACTTGCTGGGCTGTCAATTGAGGGATCGGGTAGAGTAGAAATAACGGGCAAAAGATTTGGCTCAAAATTTCTCTTTCATCTGCGCCCCTAGCGCACCCAGCTACGATGAGTACATCAACCGTACACTGTTGGTGGAAGACCGGAAGGTGAGGTAGAGGACTGGCCATCCGCCTGCATATGCCAAGGTTAAGAAAACGAAGTCGCTAACACTTTATACATATGGCTACCTCAGTGCTGACTTAAAGAACTGATATTCTTCTACTGCATACTATTAAACAGTGATCAACCGTGCATTACACCAATAGCATGCAAATTACGATATTCATCAAGTTTCCATCTATCCAGGGTCTGATTGGTGGAGGCCTTTAAACAACACGTCAAGCAAAGTCTTTTCGAAGTGAATAGAATTGTACATTATGAAATAAATCAGTGTAAGTCTGACGGTTTTATTACGGTATTTTAGCCTGATAAATAATATGCAGAAGATTTTTTTAAATGTGTTTACCTTTAGGTCATCATCTGGCTCTGAAAAAATAAAGAAGACACAAAATTAAATTTCAGCATTTCTACAGGTCATCAAATCGTGTGCATCTGCACATGCGTGCGCATCTGCACATGCATGCGCATCTGCACAAGTGTGCATGCCTGTGTACGTGAATGCAAACCATCTGTTTTTATCAATTGACAACTCCCCTAGCATACAAATAGGAAATTATATTCTTTATTAAACTGGCATATGTATAAGAGAGCTGCTTCCTTACTACTTACAACTTCATGCACCATCACATTTCATAATGAGAATTCTACAGCAACGCAGTCAGCACAACGAATCCTAAATCTGCTTTTGCTCCAGAATATGACCCAGCAACATCATTTACCTACTTTTGTTTCTCATGAATACTTCTTTGTCGCACTGCTATTACTTCTGTTCATAATGTGAATACATTCTTGCTGCTACTGCTATCCATAAACACATAAAATGACTATCAGTAATTATTTATTCGTCTATTCCATCACTCATTGTCATGCTGTTTATTTACAGCTGGTGTGACGCTCCATCCCAAGAAAAAAATTGATTTGTCAGTTATGCAGTGTTCAAATAAGTTAAACACTCTACTTGACATGTCAATTTCCAAAACTATGCTTCATATATCAACTATTCTGCAGAGGCAAAATTCATTTATTCATTCATTCATTAAATGAATTTGTATAAACCTTCTTGATGGGGCGAATACTCAGAGGTGCTGCCAAACCCAGCACAGCTAAATAAAACTGTATTTAGATTAAAAAGGAATGCCTGAGAATGATTTCCAGAAAGGAAGTGGATCGCCATGGCGACGACATTCCAGGTCGAGGGTCCATCCACCACCACGTCAACCTATAACTAATTTTAATAAGTATTTTGGTATAACCTAGCCAAGTTAGCTACATTGGTGAGTGTCGACAACATCAAATGGCTTTGACTATACTTTCTCACATGACAGCCGCCCAGCTATGGAAAATCTCCACTTCTCTCTCTCTCTCTGTCTCTGTCTCTCTCTCGGGTTTTGTGTGTAGCCTCCTGTATGGACCAACCCATCTCCCGACTGGTTACGTGGCCAAAGTAGCGTAACCAGTTGCTCTGAACTTTGATTTTGATCCATCAAATGAATCTCGGTGAAAGACAACATGTTGATTGCAGATCACCCTCAACGCTTCCTTATTTCAGAAATTTACATCTCAGCATATAATTGCTCATGGTCTGTGTAGGGGGATATTAAATGGCATGGTGTACGTTCAAACAGACAAGTGGGGATGAGGAGTCTCACTAGCCCAAATCGCTGAAAAACTATCAGGGTTTAGGACACATACCATCGCTACAGCAAAACGAGTATGCTTCAGTATAAAAACTATTATCAAATTGGAATTTTACAAACACAACAACACCGTAAGAAATTTCCTATCATCTGCATCAATGCTACGACTTGTCCTGAAATTGCAGACAATAAATGTTTAAAAGGTAGACACAGTGTTGGGCAATCCAGTGTTGCATAAAAACAACAGTCTGAGCATTTCAGATGAAGCAAGACTGCGGAGTGCGGACTGTAGTGTAACTGGACATCTATATGGCACCAACTGGCAGTGGCGTAGCCAGGAATTTTTCATGGGGGGGGGGTTTGCCTGGCCGGATACTCTTTCTGAAACCAACCCAACAGTATTACAGTAAATAAAAAGGGAATAAAGTAAAAAAAAAAGGAATAAAGTAAGAAAAACAATTGTTACTACAAGCAATTGTTTTGTTTTTTCTTATTTAAGTGGATAAATAACCTTTAAAAAACCTTTTTCCTAGGCCAATGGAGGGTTTTAACCCCCGAAACCCCCCTTGGCTACGCCACTGCCAACTGGAACCTACTGATATATAAAGAAGGCAGTCAGGTCCACACTCCACAGAGACCAACAGCTTGGAATCCTGGCATTGGTGAAATACCAGAGAAAAAGCTCGTAGGTAAAAGAAGTGAGTGCAACTCGCGATTAGGGTCAAGACATAATTTGTTCAATCTAGGCATTGCTCACATTAAAGTTTCCGAATTCTCACTCCAACTGTTTCACGCATTCATTTGTGCAGCCTGCCTGAGAAGCCGTATTTTAGCTAATATCAGTAAAACTGACTAATATTTCAACTAAGGCCAACACCAGTCGGAAGATGTGATCAGTTTACATTAAAAATAATGATAATAATGACAATTTCTATGGTGCCATAACACAGTCCGTAGCAGGGGTGCGTCACACATAACTAAAGTTCTTCCGTTGCAGTTTTCTGCAGGTTTTAGTTGCAATGTAGCTTAAAAATGATACAGATCTTTGCTCGTCATAATGGTACGCAGTAAGACACCACCAAACACTCACAACGCATACAGAACAGATATGAAAGTATATTGAATCGCAGTTGATTTAGAAAAGGAGGATTTCAGCAAAGAGTTGTTCCACAGCGACGGGCTCAATACAGATCACAAATAATATAAAAAAAATTCCTCACAAATGTAAATGTATGCATGCGTTAAGCTGCCAAGAATATTTTATATTTTATCTCTAAGAATCTGCAGAAGACAACAGTAGGATTCAGCTAAAAGCAAAAAGAAGTCAAATTACTTAAATACAGAATCAAGATCAAGATCATGACAATTAATACGCTCCAATGAAGTAAATGTTCACAATTTTGGTAATCTTAACCATGAATCAACTCCGGTCAAATTAACCACATTTATTTTATTTTTATTCCTCATACAAATGAAAAATGTTGAGACTATGATATTAGATTCAGAACCAGCACTCTAAACTCTTTGTGAAAATTAGTGAAAATTAGTGAAATAATTCAAATTCAGCTTTTCCCATTTTAAAAATTAACATGATCCATCCATCCATCCATCCATCCATCCATCCATCCATCCATCCATCCATCCATCCATCCATCCATCCATCCATCCATCCATCCATCCATCCATCCATCCATCCATCCATCCATCCATCCATCCATCCATCCATCCATCCATCCATCCATCCATCCATCCATCCATCCATCCATCCATCCATCCATACATACAGCCACGCATACATACATACATACATCCATACACATGTAAAGAAGCTAATTTTCTTCATTTTTAACGACCTCCTTGCTATCTTGTATAAGTTACATATAACTGTGTGTAAGCGTGTGTGACTGAGTGTGTGTAGGTATGTGTGGGTTGTTGGTGTGGATATTGAAATGGGAAGGGGAACGAGTGGGGATGTACATTGAGGAATTTGAAGTGTAAGAATGACTTTGCAGTTTGCTCCTATATAAGGCCCGGCACTCTCTGTTTGGACGCTCTCGATGTGTGGATGCTCTCGACGTTCGTCTAGTTGTCGTTGGAGTCCGGTATATTGCGGTACGATTCTTGAAGCCTCAGCATGATTGTCTGGAGGTATACGAGTCAACAGCGGGTTGCGCGGACACTGTAAGACGCATCTCGTATTGATCGTGAATCGCATTCGTGAAGTCGTAATTGGAGATCGGAGCCCGGAAGCCAGGAAGGAAAAGAACTGCTTTCGTTAACGACGGAATTCTGCGCGGAAATTCTGGATTCTGTGAGAGACGCTGTGGAAGGGATTTTTCATTCTTTAAAGAACGGGAGTCGGTTTCTACAAGAAAGGCTTGGAGAGGGAGAGAGGCGTTGGATTCTTGTTTACAAACGAACACCGCAGCTGCAACAGTTGAGTACTATAATATAGACCTAGAAATATACGAGGGGAAAAACCCTGCATCATAAAAGTCCAATAATTGCTACCGCCGAGTTTCTTAGGCTAGATGTGTGTGGTTGAGTGAATGGAAATATTATAATTAGGTTGAAAGTGAAAGTAAACTCAGTTTGATAATAATATTGTAGCAGATAGGCCTAGCTTAAACGTTAAAGAGACATTGCTATTATTCTAAACTGTTGTCATTTTGAAACTGCTTTACTATTAATAAGAAAAAGTAGCGAAAGCTATATTAAAGCGTGCTATGTCTCTTTCATCTTTGAATAGGATAGACGCTGCTGTTTTTGAAGAAGTAGGAGAAGGACTTAGAAGAGGCGACAGTCGAAGTTCATCGCCCTTACTCAGGCCTAGGTCTAGCATGGAAGAGTTGATGTTACAGATGAGTGTGACTCTAGCTAATGTGGATAGGCGACAGACGGAAATGCAGAGAGATATGGATAGGCGACAGACGGAAATGCAGAGAGGTATGGAGACAAAACAACGAGAAACTAATGAACGTGTGTGTGACATGAATGAAAGACTAAATGAGATTATGCATGAACAGAATGAACTGCGAATGAGGATGATGTCTGTGGATTGTGAAGAGATGCATGGAGAGCAGTTGAGAATGCATGCGACTGTCATTTCGACTGAAGACGTTAGAGAAAGAGAGAGAGTGAGATGGATGGATAGAGGGAGAGACCACGAAGGAGCTTACAAGGAGCTGAGGATAAGAGAGGAAGAACCGAACCCAGGTCATGATATGAACATGATTACAGAAAGACCTTTTGTCGCGCCAACACAGGCACCTGCGTCAGATGGAAGAGGAAGGGGGGAGGATTTGTTGGAACAGCCGGTGGGTAGATTTAGTGCTAGGCTTCAGGGAAAGCCTAGGCCTAACTATTCGGATTTGAACCGGTTGGGTTTCCTTCACGATCGGGTGGGTTTCCCTCAATCACTCATGGGGACAGCCCTAGCCGAGGGAAGGGAGCAGAGAGGGAGTATGGGAGAAAGGGCCCCGTTACAGCCTACTGGAGTGACGTCAATAGGAGCAGTAGCGCCCTCCTTTGCCGCTACCAGAACAGCACCCGTGTCCAGTGGGGGCAAACCCCCTTGTAGTGTCGTCAATGTGGTGGATAGGGAAGCAGAGAAGGATGAGGTGAGAATAGATGAGGAAGTAGCCAGGTTTAACCCTGGGGGCGCTAGGCCTAAAGAGGTCAGTAGAGAGCGAGGGGCTTTCTTGAGTAGTGCCAGGCTAGGCGACGACCTACTGCAGGGGGGCGGACACGACAATGGCGACGCTGGATGGAATTCGAGTTGTGGAAGACGAGGATACGACAATGGCGACGCTGGATGGAATTCGAGTTGTGGAAGACGAGGATACGACAATGGCGACGCTGGATGGAATTCGAGTTGTGGAAGACGAGGATACGACAATGGAGATGACGGATTGGATTCGAGTCATGAAAGACGGAGAGAACGTTACAATGGTGACGAAGAAACGGAAAGAATTTATGTGGATAGGATAGGTCGAAATGTGAACGATGAGATGACGGAAAGGTCTTTTGTTGGAAGACGAGGACAAAGACTAGACGTTGACAATGAATATAGGGATAGAATGTTGAAAAGACAAGACAGAAATTCTAGACTAGGATTCAATGGTCATGAATGTGATTTTGATGTTGTTGATGATTATGATGATGTTGAGTGTGGCATAAGAAACGAACGGCGGAACCAAAATTTTGAAAATTATTTGGGGGGTCCGAACGTTGTTGTTGGAACATTGCCAAACGTATGCAATGGAAATCTTCTGGATTATTTACCTGCAACTCAAGTGCGTATGTATCCGGGACGATCGACGAGTCATGACGCATCGATGTCACGACAATTACCTGTGACGTCAGTGTTGTCAAACTACAATAACTCTGTTGGGGTGACGATGCTGCAAGCGAGTGACTCTGGTTTGCGAGGTTCGTCTGTGGTCAACAGATGGCCGAGGTTGAATCATGTTGCAGCTCAACAATACCAGCCGAATGCTCAAACATTCGCCTGTGTACCGAAAGTGTCTGTTGCTACCCAAACGATGGCTGATGAAGTGAAGAATTCTGCACAACTGGCTCCTGCTGCAGTATCTGCGAATGTCAGCGGATCAAACAGAAACAGTAATCAGATTAAATTGGGCTACTTCAATGGGAAGACGGCGCTACCAGTGTTCTTGAGGCGCTTCGCGATTTGTCGTCGGCAAAATAATTGGACTGAAGCGGATAGTCTTAATCACCTCTGTTGTGCGTTGGTGGACGAAGCGGCGTTGATTTTTCCAGAGGAAGAGATGGATGGAGTGACCACAACTGCCGAGGTCATAAATAAACTTCGGATTCGTTATGGCTCGGAAGACCAGCATACGATGTATCAAGTTCAGTTAAGCTCAAGACGGCAAAAAGCAAATGAGGATCTGGGTCAATTGGCTGCAGACATTAATCGCCTCCTGTCGTTAGCCTATCCAGGAAAGACATCTGTTCATAGTGAGATGGTGGCAGTAAAAAGCTATCTCGACGCCTTATCTGACCGAGATCTTGCTTTGAAAGTTTTGGAACGGGAACCGAAGGACCTTCAGAGTGCTGTGAAAATTTCTCTGCGTTTACACAGTTACAAGCAAGCTGAACTGGGAAACGATGGGAGTTATAAAACAACTGGTCGAGTGAGGTCAGTTATGAAAGGTGAGGATGAAGAAGAAGTAAAAGCAGAACGTGTTACGACCCGTCAAAATAAAAACGAGCGCAACACGAACGAAAACAGAAACAGACCGCAGAATGACGTAGACATGGGGTATCATCCTGAATATAGATACTCCGCGCCACGTCAAAACCAGCAAGCATGGGCGCCGAGACAACAGAGTTACAATCGAAATCAGGAGTATAGACCAGAGGTACGACGTTGTTGGGTCTGTAATGGATTGCATTTGGCACGAAATTGCATCTACCGAACGCAGGGTGAGTTTAATAGAGGCAATAACGATAGGCCTAATTATACGATGAATTCGCAAGGAAATCACATGCGAACGCCTCCAGCGAATAACGTGAGATTCATTCAGAATTCTGCAAGTGCATATCTGAAAGCAAAAGTGAATGGAAAACTTTCTTGGGCGCTATTGGATACTGGATCGCAGCTATGCCTGGCACCTGAAAAACTGGTGAGACGATGTGACATAGAACCGTCTCAACAAACATTGTTGGCTGCAAACAATACTCAGATTGTCGTAGTCGGACAAACAAAACTGAAAATGATGTTGAACGGCAGGAAATTCCTGGTGAACGCTTTGGTGACGCCACAGCTGTCTGAAGTGATTCTAGGGTACCAGTGGATGCGTGAAGAGAACGTAATGTGGAATTTAAAGGAAAAATGGGTGAACGTACGAGGTCAAAGAGAAACACTGCATCTCAGGAAACAATCTTCTAGATGTCGTCGTATAGCAGCTGAATGTGATGTGATCGTTCCTCCATTCAGTGAATTAAAGAAAGAGGAAGTCAGTGACGTGACCCCTGCTAGATGTGCAGTGGTACAGAGCGCTGCAGCGACAGAGAAAGAAGCTGAATCTGTTCTAAAGCCTCTGCGGAAAAATGTGAGTGAAAAGGTATCGGGTGCTGATCAGCAAAAGCTGAAATTGACTGTGTTTTTGTCGGTGATGACGACAATGGTGGTGGTAATGATGATGATATTGTCCATGTCAAGACGACCGTGTGTAGTCAATGCAATTCATGGTACAACAGCGCCGCCTGGCGAGGCTATGGAAACGAGTGATGATGAGGACCGTACAGCAGCGCCACCTGGAGAAGTTGACGAAACGAGTGCCGACGGAGTTGACGCAACCGCGCCACCTTGCGAAGTTATCGGGACGAGTGATGGTTGGAGTAGCATGATTATTGCGGACGAACAGAGCAAAGACAAAGATTTGCAGTGGATCATTGCAAAGAAAAGGGAAACGATGCAGAAGCAGGCCGAAGTACGAGCGTTTCGTTATGACCTGAGAGTAAAACCAGCAAGGTTTAAAGTAGGTCAACTGGTATGGTTCTATCTGCCACGCCGCCTAACGGGAATTCAAAGCAAGTGGGCCCTATGGAATCAAGGTCCCTTTGTTATTGAAAAGCAATTGGGTCCCGTATTGTATCTCATACGCAAGACACCAAGAAGCCAAGCCAGGATAGAATACGTTGACAAACTGAAGCCATACTTTGGGAGCGCTGAGAATGAACAAAGTAGGTCAGTTGAGAAAATGGAAGAGGAAGAGGTCGTTCAGCAAGGCAGTAGATTGAGTCGACCAAAAAGAAGTATTAAAGTGCCACAGCGTTACTTGTAGTCTGCATAAAAATAGACTATAGAGACAATGCTGCAGTGTATATATAGTAGAGTGTAGTTATGTAGTGGATTAAGGAAGCGTGCTGCAATAAAAAGGAATTGTAAGAGGAAAAGATTAGATTAACGAATGATCATGGATTAAGGCGTTAGATATGAATTGGGCAATTAGGTCAAAACATGCGCCGCCGGCCAGCCGCCGATGTCTGCAAGGATAGCCTGGAGGCGGGTGTGAAAGATGATATGAGGAATATGTAGATTAAGCGACGGCGAATGAAGAAGCCGACGCTTGGAAGCAGATGACAATGACAAATGATTTCACACTAATATGGCATATTAAACTGCCGCAGTTATTTAGGCCCCGTTTTAGATGTAGGCTATTAGGTGAAATGGGGTTGGTGGAAAGAAATCCCGCCCACATGAACAAGGAGACGATGGCATTTTAAGATAGAATCCGCGTCCCTCTTTGTCAGTTCTACAAGGGTTTTGATAGAGGAAAGTTGTCAGACAAATTTTTAAAGCAGTCAGGGAGTAATAATTAGACAAAGGAAGATAAGAATCATGGCTTCGTTCAACCAAGAAACTGGAGAAGTAGGCAGCCAGACAATAAATCATGACGACATGGATGCTTTTCTAGAACATCTAGACGGAAACGGGTTTGGTATATCGGAACCAGATGAGAGCGATAGTCGAAAAGAAAACGAATCTAGGGCTCTATCTCCGATTTCGTCAGTGGCTGATTCCGAGTCAACTGCTGGGGTCAGTGATGCCGCACAAGGCCAGGATGCAAGGCGACTTACGGCCGGAATAGCAGTGTTAACATGGAAAATGTATTCAACTGGAGTTATGTTTCGAATGATGGAAGGGATGATGGAAAAACGATCGGTCTTCCTCACCCCTGTGGAAATTCATCAACTGCGTCAGATGGTTCCTCCTTTGAGAATGGATGTGGACCTTCTGCCAGCCATGTTGGTGGCGGTGCAGACGCTGGCAAGTGTGCCTGGCGTGAGGAACGTATTGCGGAGCTGGGGAAGCCGGGAAAACCTCGTGATGCTGGACGGTCGTCAGAACCAAGTGGGAGGACAAGCAGCTCAACCGATTGGACGTGACGCTTGTACTTGCGACTTCGGATTATGGAGCCTAGCTGTTCAGATCATTTTAAGGTTTCTGAACCAAGCGATTCCTCTGAGTGAACCAGCATTTCTAGTGGAAATCGGTGATATATATAGAGACGCGGGAGTAAACTCCTGGGCGGTCGATGTGGTGGTTCATGCGCTTTATTTCATAAAGAGGGCTAGTTGGGTATGGGGTCTGTTCCCGGATGGGTGCAGCTACGTTTGAGAAATGGGGGGGAAAGAATAAAAAGAATTGTGGATGTGCAGTACAAGGACTAGTATTAATGGACATTGGATGATCCACAGTAATTTTGAACTGAGGTAGTTGCCATTATTGGTTTCTTTTTGTTTGAAGCATGAAATGTTTTTGTATGTACGTAATTAGGGACACACAGTCATAGTAACTGGTTCTCCCTACGTTAGAACTTGGTCAGTAGGGGCGTGTGTAAAGAAGCTAATTTTCTTCATTTTTAACGACCTCCTTGCTATCTTGTATAAGTTACATATAACTGTGTGTAAGCGTGTGTGACTGAGTGTGTGTAGGTATGTGTGGGTTGTTGGTGTGGATATTGAAATGGGAAGGGGAACGAGTGGGGATGTACATTGAGGAATTTGAAGTGTAAGAATGACTTTGCAGTTTGCTCCTATATAAGGCCCGGCACTCTCTGTTTGGACGCTCTCGATGTGTGGATGCTCTCGACGTTCGTCTAGTTGTCGTTGGAGTCCGGTATATTGCGGTACGATTCTTGAAGCCTCAGCATGATTGTCTGGAGGTATACGAGTCAACAGCGGGTTGCGCGGACACTGTAAGACGCATCTCGTATTGATCGTGAATCGCATTCGTGAAGTCGTAATTGGAGATCGGAGCCCGGAAGCCAGGAAGGAAAAGAACTGCTTTCGTTAACGACGGAATTCTGCGCGGAAATTCTGGATTCTGTGAGAGACGCTGTGGAAGGGATTTTTCATTCTTTAAAGAACGGGAGTCGGTTTCTACAAGAAAGGCTTGGAGAGGGAGAGAGGCGTTGGATTCTTGTTTACAAACGAACACCGCAGCTGCAACAGTTGAGTACTATAATATAGACCTAGAAATATACGAGGGGAAAAACCCTGCATCATAAAAGTCCAATAATTGCTACCGCCGAGTTTCTTAGGCTAGATGTGTGTGGTTGAGTGAATGGAAATATTATAATTAGGTTGAAAGTGAAAGTAAACTCAGTTTGATAATAATATTGTAGCAGATAGGCCTAGCTTAAACGTTAAAGAGACATTGCTATTATTCTAAACTGTTGTCATTTTGAAACTGCTTTACTATTAATAAGAAAAAGTAGCGAAAGCTATATTAAAGCGTGCTATGTCTCTTTCATCTTTGAATAGGATAGACGCTGCTGTTTTTGAAGAAGTAGGAGAAGGACTTAGAAGAGGCGACAGTCGAAGTTCATCGCCCTTACTCAGGCCTAGGTCTAGCATGGAAGAGTTGATGTTACAGATGAGTGTGACTCTAGCTAATGTGGATAGGCGACAGACGGAAATGCAGAGAGATATGGATAGGCGACAGACGGAAATGCAGAGAGGTATGGAGACAAAACAACGAGAAACTAATGAACGTGTGTGTGACATGAATGAAAGACTAAATGAGATTATGCATGAACAGAATGAACTGCGAATGAGGATGATGTCTGTGGATTGTGAAGAGATGCATGGAGAGCAGTTGAGAATGCATGCGACTGTCATTTCGACTGAAGACGTTAGAGAAAGAGAGAGAGTGAGATGGATGGATAGAGGGAGAGACCACGAAGGAGCTTACAAGGAGCTGAGGATAAGAGAGGAAGAACCGAACCCAGGTCATGATATGAACATGATTACAGAAAGACCTTTTGTCGCGCCAACACAGGCACCTGCGTCAGATGGAAGAGGAAGGGGGGAGGATTTGTTGGAACAGCCGGTGGGTAGATTTAGTGCTAGGCTTCAGGGAAAGCCTAGGCCTAACTATTCGGATTTGAACCGGTTGGGTTTCCTTCACGATCGGGTGGGTTTCCCTCAATCACTCATGGGGACAGCCCTAGCCGAGGGAAGGGAGCAGAGAGGGAGTATGGGAGAAAGGGCCCCGTTACAGCCTACTGGAGTGACGTCAATAGGAGCAGTAGCGCCCTCCTTTGCCGCTACCAGAACAGCACCCGTGTCCAGTGGGGGCAAACCCCCTTGTAGTGTCGTCAATGTGGTGGATAGGGAAGCAGAGAAGGATGAGGTGAGAATAGATGAGGAAGTAGCCAGGTTTAACCCTGGGGGCGCTAGGCCTAAAGAGGTCAGTAGAGAGCGAGGGGCTTTCTTGAGTAGTGCCAGGCTAGGCGACGACCTACTGCAGGGGGGCGGACACGACACACACACATACACATGCATACAAACATACATACATCCATACATACATACACACACACATGCATACATACATATAAACATACATACAAACACACATCAACATAGTTGAAGAGTGTTTCTCTTCAGTGCATGCAAGAACACTGCTTCAAGGGTGCTGCCATACACCCTGACAAAATCTGGGGGCTATCATGCTTGGTTAACCTGATATAGTTTTGCAGCTATACAGCAGAATATGTCACTGGCTAAGGTCATCATTAAGCTTATTCATCACACCAATAACATCATATCAACAAGCACTCAAAACGCTTCGCTGTCAATACGAGATACGAACCACAATCAGTACATGGACTTATAACTATACTTGAACTCTACGATATTGCCAAAAGCCTCTACAGTGACTCTTAATATTAGCTATGCCTGGACATTTAGATCCAGTATGCCATGCACATGTTTTAGCTACTAATTAAGAAGTTTTTTAACATTGGCAATGTCAGTTTCTGCACTATTTGTGCATGCAACAAAACCCAATTGACCACTTTAAGTTTTCTGAATGATCCAAAGACTTCTACAGTGCCCCAAAAGGTCGAGAGTAGGACATTTCCACCCTGGACAAAACCCCCGAACAAACCCCCTGACAATAACCCGGGCCCGGACAATTCCCCCTGATTTAGCCTAGGACACTAACCCCCCGGACATTTCCCCCTTTGCTGGGCATAGCCTATTTCTGTACGTATTATTTGCTCAAACTCAGGCTAATTATCCAGTTCGCGGTGCTGTGTCAATTGGTTAGTGTCGTACGGGTAAACACCTGTCGCTGTCATCAGGCGTGAACTTATAGATCGTTAGTGTCGTTCAGTCACTCCGCATATTCCAGAATCTTGGCCCAGTCACCTCAATTTATCATGAATCCTTAGGGTACTGTTATCAACCAAACCAAGAATTTTTTATCCCATTACCTCTTAGCCAACAAAACTTCTGTGGTACACACGCAAAAAAGATCAAAAAGTCCATGGTGACTTAATGGTTCCTTTCACTCACTCTGCAACAGTGCAGAGGTGTTCGTTCTCTGTGGTTGGTCCAACAACCTGGAATGGACTTCCCTTGACTATGCGACACCTAACAAGCTATTTTCAATTTCACAAACCGTTGAAGACTGCTTTTTTCGCTTGATCTCGACTGGGAGCAGCTACCTTGAAGGGGCGCTATATAAATTCTGATTTGTTGATTGATCCCAAGTGTTACATGGTGATTTAAACTACTGGTATTATGCTTCATTTCATTAGATTTCACTTAGAGCCATCAATGGCTCAAAGGAAATTTTTGCACATTTTGCAGCACCAAAAAGTAGGATGAAATACTTTACATACAGACAAATGTTTCTAGTTAACGTTACTTTACAACTCACTCGGTTCTGATACACAATAATAAGGCATACAAAGCAAAAAATCCCCAGATCCAATTTAAACTGAGATTCCTGGAAGATGTAAAATGAAAGTATTTAGAATATGTCTGTGATGCAAAACATATATATGAAAACTTCCTTAACTGCAGTTTTCTGCAAGTTCTGGTTGTACATACAGCTTTTAATGCCAATAATCTTACCCTTGTTTGTCATTAGGTAAGAAATCTGGTACCAAGAAGAAACAGAGCACTTACAATATTCATAAAGATCATCAAAGAAAAATGTGTATTCCTTTTGCATATGAATTGCTTGTGTCATTGTACAGCAAATTTCGTCTCTCTGTAAGAGCTGTCACATCTAAAATTCTATATGTTGTTTTAATCAACTATTTTCACAAATTCTATACAAGTCAACTGAAATATGCAACGGAAACTTTTGACAACAATTAAGCTGGACATATAACGAACATGCCGAAATATTACCTTAGCATAACAGACGAGAGATTCAAAATCAAAAACATGAATGCAACGAAGACATCCAACTGAAACTCTGAAAGAAGAAAAGCGACTTAGTACGCAGAGCCAACAAGAAACGTCAAAATCAGTCAGAAATTAAAATGCTGTGAGCTGACTAAAACAGAGTAATTACTGTAAAGCAAACGAAAATAAATCTCGCAACGAACGCAGATAAACGTAACTCATGTGAAAGCCTAGAAAGAAACTGGACAGATTTCTTGTTTGGTTAATATACATACGGAACAACTATCAGAAATGCTTAATGAAAAGGCTACCGAGAACTACAAGACCCAACGTGAAACAATGCAATGCCAAATTTTGACACAGCTCAGAGAAAGGTGAATTTAGATGAGAGAGCGAGAGATGCCTCCATCTGGAGCACAGGAGATTCTAGAGTACTGTAGGTGCTGAACACTGATAAAATATAGAAAATATTGGAGAATGATATAATTTTGAAATCTGAGAAAACTGATAAGGAAGGAAACTTAAAAAGTCCTTCAATTCCTTGAAACAGAGGGAATAAATTATTTCAATTTAGAATTTCAACCAAATGTCAGAATCCCTTAACCGATATCTGTACACTTGGTGCAAATCAGCATCCACTTTCAACTATTGGTCATCATGCAACAGAAGTAGTAGTAGTAGCAGTAGTTTTGGTGAATTCATAGTAGAATTAGTCACATGTATATGTTTGTACGTACCATACGCCGATACGGGAGAATAACCAACATGGGACTTGGGCGTACCTTTAACTAGACGCAAAGTTAAGGCCTGCACATCTTCAAACACAAAACAAACAATGAAAAAGTGCAATGATTACACAAACTAAATCAAGATACATAATAATGACAAGCACACAATTCAAAACCAAGATTCAAATAATCTTATGCCGATGCAAAACAAGTAAATGAAACATGCACACCGACCAATCAAATCAATGAATTAAATCACAGAAATTCCACTCTCAAAATTTTACTTATTTAGCAAACAACACTAAATAAAGCTTTTTCAAAAGATAAATACACACAAATGACAATCTTGAAATAACAGACGTGCCACGTCCACCTGTGGAACGCTCTCTCGTCATTTGCAAGTACAAAACAATTCTCTATCGCTGCAGTTATTAAACTATTTCATTCTGACATCCCAAGACAATTTAGTGACTCTAGACATAAGACAAAGAGCACTGAAGATATATATCAGTTTCTAAATGGATCAATTGTGCAGAAAAAACTTCAGAATCACAAGGCCAAGTGCGGTACAACAACGAAGACAATGAAAGGGAGAAAACACGATCGGAGGGAAAACACAATTCCGAACACTGGGAACATTTTATTTAGCCATACGACTTCAAATTAACTGTGTAATCCAAGATCGAACGTCACGCAAATCCTATTATGAGAGAGTTCTAAAAGCCCGACTTTGCATTTATACAGTGATCAACATGACAGCCAGGCACTGCTGTCATGTGCCGTGCGCACTTCCACTGTCTAGTTCGCTACCGGATAGATTGGAAAGAGAGTAGTTAGGTAGTGTCCATACTTCCATGTGTAAAGGATCGCACAGGTCACGGTTCACTTCCTGAGGGGAATTATTTATGGATTTAAATCTCAAGCCAGCACAGCCCATACACAAGGGATCCTAAATAGCATATCACCCATCAATGACCCCACCTGCTCAATTCATTGAAAAAGGAACGGGGTGAAGGTCATACAGTTGCTATATAAAATCAAGCATTTCTTACATTTCTCATCAATTCAAATGGTACAATGAAAGTCCATGCACTGCCATGTCTTCTCAACAGTCCAAACTGTCTTATATTACAGTGCACCCTGAACACGCCATACCTAGGACTGGTCTGCGCAGGAGGACCTTAATTTAAGTAACACATCCATTCAGATGGGCAGTAGTGGTGAAAACTCTCACCATTTGAACAACACATTGCAAATCAGCAGGATTGAGACCATATGATAGCTAAACAAAATTGTTTTATTAACATTTTACATAATTTGCTAACCTTCAGAATGTGCTATGTTCTATCTGTACTAATTTTAAGTAAATATCATGGTTTGGTATATCTGTATACATACACACTCCATAAAAGTATATGATCATACCAAGATCTACATACAGGATGGGCCAAAAGAGTAATTCCCCAAGGTTTTTTGCCAATATTTTGGCCAAACATAAGAATTTTCACATCAAATTCTATGGACTTAAAGGTAATCCATATTTACATACAAGAGCTAAATTTCACCAAAAAATTTTCAAACAGAACAAATGTTATATAACTTTTAGTGATACTCAGACCACCCACTGTTTTTTAATGATAAAAAAATGCAACAAAACATGACAAAAAACGAGTTGATAAAGTCAAATCTCAAATAATTGCTATCAAACAAACTTGATATTGCCAGATAATCATTGTTATTATCTAGAAAAGAAACATATACAAGCGTAGCTGCACGTCACTGTGACATCATTTAGCAAGATGGCCATCAAGTCAGCAAATAAATAATCTTTCACGTTAAGAATTTTTTTATTAAGTCAAGAAAATTGAATTTATAAAACATTAAAATGCCCAAGGTGTCAATGGCAGACAAAATGTGTATTCAGACACTTCATGAGCAGGGTCTTGGAGCCAAAGCCATAATCAATAATCACTGCTTACTCTAACAAACAGTGGTAGCGGAGAAATTATCTATTAAAGAGTTAAATTGGTCAAGATATTGGCAAAACACTGTTCGGGATCACTTTTTTGGCCCATTCAGTATACAATAATATACATACATAGTTGTGTACTAAGCATTGTTGACAAGTTACGCTGTTTGCCCATACCAATAAGATTTGATTCACAGAGGTCTTAGCCATGTGGGAAAAAGACTGTGCGTGTACATTTCTTGTCTAAATAATTATCACGCATTTGTACATGTGACGATGAAGTGTTTAGTTCCCACAGAAAGAAATATTCGATGAGCACACACCGGACAAAATGGTAATCTGACTGGAGCTAAGCCAGGGGTGTCAAACCTTTTTTAGTAGCGGGCCAGAATGAACATCTTCCAACAAGTGGCGGGCCAGTGTAAATGTAATTGGATTTTTATATAGCGGCTGTCTTATGGCCTCGACACTGAGGGTGAGATCCTTCACCACCGTTCGCCCGTTTGAATGGACGCCACGTCATTTAGGTCCCCGTGAACGGACCGGACCGTGCTGTAGCTCGAAATTTTGAATCTTTGAAATAGACATTTCTTCCACATACGCGCGGCCGCCAGCTCTCTTACCGATGTAGCTAAAGTGTGAACATCTTCCAACAAATGAGCAAAATTGTGTAGTGATCTGATCCAAATATCGCGAAAAGATCTCGATTCAATGTCCACTTTTCGCTTCTTATTAAATTTTGACAACATTTTAAATATTATAGGACTCATATAAGTGTTTCGTAACCTTCATAATTTTGTCAACAGAAAACCAAGGACTTTCTATAGCCTACATAGGACTGGTTTCTTCTTCTTTAACCGCTTTGTACAAGTTTTCGGGCGATAATCGCTTAATTAGGCCTACATCTATAGGCTATATGAAAGCAGATTGACGAATGATTGTTTGCAAAAGAAAATAATGTCTTTGGAGATTCAAACCATGGTTCTTAGCAAGACTTAGCGGTAGAAACGGAATTTTAAGTGGGGCACCATCTGTCGTTGAGAGTGAAATCATGACCACAAAATGTTCACAAGTAACCTATCCTCTAAGACAGAATCCTTGAGAGACAACCAACCGGAAACCATAGATACACATGTCATAGTCTACACAGAGCTGTACGTCTGAGCAAAAGTGACGCCAGTAAGAAAAAACCTCCATGTATTTGGCGCTGACTGTAAAATATAAAAATTTGAGCTTTTATCCTCAAATTTTGTAATCTTTAGGGAAGACTCCGCGGGCCAGAAAAAAATCGTCGGCGGGCCAGAAATGGCCCGCGGGCCAGCTCTTTGACACCCCTGAGCTAAGCAGATGAAAAATCACTTTAACTCCTCTACATTCGTACTAGGTAGTATAGATATATGGAAGTCAAATTGCAAATTCTTTTCATTCTGGTACGTACTCTCCCATAATTGATGAACAACATGTTCAAGGGCTTTGGATAGGACACTCACAATGTGCCATCATAATACACAGCATATGGCTAAGCATATATAGAAAACGACTCAAAACTAGTAACAGGCACTGGCGAAAAAGACTAGGCTGAGAAGAAATAGCATAAGCAAACGAATCTGAACCTTGTGTTTTTAGGAGCAATTCTGAACAAGTCCATAGCAAATTCTGTACTTGGTCAAGAGTGACAGTGATTCAGTAAATGTCAGAGAACTGTCAAGTGTGACACTCAGACCACGAACACTAGAAGAAAAGGTAAAGTCAGGGAATGGGCCAATAATTGAAGATCAAGCTTATGTAACTGTTGCTTGGTTCCAAACAAAAATCAATTGGGTCTTGGAAGGATTAAGGCTAAGTCTGTTTGATGACATCCAAAGGTGGGGATCTTGCAATAGAGAGCTCATCCTTTCAACCAGAGAGATCTGTTCAGAAGGTGTTTCTCAGATATCTTCCATTTGGAATATGGTCTATTCGTTGTCACATGAAGTTGTTTCTCAGAATTTCTTTGATAATTTCCCCTATTAAAGTTTCTGTAGAAGCCACGACCATCAGAAAATTTAGACTGTAACTCATTTTAAATTCTCACTCCCATTACTTCTTCAACATTGTTGTTGTTGGTGTTGTTGTTGTTGATATTTTTTATATTTTTATGTTGGCGTAGTAGCTTAATAGCTCCCAAAAAATGGGCTCAGGTGAGTCTATTTATTATCACAATGCAGAATGCTGCCTGAAGATTTTTCAGTATTTCAGGAAGTCGCCCAAACTAATAATATATATGTAAAGGAATTCATGAAAACCCCAATATGTAAACACTATTCTGGGAACAAACTCAAACTTGCTGAAGTAAGATTATGTAATCCCTCTGTCAACTCTGCCTCTGTCTGTCTGTCTGTCTGTCTCTCTCTCTCTTTCTCTTGCTTTGAGTCATTTTCTCTGTGATGAGATCAACAATGTCTTAATGCTAAATGAACAATCAGTTCACCCCAGTTAAAATATTACAGCTGTATAACAGGACAGCCACCTGTATAACACATAACAGAAACACCACATCTCATCCAATGCTTTGCAAATAGGTGCATCGCTAGTAAGAAGTCCATACAATTCTAATACACGAGTTTTCTATCAGAAACAACTACATTGAGTCTGAATAACACCCAAGATTAGGATTTAGTACAGCGGTTCCCAACCCGTGGCCCGCGGGCCAAAAGTGGCCCGCCAGGCCTCAGAAAATGGCCCTCATCTCTCAAAGAATTATCAAAAATATATGAAAAAATTAACAATTTGGACAGGATATAACTCATTATTATTTTCTATTACAAGTTATTTTATTTTAACGTCCATAAATAACATCAAACATCATTTGAATCAATTATAAATTTTTTATATGCTTTTTAGTTAATACAATTTTAACCTTGTGGTCCCCTAATGTCCTTCAGTAAAGAAAAAGTGGCCCTCGTGTCCTCGAACTTAGAAAAAGTGGCCCTCAAGTAAAAAAAGGTTGGGAACCACTGATTTAGTACCGTAGCGTCAGGATGAATTGACAAAAAGTAAAAACTTGTAGTAAGTTTCATGCACTAGGGCTAATACTATTGTCTTTTGTGATAGTAACTTCTATGCTTTACCTCCAACGTAAACAGTTGCTTACCGATATCAATTGTCGCTACTGCTATTTTTTATTATTCATTACTATTATAATAATAAGAGTAATTTAGACTGAGCAAGCCTCAATGCCTACAAGAACTGGGCTGACAGATCAGGAATCATCAATTCCTTTCATAGTCGTTATCACTGACCAGCATTGTGGGTGAACAGTGGTTCACGCCCTTGTAGCGGTGTGGCCGCATTACAGCGCCATACCAATTGTCGCTACTGCTATTTTTATTATTATTAATTATTATTATTATTATAATAATAATAATAATTTATTGTTATTTATACTATTACCTTTTATTATTACCATTATTATTTTCCCCAAGGTACATATGATTCCTCGGGATTGCAAAAATTAAGGGGAGATGTGCTGGAATAGCAGGCTTTCACTGATTTTTTATATTACTATTAGTACTAGTAGCGGAAGTACTATTATAATTATTATAATTATTATTATAATTATTATTATTATAATTATTATTATTATTATTATTATTAATATTATTATCATTACGAAAATCATTTATAAAACTGCTGATGAAAGGGTTCTTTAGAAGGTCTTTCCACATCTACTGATCTTGCAAGATTATTTTAACCGACACTTGCCCAGAAGAGCATGCCAGCAAATGCTCACAAAAATGTCTGCCTAAGGCTGAACTGCATAAGATTCTTCTGATAACAGACACTTGTGCACTATCTCAGAGCAACAGCTCACACCTGTGCACTATTACAGAGCAGCAGCTCTGCATGGTTCTGCTACAACCATGAAAGCAGTGATATTTGACTTCCAACTTCTAACTCATTTATAAAAAAATTCCAGTTCAATGGTTTTGAACTTAATTTCAAATTTTACTTTTACATCCAAAAAATTTCACTTATCAGTTTTCACCTTGGTCATCAAGTATGATAATTTCAGTTACTTCAAGATTTTGAGTAAATTATTACTTTCAGCTCAAGGATATCCATTTCCAAAGACTTTTTCATTCAGCTTCTTTGTTTACGAGTCATGATTAGATCAAAGAAGGGGATCAAGAGTGACTTTGCCGTGCATAGAGCCCTGCGACTCATTCTCAACCAAGAACAAATTAACGAAACTCAACAATTTTGAAGAAGATACCGGTAATTCAGAAGATAATTCCTCATTTCACTTGCAATTTCATTCCTGAAAATTATTTGTGTCTCCATTTCTAATCCCTACACATATTCTTAATTTAATCAATGAAATATTTCATTTTTACTTCTAATTATCGCTAACAAAAAATATCACCACATGCAAGGAGCAATTTCTTCTAATAGTTTATTTTTAAGTTGAGATTCCAACGGGTGCAGGAAACATTCTTGAGCTGCAGTTTACAAACAAGCTCAGTAGGCGCTATATACAGTTAGCCATGCCACTGATTATTCTAAGTGTCTAGTTTCTGTTGTGCTTTCATGGCAACTCCCTGACCAGTATCCATTTCCAGCACGTCTATTCACTTAAACTCATCCTCAATCGAAACTTCCAGCTCATCTAGTTATCTAAGATTTTCTAACAGTATATGTGTTTCTGATCACGTCAAAGCACAAATTTACTCCAGTGGTAAGTAGATGATAAATTTTGAAGGCTTCACGGAAGCTCAAACATGCATGTAATTGATTGAAGAAACTTTCAAAAACGCTGCCTAAATGACATAATCGATTAACTAAGATTCAGTAGTACTGACCATTGTGATGCTGTGGACTGTCGTTCAGCCCCTCTGGACTCGTCTCTCTCTCGTGTATGTGGCCGTTGCCGAACTGGATGCCTCCGTCGAGCGCGCTCACTCCGGGCTTTGCCGCGAAGCCCGAATCGCATTCCTGCAGGGCCAACGCCTTGCGCTGGCCCCGTGTCTTGATGCAGTAGATGACGTGCGACTTGACGTAGATGACGAAGCGGTTGATACGGTCGATTGCCTCCTGGAGTTTGTTCGGACCTTCGTCCTCCTCGACGTGCTTCAAACTCTCGGCGCCAAAGGAGCTCAGCAGCAGGGCCAGGAAAAGGTTAAGGACCTTCACATCGAAGAAAACAGATACTACATTATAGCATTTCAAGACAATACAAAACAATGAAAAGCAAAAGAAGAGCCCCTCTGGACTTGTCTTGGCTGAAGAGCAAAGAAAATGCTAATTGTCCTCACATCAAAAGGCAAACCCTTATAAATTTTTAGCAATGTTCACACAAAATGACCAAAGGCTTGAAGAGAATGTAAGGAGGAGAATATATGGAGGAGAAGGGCCAGGAAAAGGTTAAGCAAAACCTTATAAATTTCAGCATAACTTAAAATGACCAAACAACATCAGCAGAATGGCCAAGAAAACGCTAATTGCTTTCACATCGAAAAGCAAAAACCTTATAAATTATATCAGCACAACACAAAATGACCAACGGACATCAGCAGAAGGGCCAGGAAAATGCTAATTACCTTCACGTCGAAAACACAAACTTACAAATTTTAAGCACTGCTCGAAATAACCAAAGAACATAATCAGCAGAAGGACCCGGAAAACGCTAATCACCTCACAGCAGAAATCTACCAGGCACCACCCCGAGTGATAGAACTGTCAGGTCTGAACAAGTCCATGTAACCACAGAGACTCTGTTCCAACTTATAGCAAAATCGATCTGCTATACACACATTGTACTAAACCCAAACATTCTTAGCAGTAGCGATAACTGACTTTTCACGATTCTCAAGAGTCAAAAACAGGTGCTGGCATAAAAATAAAAATTCAAATCAGGTGAATAGTTTTAAATGTGTGCAAGATTGCGATAACAATGCCATTACAAATGCACCAAAGTCACGAAGACCATGAGTAAAACTTGTGGCAACTAGACTCCAGAGAAAAACAGAGATAGACAGACACAGACGTAGAAATGAAGAATAGACAAAAAAGACAAGAAACCCTAGATTGGATATGAAGCTTGTTTCCACTGAGGGTCTGTATAGTCAGCGCCCTCATAGCTTCGAACTCCCGAGAAAGAACGAAAGAAAATGCATTTTCCCGATCACTGAACAGACGCTTGACCATAGCCCCCTCTATCTGACAAAGACCGATTGAATCATTATTTTCAAACATTTCTGTCCATGTAACTGGCTGTGTAATGCCAATAACAGCTGAATAAACAAATGCATGATTTATTTTTATTTCTTCGTTTCCTATAGTGATAGTGCCCCTTCAAGCTCTCTACCCAGAAGTGCTCCCGACTACAGCGCGAGCACTGCATCGGAGTTTCACGTTGATGCGTATGAGCAATAGCGAGAGAAGGACTTGCTCAAGGTCCCTACATGGTGGCTTGTGGTGGATTCGAACCTCGAACCCTCCGGCTCCAAACACAACCACTACACCACCGCGCCCCACATGGTGACGATGAAACAGCAAAAAAGACACGACTCTACAAACCGCAATTATTCTAAATATGGCAGAGCTCTGGGAGGAACGTACCACCAGATTTCCAATGATCATGGTCAGCAGAAAGAATGGAACGCACAACGATCCGCTGCAGTGCATGCAGTCCCACATCGACTGGATCCACTCCCCGCACAGCACGCGGAACACGATCATGAACGAGTGCAGAAAGTCCGTGAAGTTCCAGTTCGGAGTGCCTTCGGCAAACTTCTCGTCGATGTAGTTCGGGCCGAAGAGCTGCATGCCCATGACGGCAAAGATGAAGATGATGATGGCAAGGACAAAGCAGAGGTTACCGAGGGCACCCATGGTGCGGCCGATGATGCCAATGAGCAGGTTCAGTGTTGGCCACGACTTGGCTAGCTTAAACACTCGCAGCTGGAGAGAAAAAAACACACGTAGACAATACAACGTAAGTTTCCCGCATGAAACTGCCTAAGATGGCAGTTCTCACGGAGGAGGTACAGATTCGAGAATATTCATTTCCTTGAAGAGTTAGCTTCAAACGATAACAGTTTCAATAGATCAGACAATTAAGAATAGTCTGATATATCAAGTGACTGAAATATTAAAGTGGGTTTTGCCAAAAGCGAATTCCGACTTTAACAAGAGTTTACAGATCACGGCATTTGGAGAATCGAAAAGTGGGAATGAAAATTTGGTTGATGGGTGAGCTATTCCGCGCACTTCATTTCCGATGCCACTGATAATATTTGCATATCTTATTCATTCATTCATTCATTCATTCATTCATTCAATTCGAGAATTTATATAGCGCCTCTTCAAGAAACCTACTAAAAGGCGCTCCCAGCCCAGCCACAGCAAAAAAAGGATTTGAGATACATAAAAATGCAGGGGAATTTAGCCTAGGCCTAAGTCGCAAGTTTAGTGGGAGGCCATTCCAGATAGCGGGACCCACAACAGAAAAGGCTCGGCGCTGTCTGATAGAAGTGCGAGCTCACGGAACCAAAAGCTCACCCGCTGCTGCCGAGCGAAGAGCTCGACGGGCTGCCATGTCTGAGACAGGTCGACAAAGGCTAGATAAGTACGTCGGAGCACAAGAAAGATGGCATCGCCAAAAAAGCGCAGCAACTCGGTAGGAGATGCGCTGTGAAACAGGAGCTATGGAGTCGAGAACGTCACGCATATAATCAGAGACGAGGGCATATTTAGGAATGCGGCCAATGAGGCGAGCAGCCGAGCGAAGAACTCGTTCAAGGCGCCCAATAAGTCCAAGTGGCAGACCCACAAGTACCGCGAACTGCAGTAATCAATTCTACTAGTGACAAAGGCATGCACAAGAGTCATAATAGCACCATGAGAGAGGGAAAATTCAAATAAATTTTTGCCCTGAGCGAGGTTTGAACCCGGGTCGCGATATTGACTCTCAGTTTATCGACCAGCGCTCTCTCCACTGAGCTACGGGACCCCCCCATAGATGCGCTGTGGAAGAGTCGGTGGAGGACAATGAAAAGGACGATCAACTAGACTGCTTCAAAATCGCAAATTAAGCGCAATATCTATCACAGGGATATTTTCCCATGAACTTCATATCTAGCACTGTGTAAGCGATAATGCACGATACTGCATGTGCATATTAATTTATTGCTAAATTGGAAACAAACATTACAAAGTAATATTTGACATCTATATTTAAGGTCAAATCATAATTATTTGAACATTCAATTGTAATTTTCTGTTGCTTGACATAATTATTAGCTATGATATTTTGATAATGATAGTAACAAACGAAAACTACAACTGATGTCGGACTTCAAGTCTCATCAATTTCACCATCCAGCCTACACCGTATTGTACATAAAACCTATTTTAGCAATCTCTGCCCATGACCTTAAAATAATCTGGCACAAAATTTGGTTGTGCAAAATCTAAAATTATATAACACACCCACAAATATACCATGCAGCTAGGGTGGGAGCATGGTGTACCTGTGCTATCCATTCCAGGCCGAAGATTCCTCCGCTCTGCTACGCATGGTGACCTGGTTGTCCCTATGGCTCGATCTTCCACAGTGCTGCACAGAAGCTTTGCTATGGTCGGTCTGTCTTTCTGGAATAGGTTACCTATTAGTCTCCGTAATAAACTTCTTTGTCTTTCTTTGCCCCTTTTCCGCAAGCATTTGAAAACCATTCTCTTTGATTGTGGTTTGGTGTCAGGTCGGGAGCGCCTCTGAGGAGTTCTCTTGAAGGGACGCTATATAAATGTACGATTACAATTACAATTACAAAATGGTTTGTAAAAATTTGTATGACCTGCAATTTTATATGCATGAAAATACAGTATCGTTCAACTAGCAGTCACCCATTTCCAATGCAAAAAGGCTTGTGTACTCTCCTCATAATACGACAATTTTACCTGATAGTCTTGAAAGTTGTGCTAGCACTCAAACATAAAGAATTATGATTCAGACTTCGGACTAATGCTGCAGGCAAACCAACTCTAAGGAGAAATGACGAAAGTACTTAGACATTAATAATGAATCAACGAAAGAAGCAGCAGATTGACATTACGAATGGATACTTTACCAGTCGAAAGGATCTCAGAATGGACAGTCCCTTGACACCTGACAGGCCAAGCTCGATGAGACTGAGAATGACGATGACAATATCAAAGCAGCTCCATTTGTCCTCCAGGTACTTGTAGAGACCGAGCGCCAGAATCTTCAGCCCCGCTTCGACCGTGAAGATAGTAGTGAATACCTAAACCAGCAATGGTACTGACTTACTGATGATGGGAAATACACATAATTAGATAGACAAATTACGCACACACACACGCACATATAAAATGGATACTAGAAAATATGGGAAAATACGGAATACGTAAGATAAAGACAAATAATGTACATGAATACATTGAACAGTGTAAGGAATGCGTCAAATACCTGAAAATATAGAAGAAAACACTCCGTTATCTATAATTCAAAACTTATTCAATCCTTTGTTGTCACATCGACTACAGAACTGTGCCATCGATGCTGGTCTCCCATCTGGTCGGTTGGAGTCCTTAAATTCAGTCATTTCACCAATTAATTATATATTTGGGATGTCCTGCATTGGCTCGGCTCCCAATCCTGCAGCGGATCATATACCGGGTCTCTGCTTTGGTGTGGTAGTGCCTCCTAGGTGCTCATCCTGTGCAAGAGCTCTGTCACTCTGTCTCTACTCTGGGTGTACAAAGGCTTTGTCATTTCCGCTCCTCCACACAGGCTTAACTCCTCGTTCCCCTGGTGCAAACTGCTCTCAGACCTTTCTCTGTTATTAGCCCCATGGTATGGAATGGGTTCCCATTAGCTTCAAGCCTTATGCCTAGGGTCTGACCAGATGCGCTGTATCGCAGCCTTAAAACAGTACTTTTCGGCTGGGGTGGGGTCAGTAGCGGTTGGGGTCAGTAGCGGTTGGGGTGGGGTCAGTAGCGGTTGGTGGTGGGGTCAGTAGCGGTTGGGGTGGGGTCAGTAGCGGTTGGAAGTGGAGCCAGTAGCAGTTGGAAGTGGGGCCAGTAGCGATTGGGGTGGGGTCAGTAGCGGTTGGGGTCAGTAGCGGTTGGGGGTGAGGTCAGTAGCAGTTGGGGTGGGGTCAGTAGCGGTTGGGGGTGTGGGTCAGTAGCGGTTGGGGTGGGGTAAGTAGCAGTTGGGGGTGGGGTCAGTAGCGGTTGGGGTCAGTAGCGGTTGGGGTCAGTAGTGGTTGGGGTCAGTAGCGGTTGGGGGTGGGGTCAGTAGCGGTTGGGGTGGGGTCAGTAGCGGTTTGGGGTAAGTAGCGGCTGGGGGTTGGGTCAGTAGCAGTAGCGGTTGGGGTCAGTAGCAGTTGGGGTGGGGCCAGTAGCGGTTGGGGTGGGGTCAGTAGCGGTTGGGGTGGGGGTCAGTAGCAGTTGGGGGTGGGGTCAGTAGTGATTGGGGGTGGGGTCAGTAGCGGTTGGGGTCAGTAGCGGTTGGGGTCAGTAGCAGTTGGGGGTGGGGTCGGTAGCATTGGGGTGGGGTCAGTAGCGGTTTGGGGTCAGTAGCGGTTGGGGTGGGGTCAGTAGCGGTTTGGGGTCAGTAGCGGCTGGGGGGTGGGGTCAATAGCGGTTTGGGGTCAGTAGCAGCTGGGAGTGGGGTCAGTAGCGGTTTGGGTCAGTGGCGCTGGTGAGTAGTAACTTCAAAGCGGTGCTGTATAAATCTTCGTTTTGAATGAATGAATGAAATGATAAGTACACAAATGACATTTGTGAGGTCGGCAAATGGTGCTACATAAAAATACCAGATACATACATACATTCATGCATATACAAATGCATACAAGGCCAGATAATTAATAATAATAATAAGTCACTTTCCAAATAATAAGTACAGCTTGGAAAGTTGACTTACTAAAATTACAAAATTACAAGTTTCATCTTCCTTTATTGTTACGCTTGTAAAATGAAACAGATGGCTGACAGGACTAATACTTCCGTAATGCATATTCATCACCGATTGGAAATTGTAGCTAATTAATTGGCCTAATTAATGATGCACTTATTAACACTTTAACAACTGTAGTGTAGAAAAATTGACTTTGATGCAAATGTAATTAATTTCATCGTTAGTGTTAACATAGATATATGACTAATCCCAGCCACTTTAGTACGCACACCTATAATTCGAGAGTTCACAATTTTCTGTGTATAATGTATGGCACGAATAGGATTAGAAACCTTAAGATAGCATTAAAGTCCTATTCTTACACCAATAACAGCATATTTAAGCAGGTCACTCTTAGGCAGCATCTAAACCTACTAAAAACCCAAAAATTCAACTGGTAACAACATGCAAAACTCAGAACCGCAATCCCGTCAACAACAGAAACACAAAGCCAACAAGAACGCAGTTCATGATGAACCTGAAACGCGAAAAAGCAATGCCAATGCCATCAGAAAAATGTCAGAGCTCTGCAACAGACAGTGTCTGCTCGAACACATGCCACTAACATCAGGCGAAACCTACCCACAAACAGATGATGACGTCACAGCTGGCAGAACGACAAAAGACATGTTAATCAGATCAATATGACATCATAAACAACAGGATAAGAATAGATTCAGTCGAACACCACTACACCACCAAGCCTCAAACACCACTACACCACAGTGGGGCTTGGCGGTGTAGTGGTGGGTTTGTGCCTTTGAACCTGTAGGAACCCTGAGCAAGTCCTTCACTTGCGATTGCTCATGCGCTTCGGCGTGAAACTCCAATGCAGTGTCCTCGCCGTATTCGGGAGCACCTCTGAGTAGGAACGTAAAGGGATGCTATAGCAAATGCAAGAAATAAATATAAATAAATAAAAAAGGACCGTTGCGTGTGACCTCTCTGAAACAAAACAGCACTCCACAAAATTTTATGCTAAACAAATCAAATGGCAATGAGTCTAACAGGACCGGGCCACCGAAAACCCATCTGACATAATATGCAATGACTTTAGTAATATAAGGCACAGAGAAGGCTAGCTTAACACAAAAATGAACTGAATCAACACGCTAACATCTATAGGACAACACAAGAACTTAAAGATCGGACAGTAACGGTCGTTCATCTCGGAGGATGTCAACAGTTCATATGGCTGGGAACTCGCCAGCAGCTGGCCAAGATTGACTTGGCTGCTCTTGCACAGGAGTTTCCCCTTGTAACCTTCTCTACCTCTGTTCGAGACCTTGGGGTCATCTTGGACCAAGAACTCTCCTTCTCTAAGCACATCTCTTCCCTGTCACGTGCCTGCTATTATCAAATTCGACAGCTGCGTGTCGTTGCTCGCTCTCTCTCATTCACTGCATCTTCTACTCTTGTCCATGCCTTTGTTTGCAGCCGCTTAGATTACTGCTCCTCTCTTTATGTTGGCCTCCCACAGGTCCGTCTGAACTCCTTGGTTAGGGTCCTTCGATCTGCAGCACGCTTGGTTGGTGGCATCTCCCGGTTTGCTCACGTTTCTGCCTTCATGAGGGACGACCTCCACTGGCTCCCACTGCAGCAACGCATTGCTTATAGAGTTTCGTCTATAGCTTGGCGCTGCATTCTGTCTCAAGCTCCATCCTACCTATGTGAGCTTTTTACTCCAGTCTCGGTTTCTCTGGGCTGTCGTTCGCTGCGGTCAGCTGCCCGCGGTGACTTTCTTGTCCCTTTTTGTCGTACCGCTACTATGCAGCGAAGAGCATTTTCCGTGGTGGGTCCAGCTAGCTGGAATGGCCTCCCTGCGGCTCTCCGTTCGCTTCCCCGTGACTCTGCTGGCTCTTTCTACCGTCTTCTCAAGACCTTTCTCTTTGACCAGGCCTGGGTTGGGAGCGCCTCTGAGTAGAGATCTTGAAGGGGCGCTATATAAATTCATGTGATTGATTGATTGATTGAAGAACATTACACTTGTAAGCAAATTGGTCATTGTAGTGTATGATGGGCTTTCGGTGGGCCTTATTATAGTAGGGTCCACATCTAGTACAAGGTGACCCTTGCTTCAATCTAGCACACCATAAAACTAGGCACCAAAATTACAACAGATCTAGGATTGGCCATAGCACAGGTAAGATATCTAATCACGGACCAGAGTGATCTATTCACTGCACAAGCCCTAAATCTACTCAACCTAAATTCTGCAATATTGAAACAATACAGTATTGAGATAATACAGTATTGAGACAATACGCACATAATGAACCGATCAATCAAAGAACGAATGAACGAACAAATGGCGATGGGGCTAAATAAATGAAAAACAGCCGCACTGCACTTACGTAGTTTCCAAACTTCAGAGTATTTGTCATTTTATCACTCATGTCGTCATGCTCCATGGCCATGAAGAGCGTATTGATGACAATGCACAGAGTGATGAAGAGATCAACAAAAGCGTCCATGATAAAGAGCTCGATGAAGTGCGCAAACTGATACCAGCCCGGGCAGCACGTCCAGCCGAACAGCAGCTGGTGGCACTTGGCCTTCAGGAACTCCTTCTTGCTCTGCCCTTCCTCCATTCCAAAGAAGTCTAATCAACACACAAAATCAATTCAGCATGACATTTGGACAGCGCAGAGCATTTCGCAACAGTCTAGACAACTACCTCATTCAAACTGAAGGCAATCCACAATAGCCTGGCGTCGCCTCTGACTACCTGCGAGAACTCTGCTGCTCCATGGGTATCGAAGGCAACCACCCACCACTCCGTTCTGCACAGGAGATGTTGTTCTTGGTTCCATCCATTCGCACAAACTGCAGCTATTCTGTGGTAGGCCAGTGGTCTGGAATGAGCTCCCACAAGAGCTAGGTTTTGCTTCCTGGGTAGGCCGATTCACCAACGCTAAGGAAACAATTTTCATATCATGCTGGGAACCCTTAGTTTGGTGAGAGTTGGGATCAGGAACACTTACATGTGCAAAATTATAGGCTCATACAAGGCGCTTTAGTTTTAGTGACAGTTCTTGTGCATGTCTTATAGCATGACAAAAATGGCATTTTTCAGTGTCGAATAACATTTCATCCTAATTTTATTTGAACTGTTCAAAATATTATTTGAGTAAAACAGTTTATAGCCTATGTCACACCACTAATTAATCATATAATTATACAGTGTTCACAGTAATATAGGTAAGGTTCGGAATCTGCGTAGTCAGCTATGTAAGTTTTTCTTCCATGCACATGGGTCTTCTTCCATGAGAGTCGACTATCTGAAACGGGCTGGGCCAACACACACCATGCATGAGAGCACAATTGAAGTCTGTTGTAAGCTTGACTGCACGTTGATGAATGCATAAATAAGGGCATAACCTCTGATCTGTGGCAGCAACAAGTTTTTCCTTGTTTCAGAACATATCAAAACAAATTAGAAGCATTTATTAAAGCACCAAAATAACCACACAACGATGCACATTGCACATTTGCTCCCCCAATTATCAGCAACTTGTTCAAATAACAATGATAAAAATAATAAATTCCTAAAGAGTTCAAGCATGCTCAGATGAGACTCGAGGTTACACTTACTTTTCTTGCCAGCAGCCTTGTTGACCAAGTCCTTTACGACCATCAGATCTACATGCAAAAAGGCAAGAAATCGATTACAAATGTTTCCAGGCCCACAATAACTTACTGACAGATTCATCGAGATTAAAAATCCTTTACTAAGAGTATCTATCCAGTGTTTAATAACATCTTATGGCTTCCAGTACCTTTGATGTTGACCTTACCACGTCTTCTATTGTATGGTATCGTATAGCATTATTTATTTCCATCTATTCACTCACAGGAGCAGACAAAATATTGCTTCTTTACTTCACATATAGTTAGGTTTAGTTATTTAGACCTAATTGTTAAGTGCGTTGTAGTTGGGTTTGGAATAGAATGGCTGGTATGCCATGGCCTCTCGTAAATATTTATAGAGCAGTGCTGAACAACCTGCGGCCCACGGGTGCATGTGGCCCGCAAGGTGATTTCAAGTGGCCCGCCTGAAGTTCCCTGACTTTTGCACTTTGACCGATGACCCTGACTGCCCTTTAGACTGAAACTCTGGCTTCACCGACATTTTAAAATTGTGAGAGCAGGAGGATGGAAATCTGGCTCAGCCATAACATGGAACCGAGCCAAACAAAACTGTGGCTGGGGGTTGAAAAGAAAAACGAACAGGGTGCCAGGCAGGGATGAACATCACCTCACAGTTTTCGGTGCTTAAGCAGCTAAACTATAATAAATCAGGTCGACCATGGCACGTCTATGCCATACAGTATACAAAGTCTATATATGCTATTATCCATTTTCATCGTTATTATCCACGTTGCATTATAATTATTCCATAATGAATTTCAACACAGTTAATTACCAATAGGCTTAAATTTTTGCCGCTGCGGCCATCAGCTTCAAGAATTATTGCTTCTGCGGCCCGTGGTCCTAAAAGGTTGGACAGCACTGCTAAAGAGTATTCAAGATGAGAGAGTTTCAGGTGTCTTTTCTGGCAGAGTGCATTGTTTGAAATCAGATGAAGAATAGTATTTTAATGTTGAGGCGTTTAAATACCTTTCATGTCGATTCCAGTTGCGCTCGGAGTCCGACTGATGAATGGGTTGTCAAGAAATAGCTTCCCCTTGCCGCCCGAATCCCAATCATGAGCCATATCCTGCCAACGTTTAGAAACAATCATGAGCAGTGGCGTAGCCAGGAATTTTTCATGGGGCGGGGGGTTTGTTTTTTTGGCCTGGCCAAATGCCCTTTCTGACACCAACCCAACAGTATTACAGTAAATAAAAAGGGAATAAAGCAGCAAAGGGATTTAAAGTAAGAAAAACAATTGTTATTACAAGCAATTGTTTTGTTTTTTCTTATTTAAGTGGATAAATAAGCTTTAAAAAAACTTTTTCTAGGCCAATGGGGGTTTTAACCCCGAAACCCCCTTGTCTACGCCACTGATCATGAGCCATATCCTGCCAACATTTAGAAACAATCATGAGCCATATCCTGCCAACGTTTAGAAACAATCATGAGCCATATCCTGCCAACGTTTAGAAACAATCATGAGCCATATCCCGCCAACGTTTAAAAACAATCATGAGCCATCATATCCTGCCAACGTTTAGAAACAATCATGAGCCATATCCTGCCAACGTTTAGAAATGCATAAAATGCACAAAGAAAGCAACATCCCTAATTTTAAATAGTTCATGCATATTTTGGTGTTTTCCAATAAACTCATTCCACAATCCACATATATTATGAAAATTTTAGCGAATAACATTTCTTAAATTTATTCGCATTAGCTGAATTTTATGCCAATAATAGATAGCATAGGCTCTACTACAACACGTGGAGCATGCTGCTCCATGTTTTCCAGCCAGCCTGAGCATAAATATTCCGATGTGGACATCATTATCAGTGAACATAAGATTTACATTGTAGCCTTTCTATAAAAAGGTAATCAAGTAACAGTTGAACTTCAGCTAATACTAGCACTTTAAAATAATAATAAAGAAGTCTCATGAATTTCAATTGAATCAATAATAACCAATGCTATTTGAACCATGACAAATCTGTCAAAGAAGGGCAAAAATGAAAACTGGGATTCATAATCATGGCCTAATGTGGGCCATAACTGTTCACCGATGTTATTAGAATCATCACCAGAAATGCAGACTATCCCTACATTAGCAACAAGCCTAGCTGCTTGCCTGTCCCAGTTGATCTTAACCTGAAACGAATTTTATTATCATTATGACTATTATTATTATCATTATTATCATTATTATCATTATCATTATTATTATCATCATTATTAAATTTGTAAAGAACATGGTCACATCGAAACGTGAATTTGAACCCACCCGTAAATCAATTTTGTTTTGACTGAGCACTTGAGCACAAGCTGACACCCACAACTTCACATTCCGGGTGCCGTGAAAGCTCGAGTTTATAAGATATGACAACTACAAACATGAACAACAATTGGGGCGATCTACGGATCTACGGATCCGCTAAAGCAAATAGTACACCAAACGTAAACATCGCAAATCATCACCTCTATCTTTTTGCCTTTTGACTCAAAAGCTCGCTGGGCGGCTCGATGTTTTGCTGACGTCGCAAAGTGAAAGTGCGTCGGCTCGCACTTCTTGTCCTGAATTCGAAAGCGCGGAAGATCGATGGCGTGCGGCGAGTAGCGGCTCTGATGTGAGGCGTAGCTGGCCTTTCGCGAGTTGGCGGCGAAGCGCGTCTCGAGCTGCGACATCCGACTGCCGTACGACGTCGAGCCGAGGCGCTGCCTTACGGTTAGGAAATTCTGAGCATTCTGAAAGTTGCATAGCTCTTCCGAGGTCGGCGTGACGGCGGCCGAGTCGTCAGCGTACGGCAGGTCGAGGTTTTCGAGGCAGGGCAGGACGAGTGGGCGACGATCGTTGGACTGCTGCGTGGGGCAGTGTCTCCGCCAGCTGAACTGGCTCCCTCTGTGCAGAGTGAATGGAGAACCAGGCAAACTGGTGCTTGCCTACAAGAAGAAGCAGTCAAGCAATCAATCGATCAATCAATCAATCAATCAGAATTTGCATAGCGCACCATTTCTAGATCACTCGCTACTCAGAGGTGCTCGTGGCCCAGGAAGTGCAGAAAAGTGGTCCTCAACAGTCAATTACTTAACCCCCAGCAGATAAGAAAAAGAAAAATTGCTGTGCATTAGTGCAATCTTATCGCAATTATCTCAACATCTTAACTAGTTTAACTTAACCAGCAGCTTATGAAAACTAGTTTAACTTAGCCAGGAGCTTAAGAAACTATGCACAATATGGCAACAACTTTCACATCTGGAATTGCAAAAGAATGCTCTTTATTGGACTGATTACGCCCTATCTCATTGGACCAATTTCCGGATACTCACCTGATTACTCCATATCTCATTGGACTAATTTCTGGATACTGACCTGGCTACAGCTTCCTTTGCTGTGCAATTGGTCGACGCTTTGCTTATAATAGACATCAGAGATCTAACAGAAGTCACAGTCCAAGTCACGCACTACACAATATCGAGTCGGTGTCACGACTTGCCTTCTTGCCCATGCTGTTGATGATGCTGAGTCGGCGTCGCGTGTCGACTCCGCACTCCGACTTCATGCTGATGCACTCCTTGTCGGTGGCGCGCTTCGCTCGGTCCGGAACGTACAGCTCGATGCTAGTGCACGACAGATCCGACGCACTCTTCTTCATCTCGGCAGCCATTGCCGCATCCCTTGCCTCTTCCAAGTTGGTCTGCCGCTCCAGGTCTGCCTGCAAATGGTGACAAACTTGACAAATGTAATTCAACGTAATGTACGTCTAATTTGCAGCACAGCCTCTACAAGGCTCTCGTAGCTGCCTCATGACCAGAGTGCACGTACAGCATGCCCCATAGATGAACGTTGGAGAGGCGCTCATTTCGTAATCTTCGTCGACCCCAGAGCATACAATGATCCTGTACATAAATACATGTATAGCGAGGCCTGCTGCCTACAACCCAGCCTGAGCCAGCATCCAAACCACACCAAGTGATGAGACAAGAGCATACAGACAACCTGGATGACTCCAGGATTGTAATGTGGACACTGCTCAACAGTCTTGAACCAACAACCACTGGACGAGAAGAGATCAAGGAAGAAATTGAACAGATGCATCTGTTCTTCGCCACACTTTCCTTAAGTGTCTGCCGTCTGATCTGGACGACGTAATCATGCATCCGCATGACTCCAAGAAAGGAATTGACTTCAATAAATTCTGGAATTCTTAGATTGTTAATCACTTAATAATTGGTGTGTCCCAATGTGTATGGGAAACCAGCTTGTTATTAAAGGGTTAGTGAAGTGAAGCTCGGATGGATGATGGTCAACGGATACAGCAAACTGAAGGAAAAGGCACAGCACAGAGAGGAGTGGCGTCATTGGAGGTTGGAACCTGCCGAAGGGCAGAGAACCTAAAGAAGAAAAAGAGAAGTGTTACAGCGTTTTACGACTGTCCTATTGGACTGGGGTTGGGGTTGGGGGCTGGAAGCGCTCCTGACTAGGCAACCTTGAAGGGGAGCTATATCAAACTGCTAATAAATAAATAGCACTTGAGAAGATCAGTTCGATTATTATCATGACATTCACAGTCCTTTTTTCTCAGTTCTAGGCTGAATGAACGCTTGAACGCATTTCATACAGCATCGTTACAGAAACTTTCAAAAGCAATGCATGCATCCAACTGACCCAAGCATGTACAATTTATTCGCATGCAAACCATGTCTAGTGAGTTGTCTATGTAAAATGCACACACGTACACATTATTATTATCCTAAAGGTCCAATGGGATCTTGCCCCAAAATATATGACTAATGTTATACTTCGTCCTCACCCAGCTTCCTCCCACCATCTACTTCATTCATCCAACAGACTTGACCTCTTGATTCCTCGGTCTAGAACAGCTATGGCTCATTCTCAATCATTTGCATCACTTGGTCCTTCTCTTTGGAATGCTCTTTCCCCTCTGTTCGCTCTACACTTCATAGTCACTTCTCTGCTCTGTCTCTTCTCAAAACCTACTTCTTCTCGCAAGGCCTTCTGCACGGGGAGCGCCTCTGAACGGTTCACCCTACTAGAGGCATTTTATAAATGTTTAAATACAATATACAATAGAAGACCAAAACTTTGGTACCATGATGACAAGGTGAGACATTTGCGATGAGTGCATACCCTAAGCTCTTCTGCTTCCGCATCCTCCGCCTCCTGATCCAGTTTTCGACAGTCATCATAGGACATGGCAACAATGGCAAGGATAAGGTTGACGAGGTAGAAAGAGCCAAGAAAGATGACGATGATGAAGAAGCCCATCTGGTACGGACCATTTGCTTTGATGACCTACATCAAGCATTTTGCATTTCACAAACATTACCCAAACATCATTCAAACATAATCCAAACATTATCAAAACATCATCCAAACATTATACAACGTCATCCAAACATTACCCAAACATCATCCAAACATTATCCAAATCTCATTCAAACATTATCCAAACATTATCCAACATCACCCAAACATCATCTAAACATTATCCAAACCTCATTCAAACATTACCCAAACATCATCCAAACATCATCCAAACATCATCCAAACATCATCCAAACCTCATTCAAACATTATCCAAACATTACCCAACATCATCCAAACATCATCCAAACATTATCTAAACCTCATCTAAACGTTACTCAATCAGCTAATGCCATAAATTCAAAACAAATTGTACATTCTAACTGATTACCTTGACAGTGGTGCAATAAGATAAGATAAATTGCGACCATTGCTCACAAAGCACGTGTATCGAAACTGACCCACTCATGGTTTTTTTCTCAGCTGGGGGCATCTCAGCACCATCACATGACCAGTCTCCTTCTATCTTTACCGCCACATCTGCCCGCTCACATCTAGACTACTGCAACTCACTTCTCATGGGCGACTCCCGAAGCAGCATCACCCCCTATCGGTATTAAATGCATCTGCTAGGCTCATAGTCAACTCTCTTGCACTGCTCTTATCTGGAGCACATGAATGCCTGAGGTCTTGCACTGGTTCCCTATCGCTGTATATCGCTCTTCCTATGACTACGACTGATCTGTCCAAACAACAGGCATTTGCTTCGACAAACCCTCCATCTGGAATGACCTTCCTCCCATCTGGAATGACCTTCCTCCCATCTGGAATGACCTTCCTCCCATCTGGAATGACCTTCCTCCCATCTGGAATGACCTTCCTCCATCTGGAATGACCTTCCTCCATCTGGAATGACCTTCCTCCTCACCATGAGCCAAACTACTGACTCTTTTCCGATCTCTTGCTCTTTAAAGGCACTTCTTTTTCCAAGCGGCACCCATGCTGAGAGTGGCTTTCAGCGGTTATTGTGTGTGAGTGGTGCTATATAAATGATCAGATACGATACATGGAGATGCATTCATCTATAAATACAAAGCCTGGATGCTGTCCTGATTATTCCGCCATGCAGTGCTATGCGCTACGGCTGCGCCGCTGCTCTTCGCTGTCCACTTCCTTCTCTCTGATCCAAATGAGTCGTCGACGCCGAGCCCTCTCCACGCGCCTCTCACGCGACAAGTCCAAACAAAAGCAGTCTGCATTTTCAGACTATGCCATAATTATTACGCATGATAATAATAAAGTTTCTCCAGTCTCTTATTGAACTCACACCAGAGACATATCTCATTTGTTCTAGGACAATTATCCCCTCCCCGGACAATTACACCCTGGACAAAAGACCTCTGGAAAATTATCCCGAGCCAATAACTCCCCGGACAATTACCCCTGGACAGTAAGCCCCCCGTGCTGAAAGAATGACCAAACAACAACGAAGTGTTAGACATGAAACCCTGGCACCCATACCAATATAATAATAAATACATAATTATGGTAATAATACATAATATTCACTCAGTTTATATATTAATTTATTAGACATACGATACTATTAGACAACATGCAACGTCAAACTGCAGAATGAACTGCATTCAAGAAAATGCTGATTAGCGCTAATGAGTAAATTCAACGTAAAAAGAAAGGTTGTGAGCTACTCCACAAAGATATATATTCAATAACACTGTGCTTATTGTAGTTGTGAACGCGATGGTCAGAATACTTGTGTTGGTATCAGCATACAATACATCTTCCTTGGAGATTGGCTGCAGCGAACTTGTTGTATTAATGCTTGTTCATGTTGAATGAATCAAACGAACTAGAACTTAGTTGCTGTTTGTTGTCATTCGCTCACATTCTTTCACTCTTTCAATGTCCATGTATGTACTTCATCAGTACATGGCTTTTAATATCTAATAATTCTTTAATAAATAATTATTTGTTTTTAAAAATTAGTCTTTGATGTGTGGCAAGTCTTTCAGTGTCGAACACTAAGTTGCTGTTGTTGTTTGAGATCATTCTTTCAGCATGAGGGTTATTGTCCAGGGGTAATAATTGTCCGGGGGTCATTGGCATAGGGGTGGATGGGGGGTAATTGTTCGGGGACAATTGTCGAGGGTTAATTCTCCTGTTACCATATTGTTATAAATAGTGTAAAAGACTGACATGTGTAGCTCTAAATGCTGTAAAAATCTACTCATCATCATCATCAGCAGCAGCAGCAGCAGCAACCGTGGGCTCAGCGCCCGTAGGTGTCCAATGCCTTCTTCACCAGGTCCTTCCATTTTCTCCTATCCAGCGCCGCTCTGCTCAGCTCCTGAAGCGAGGCTCTGCCCCAATCGGAGACGTCATCGAGCCATTCCCTGTGCGGCCTTCCTCTCTTATTTGTCCCGTCCATTCGTCCGAACATCAGTGCTTTGATCTTTTTGCTGTTACCCATTCTGCAGATGTGCCCGAACATTCCTAGTTTTCTGCTGATCAGCTTCTGCATGATGTTTTTCTTCAGCTGCACTCGTTTGTATAGTTCTGTGTTGTTTACCTTCTGCATCCACCCTATTCTTAGCATTTTCCTGTAGCACTTTCTACTGGTTACGTCTGCATCGAGAGAAAGTTCTAAAATCTACTCATGCAACTGTAAATCATTCATTTTACAGCATCCTTTCCTTCGGCCTCGGCTGAGCTATAGAGTTATATAAATCGTCTTATAATTATTATTATTATTATTATCATTATCATCATTATCATTATCATCATCATTATTATCATCACCATCACCACCACCACCACCACCACCACCACCACCACCACCACCACCACCATCATCACCACCATCATTATCATTATTATTATCATTATCATTATTATTATTATTTAGTCTGTGAAAAAGTTGTAAAAAAAAGCGCGCACCAACTGGTAAAGGTCTTCCCAGAAATCTTGAGTCATCAGACGGAATGCGCAGAGCAGAGCCACTGGGAAGCTGTCGAAATTCGTGTAACCGTAGTTGGGATTGGATCCACTCTCGATGCAGACGTAGCCAACGTCGCACTGGCTGCAAGTGAATCAAGTAAACTCATACGAATGCATCATTGATACTAGATACAAAGTCTGATAAATGATTGATATCAAACACAACTGATAGTTTATAAGTGCTATTAAATAAATACAATTGATATTGGCAATTTGAAATTTGAAGAAGCTGGTTTGGCCGCTTAGCCACAATTGGTTAGGCCGCTATATCCCCCGCACCTCTGCGCGCGAACGCGTGTGGATGGTGGTCTCGATTCCTGGTCTAGGACACGGTAGACAATCGGTAACAGTGTATTGCACCCCCAGTAACGCAAAGGGTACAGTACAGGTTCGAGGCTCTTCCCCAGAGACGGGTTGCTGCGTAGGACCTAGAGGAGCAAGTCCTTCACTCACAGCGGCTCAAAACTATCGAATGATGCTCGGTGCTCAAACCAATCACACTGGACTAGACTAAACAGACATTCAGAACTAGAAATATCATCACCCAGGCTAATAACTGCATCAAGAATCCACGATGACCACCGTAAATTATAGCACAAAATGTGAAACTCCAAGCCACGTGGTGAGGTTACGTGCAGCAGACAAGTGGGAACCATTGCAGAGTCAAACTGAAACCAATTGCAATCTCAAGATTTTTGAAAGCAGACAAAAACGCTCAGCTGTGGGAACCAGGTTTTTTTTTAAACGTGCAGGTCTACACAAAATGTGCAGTTGTAAATGAATTTGTGCAGTTGTAAAAGCAATCTTGTGCAGTGATAATCATTATAAAAAGGTTACTGCAGCCCCAGGACCGGATTTAAGCATGGGCTACACGGGCTCCAGCCCAGGGGCCCCCACCACTTAGGGGCCCCCACCAGTTGCAGCTTTATTTTTTTGCCCCATCAGTCTGTACCAAATAATTTTGATTAAGGATTGGATTCTAAGAGTCTTGCAACTGGATCTTAAGCAGTGAGTAGTATAGGCTTCTGATCTGACCACAAATTATTATGCTCGTTATAATAGTCGTTAATATTGTTCACCAATATAGGGCTTTAAACCTGACATCTTCAGCAGCAGCTGTTGTTGACAGATTATCTTCCTTTTAACTCAAGCTGAGATAGCCCACTGGTGTAGGCAGATACAGTGTCAGAGGTGCTTCCCTCAACTTGGTCGCATGTAGCGAACAACGAACAGATCGCGCGGTGGTCAGCGTCCTGAACTCCATCGCCCTCACCACGAGTGTCAGGTTGCGGAATGAAAGGTCGGTCTGTCTAAACGCCTGTGTTGGGCTGGCGCTTTTGACCTCGAGTGACCTGATGTCCACATCTGTGGTATAGGGCACAGCTGTTTGCTGTCATTTCTCTGCTCTCAGAGTTGTTGAGACTACAGTCCTATTATAGGGCTCTACGTTTATAATATGCACGGTTTATAGGACCATACAACACAGTGTGTCACAGTGTGAGCTTTGAATGGGCATTAGCCTACTTAATATAATTTGAATATTCTCAGTAATTTCAACTGATAGACATGAACCGAATTGAGGATCAGTATAAGGGCACTAATAGGCATAGAGCGGCTCTCAAAAGCACAAGTTCAGTAAAGAAAAAGCATCTCAAAATGAGCAAGTCGGCCACTTCAAAGACAATTTGTCTTACTTCAGGCAGCAGCTCTAAGTATATCTGCTGTCACCGTGGATGACAAAAAGACTAGCATCAAAGAACTGTTCTGCTCCAGGTTTGATTTTTCTTTCTAGGCTTGAATCGCGTGATGAAGAAATTCTCAAGTTTGCGAAAACCATGTAGCATTAAGGCAGGCTATAATGGTGATGAGTGATGACTCTGAAAGCCTTGACAATGAGCTATTGAGGTTTCATTACTTTGTCAAAATGTTTCAAGACCAGACAGCCAGCACAGCCTCGGTATAAGCCAGGTGCCGTTCATGAACCAATTAAGCCTAATACTTGACAAATGTGCTGAAAGTTCATTCCAAGTGTGGAAATTATGCCAAGAGTGCAATTGGTGCCCATGGTCACAAACTGCAGTGCTGAACACTCGTTTTCCAACATGAAGATAATTAAGAACAGGTTTCGCACAACTATGACACCTTGTATTCAGTGTTTGGCTTAGATTGTGATACTCTATTGAATACAGTTGGAATTGGAATAGAGTCTATTCCAATTCCAACTGTATTTTAATCAGTTAATTAACGACTTTGCTCATAGAAAATACACAAAGACATACTCCAGGGCCGGATTTAGGGTGGTGGGGGCCCATGGGCGCCCGTAATGGTGGGGCCCTTTGCTGCAACTGATATGTGGTTTTCGATGCACAGTATCGGACAGGAACAAACCCCACACACTCGTATACGGTCATAACATGTTGCAGACAAACCGTGCTAAAAGCAATGTTTAAATTGTTGACTTATGGTCAATAATTTTTTAAATACATGAATGAAGATCGACAAATTGAAAATATCATTTGCTGAGAAATAAAGTTTCTAAATCATTTCTCAAATGAAAAGTTAAAGGATAAACGCTAAGCAGCTTCTTGTCCAAATTTTAATAAGCATGCACTGAAACAAAGGAAGAAAGCAAAAATTGTGACATAGACCTATGTGCGACCTCAAAAATAAAGCAGATAGGTCTGGCTTTATGCAGTTAAATAATTCGGTTAGGCCTACAGTTGGGTCTAAATTTCAGTAGGGTCATTAAGGTATTTGCACCCTTTTCCATTGGCAAAGTCATCAATTAACTGATTAAAATAGAGTTGGCATGGAATATGACTCCATGTTCAACACTGCAATGTCGCTCTATGTCTCACATGTGTCTGATTATCTTCATCTTGGAAAACGAGCAATCAGCACTGCAGTTTGTCATCATGAACAACAAATACATTCTTAGCATAATTTGCACATTTGAAAATGAATTTTCAACTCATTTGTCGAGTAGCCTACTTGGTAGGGCCTATATGAAGGGGAACGGACATTAGCCCCCCCGGACAAAAGCCCCCGGACATAAGCCCCCCCGGACATTAGCCCCCCCGGACAAAAGCCCCCCAAGGTAGGACATTAGCCCCCCAGGGTGGGCTAATGTCCCCCCAGGGGGGGGGGGCTAATGTCCTACACCCTATATGAACTGCTACTAACTTATGCCAAGGCCGGTTCTTCCAATCTCGTCTTGAAGCATTGTTACAAAATAAGGGAACTGCTCGTTGCTCGTTGCAATGCTTTCACGAGGTCGTCACCATAACTTCTACAAGCTTTTTCGCAGAGTTGAGGAGTTCTCCATCACTATAGGGGCCTACATGATTCAAGATTAGATATAAAAACAACCAAACCTTGAACAGAGCAACAGTACAGCTTCTCGTCGGCTAGGTCTAATATGCCTATTATATAGTGCCCATGCCAATTTACAATGCGGTTCATACCTGTCGGTTTAAATCCTTTAGACTCTTCAAAGTATATTAAATAATAGTCTACTGATTTGCAAACTCCATCTGTGACCTTATAACCCATGCATATTATGAAGGTAGAGTCTATAGGACTGGGGTCTAAAAGACATTGACAGCGCAGTAATGACAGTAAACATGTCGATGTCCACTGCTACAGATGTGGGCATTGGGTCACTCGGGGTCAAGATACCAGCCGAGCACTAGAGTGCTACAGTGTAAGACAGGATCTTCCACTCGGAAACCTGATACTCGTGGGGAGATGGTGGAGCCAGGACGCTGACTGTCTCGATCTGTTCGTTGTCTGCTGCGTATACCGTCTAGTCCAGAGAATACCTCTGGCATGCACTGACAGTGTCAGTATCTGTATACACCAACGGGCTATCATAGCTTGAGTTGAACGAATTATAATCTGTCAACAGCAGGTGTTGAGGATGTCATGCTTAAAGGCCTGCTGGTGAGCAGTATCAACGAGTACAGATAGACTGTGGTCAGTTCAAAACCACTTACTGATTAAGCCTAGGATCCCGTTGCAATACACTTATGATTCATTCCTTAATAAAAAATAAATAAAACTTCAACTGGTGGGGGCCCCTAAGTGGTGGGGGCCCATGGGCTGGAGCCCGTGTAGCCCATGCCTAAATCCGGCCCTGACATACTCAAACTTAGATCCAACTGTTACAGGCCGGACCATGCTATTTAACTGATTGCAGCGGTCTGTTTTTATTTTGGAGGTCTTGCTTATCACCAGGGCTTAAAGTGTGGCTGGACGATCATGGACGGCGTCCATGCACTTAATTTCAAATCTGCGCACAGTTCTGCCACTTATTTGGCAGCACAGCTTGGAAAAGGAAGGGGCGTCTGTAACACTTTAACCACTGCTTGTCACCATTTTCACTTTCTTTCTTTGTAGGCTTATGTGTAGGGCTGAAAGTAGTTTGGAAAAGTTGCCGGGTCTGACTTTGCGGACGAACCGACGCCTTTGACCAGAAAATTTCTGAGGACCCTTTTTGTAATTTGTCCAAAATACAGACCAGACTCACTTTCAGCCCTGCCTATGTGTTTATTATGCCAGTGACTTATAGGCCTACCAAAAACAGAATAAGATGCCTAACGCTCATCCTTTAACTTTGTATTTGAAAAATGATTTAATGTCATGCCATTAAAATAATAGTCACTATAATTATTAATCAGCACTATGATATTCTCAATTTCTCTTCATATGTATTTTTTTAGTTTATTAACAATAAGTCAATAATTTAAACATTGCTTTTAGAACCTTTGCCTGTGACACTTTATGACTGTATGCATGGGCTTCTCCCTGCCGGAGACTGCATCAAAAGCAAAATATCTATTACAGAAAAGGGCCCCACCGTAATTAGCGCCCATGGGCCCCCACCACCCTAAATCCGGCCCTGTGCAGCCCGGTTTACCATGGAAGAGCGAAACGGAACGAAGGGCTTCTGCAGTGGAAAAATATGGAAGGATAAATTTTCCAAATTTCAAGCGGATGACTAAAAAAAGGTCATCAGATTTTATATGTGGCAACTTGCGACATATTTGGAGAAAACTTGGAGCAAAATTATGAATGACTAAAACAAAGGTCATCAGAATTTTTCGCCAGCGACTTCCGACAAGTTTTGTGAAAAAAAATAAAAAATTGCTGGTTGTGCAGTTAAAAAAATTCTTTAAAAAAAGCCCTGGTATGAACCAGCTTATCCAGAAGCATATGATTGTCAGGTCAGTAGTAGATGAAAAGCTCTAAACTTTGGATACAGATGCAATCTGACCACATAAAAGTTGTCTAGCAAGCACTACACAAGAACTGACGTTGCCTAGGCAACTGAACAAAGTACAGCATATCCACTTCCTACAAGCAATCAAATCCCATATTATAAAAATAAGGCGCACAAATTGCAAAGTAGAAATCGTACAGGCTACTACCAATTCAAGGTCGTTTTATCATTACGTGCTTATATCGGGGATTTTCAAATGAGTTCGCTGGCGTTACACTGAACTGTCAATGCAGCTCTGACGTTTGTATCTTTATCTGAACTCTTAATCCACAAGTTTCAAGAACAACCAATAATAATGCATTGTACACTCACATCTCAGAATGCCTGCCCAACTGTTATGCGCTGATATGTCTAGTTCTATTCTAACTACCATCCCATGCCACTGAGGATTAATGCTGCTAGAAGCGTTTAACCAGTCAGCAAGAGATTACTAGCCTTACTTACTTACTTACTGTCAACGACGACAAGTCTTACCTGCCACTTTCTCCACAGATCTTGCCATCTGCCCTTTCAGGATTCTGCCAATTCGCTAAACAGCAGAAAAACAATGACAAGACATTAACCAAAACTTTAGCCTCTGCTTTTTTTTCCTCAGCAAGTACTAAATTGCAACCAACCAGGTGTGTTGTGTTAGCCTAACAGTAATAATAATATTTGCAAACACAAGTTGTCATGACCACAGCTTGTTTTACAAAAAAATCAAAACTTTTGCTTCATCCATAACCAATTAACCATGTATCACTTAAAGATGTACTGTACATGTGAACTTAATTTCAGAAAGGCAGTTACTTACAGACACAGATTCAGTCTAAGCTCAAGTTGTCATGACCACAGCTTGTTTTTAAAAAAAATCAAAACTTTTGCTTCATCCATAACCAATTAACCATGTATCACTTAAAGATGTACTATACATGTGAACTTAATTTCAGAAAGGCAGTTACTTACAGACACAGAAACAGTCTAAGCTCCTATGCTGCTGCGGCCCCAAAACTCAGCATTTTACAGATATGACATGTGTACAAGCATGCAGTTGCTTTGCAACATTTTTTCCAATTTCCAATATAGCACCCGTTGACCTTGAAATGAAATAAACATCTGGAATTCTGGATAATATAATAACTAAGTCCATATAACACAGGAATCAATCCAATTTAGAAAAGTTACAAACATATTCTTGGGGCACAAAGACAATGTCAAAAGTTTCTTGTGCATTACACTACCATCTAGTGGCTCTCTGGGAGTTGACATTCAGAGATTTCGATATCTCGGGCTAGCACGTGTGGGACGCAGGGGCGCAAGCTCCTGCGGAGCGACCTTGGGCAAGTTGCTTACCCATCATTGTCTGTGGGGAAGGCAACGGGAAACCACCTCACTCATCTCATCCCCAGGGGCGTAAAGCCATTGAACCTGCCTTCGGGCAGAGAACCATCATCATCATCATCATCATCTAGTGGTGGCATGTCGCCTTTCACATGCATATAGCATCCCCTCCCCTCCAAGTTTATACAGCGTGCACCCTAAGAATTTCCAAAGTTACAAACATATTCTTGGTGCACAAAGACAATGTCAAAAGTTTGTTGTGCATTACACTACCATGTTATCATATTGCATCGACTTTCTCAATGAGCGACTTTCAACCTTTTATGACTTCGTGGCCACAATTTCGAAGTTGTAGGACACGAGGACCACTCTTTATTAGTCGAAGGACATTAGGGGGCTACAAGGTTAAAATTTAGTTAACTAAAAGCATATAAAATTGTTATAATTGAATCAAAATAGAATGTTCGATGCTGTTTATAGACACCAAAATGAAATAATTTGTAATAGAAAATAATTATGCGTTCTATCCTGTCCAAATTATCAATTTTTTCTTAATTTAAAAACAATTCTTTGAGAGATAAGAGGGCCATTTTTTAGGCCTGGCAGGCCACTTTTGGCATGACAGGCCACAGGTTGGGAACCACTGCACACTAAGACAACACCAGGAGATGTATATTTAAGGCGTAAAGAGGTAGTTCACCACGGTCATTGGTGTAGTTGTATCTGATCGAATAGTGGAGTTTGCTGTAGGCTACTTCCGAGTAGTTTTCCGGTGGAAGCATGCACTTTCTCATCAGACTTCCTTGGTAGAGCTGAAGGCCAATGAGGGCGAATATTGATAGAACGAAGAGCGAGAGGATCATGACGTCTCGAAGTCGACGGACAGCTTCCATGAGGGCGCCAACGATTGTCTTCAAGCCTGCCACAAAAATTTACAACACTTCTAAAATTGTTGGGCACGCTGGTGTAGTGGGTATGTTCATCGCCTTGCAGTCGGAGGGTTGCAGGTTCGAATCCACCTCAAGTCGCTGCCTAGGGACCTTGGGCAAGTCCTTTGCTTGCAATTGCTCAGCGCTTCGGCATGAAACTCCGATGCAGTGTCCGCGCTGTAGTCGGGAGCGCCGCTGAGTAGTGAGCTTGAAGGGGCACTACAGCAAGTGCACATAGAAACAAAATTACTTCCGAGTAGTCTGACATAAACTTCCGATATCAATTGCATTTGGTGACGCTGCTTCTTAGATTGCTGCTCTTGATCCGAAGCACTTAAATACGCAAAGTTATTAGGCCTATTCAAGTTTTGCTTCAGGTTCCATTGGTTAATTTGCCTAACTAAATATTCAGTATTTCACAGTCAAAACTTAATGTCTATACACACAATAAATAATTTCTCCTTAAAAATTCATTACAGTCAGTTGCCTAATCCTAAAACCATTAACCCAGAGCAGCATTTCATGCTAACACAACTTTTATTGACTCATTTGAAGTTGGTATTTCACAAGGGTAAATTGTGGCTTAAGCTGGGCAAATGGATTTGCTGTTGGTGTTTAAATTACTGAAGCCACACAAAATATGACAAAGGAGATAGGATCTGATGCTGCTCCCACTGTAAATGATATTCCCATTCGTGCATGTCACAAATCACCCCAACATGCTAGAATACCAATCATGTCAAACCAATCTCAAGCCCAAATTTCACACAGCAACGGAAAATCTGCGTTAAGTAAGACTATCTTAATCACCGATGCATAATCAAATAAAATGTGTGTGGTGCCTGCCAGACAAGACATTAGACTTCAACAGGAATGTTGAGCTAATGTGCATCAAAACTATGCAAATCTTCATTGACAAGACTACAATCAATCAATCAATTATCAATCAATCAATCAATTATCAACCAATCATTTGTTTTGTATCCAAACCAACCAATTTACCTTTCTCAATTGCTAAACACATACCAACAAAATCTGATGTTGAGGATTGGATTGGAGTTACATTCAAAGCTTGTTGTTTTCACTATTACAAAGAAGTTCACTTCATTGCTAATGCAGAATGATCTAGCATTTCTCGATAAGTTTAATGCTGCATGACTGACTACTTTTTGAAGCTCAAAGGTTGTTGAAAGCTCAAAGGTATGGTGAACACTACTCATCCGTGATGATGACAAAATAAAGTATATAATTATACTTATCACTAAAAAATCACCAACTATTATACACTACAAGAACGTTTTAACGGACATAAAAAGAAACCACTACAAGTATATCTAAACCTAACACATAATCAACTACCAAGCGAGTGCCTCATGGCTTGAAGTCTCATGTTTAATCGTGTCATTTTGGTGATATACTTAACTTAAAATAAATAACTTTAGTACAATATAAATATACGAAGTGGATTTACTGCTCAGCAAGAACTGGTAATTAATTGTGTTATATGCTAACTGAAATAGTTTATCGGAACATGCAAGAGGGTAGGTCAGAAATACTTCAAGCAACTACGGCCTAACCACAGCAAGGAACACGTCAGAACGCCTACAGTCTACACTGATGAATTTAAAATCTAGATGAGAACTGGCACACTCACCTGGCACTACGGCTACAGTTTTAAGAGCACGAAACACCCTAAAGGTTCGAAGTACGGCTACTTTGCCTCCGACATCACCGAGCACCATGGTCATGTACCTGCAAACAATCGGCCCCTTTCGAAACAGACAAGAAGGTACATGCAAACATGCAGAGGATGGGATGAAATGAGACGGTCGACAAGCGGGTGAGGATGAAAGATCGTAAGCTACACACCTGCCCCGGCATTTCTGCGGATCCAGAAGGCAATACTGATCTTACGGTGGGGACGGTGAATGCCCTCGAATGAGATTAAAAGCCTCGAGCAAATCTAGAAAGCGTATGTCTAGCACTTGATTTGAACTGCCGTTTCAAATTAAGTGCGCATTAAGAAAGTTCTTTCAATTGGCTATCAAATGCTTATGAACGCAGATTTAAATTCCATTGTTTTCTTTTTCATCTGCTGACGTGGAACTATTAGGACGACGGCACTCACAATTTCAGAGTCAGTTGAACAATTTTCTGTTTAAAGTATTTGACGAAGATTTGAAGTAATTGTCAGCACACAATGCTGGAAAGCATTAGCCAATAACCCTTTGCCATTAACCCCCAGTGAATGACCCTTTAGGTAAAAAAGCCTCCCCAGCAAATAAACAGGAAAATTTACTCGTTTAAAACCTCCTGAGCAAAAACCCACAAAAAATAATATATATATATGTATATATATTAGTATATATATTACGGTAGTATACACCAAATGCACGTGTGGAATAAGCAAACTGATATACTAGTCCTTTAGTATAACAGGCAAAATAAAAGTACTCCATTTTGCAACACTCTATATGGGTAGATTAATTATTACCCTAAATGATAATGACATTAGGTCTAATACCTTTAACCTGTCAATTTGTCAGCCACCGATCTGCATTCAAGTCTTTTATTGATTAGAGAGAAACAACGAAGCTGGCATGTATAAGAATTCAAAGGATTCGTATATAATTGAGACACAAATGATTAAGATGAAATGATTAAGATTAAAATATGATTGAGTCACTTGTCTTTTGTCGAGTTAATTCACCCACAAGCCACTGACCCGCAACTTCATTTCCAGAAGGAATACTGACTAACTGACTGATCCGCTGATGCCGTAATATCTAATGTAATATATGTAATTAATCCTGTCTGCATTGAACATACTCCTCCCACCAATGAGGACACATTCCTCTTCCTTGAGGCTGAGAATGCATGTTCGAATTATCCCTAGAGCGGACGACCTAACGAGGAAATCATATGTAATAAGGAAGGATGCTCCTCTATCTTGCTTAAATGTCATGTGTAAACTAAAGTGCAGTATAAATATCTATATAAATAAAAATGTAAAAAGTTTGTTCCTAATGGAATTTCTCGGAAATTTCATGACCGATTCTTTTGAAATTTTTCGCAAAATGCTCTGTTCGAATACGATCGTGTTTGTAAAAGGATTTCCTGGAAAGAAACAAATCTTTTACACCAAAAAAACACAACTTTTTCCTCGAGTTGACACGTTTATACATTTTAACTTTAACGCATACTCCGCCATTTTGGCCCGTGTATTTATAACGTACAGGGATGCCACTCTGAATTTTGAATAAGGTCAGGGATGCCACTCTGAATTTTGAAAAAGGTCAGATCCGGTCAAAAAAAGGCAAGAAAAGACTAGATTGACAATTTTCACACAACGTTCGAGCGGACGGGTTTTTATATGCTTTTCTCGAAAAAACACAACACTGCATTCGATTTCAGCGAATTCAATTTATTTGCATTTGAATGCGGTGCATGTGGGAGGAAGGGAGCGGGAGGAAGGGGAAGAAACAGGATGAAGGGGAGAAGAGGAGGGATGGAGGAGGGAAGGGGAGAGAGAGGGGGATTGGAGGTAGGGAGGGATAGAGGAACGGAAGGAGGGAGGCAGGGTAACGGAGGGAGGGAGGGAGGCAGAGGAAGGGACGGTCTTTTCAGCCACAGCAACGCGTGGCCGGGTACAGCTAGTTTATAAATAGCTATAAATAGTTTGCCATCATAAGAGCATACTTAAATTGGATTTAGGATTACGTGTGCTATTGTAAAACATTTGACATCTGATCAGCTCTATGGATGATGTGCGTTTATTGCCATGCATGTACACTTGTGCAGTTGTACACCAAAATGCAGATAGCAATTGGTTAATTAAAGAATATTCTCATCTTATTTTATCTTGATATCCATGTTTCAACAACGACACGATGATAGCTCTGTGGCTATTCTGTGCAATAAAACTTCCCTTATTAGACCAAATCAGATGACCGCAGGTCAGGCATATTAACCAAATCGATGCGTTCAAAACAAGTTTAATTAGCATATAATTAATTAATTAGTCCAGATACTGATTGACTTGATCAGGGCTTAGTTTCAGAGCACCGTTGGTTGGTGCCTTAGTCAACAGAGTCCAGCAACACACAACAGAAATTGATAAAAAAAATAATACAACTGAAGAATGGCATTTCAGTGTTTTTAAAGCACGCCTTGGTAGTGCATTGTCATACTGATTTCCTGCAATCATCTGCAAACAGAGCTCAAGCATTGCTGCAGCAATATTATGTGCGACCAACCAGTGTCATGGGTCAAGCTATGAGGCCACCAATAAATGACAGGCAAGCAGTGATGTCAGGATATCGCAAAGCGTCATTGACTAGTGACTACAGCCCAGAGTTCTTCCTCAACGAACTTCTTAATGCCTGGTTGTTGTTGGTCATACTTTGATCACATCCTCTTTGTACCTATGGCACGCAGTTTTCATGTAGGACTCAACATATTCTCAGTTCCTCCACCAGTAACACCACTCACCCACCGTTATCTACCTCTGGCTCCTCTACTCATCACTGCACATACTCTTCACTTTAAATTGAAGTTTCACTTCTTCAAGAATTCCGATCCTAAAGTTTACCAGCCCTGCCCGTAACTTCTTATCAAACAGATCTGCAACAGCGGTGACCCACAAGCCCGTATAATCTATTCAGTGACATATAGACTTTGAGTATGAGCAACTCAAAATTACAAATCTTGACATTACAAAGCATTTTACAGGCCTATTTCAAACAATGATTCTGAATAATTATCGAATGTTGCCTATCATTGACCACCATACCGCTTCATGCTAGAGTTCACACAGAACAACCAGGTAGAATTATATTAGAAATGATCATAAACTTCAGATGAAAGATGAATCACCCACATCGCACCACAGCTTGTGCCGCAAGCGTTTATAAACCAGTTCCCTGAGCGACTAACTATACACAAGAGCGATGACAAAGCAGTAAAATGAGTAAAACGTGCACTTCTACGTCTCGTGAAAAATGACCTCGATGTCAACCCCATTTTCCCATAGAAAACACCATTTATAACACTTGACTGCCCACCAAAAAAAAAGACCGAACCAAACCAACCGGTGTTCTTGATGGGGAATGGAAACTGTTTTGAAAACATATTGCTGCTCAAATTAATATTTTCATTGCCACTGTTATTGTCACCGTCCACCGTCACCACCATTAATATTATTTTAACCTCGTTTTGCCACTAAGAGCCGTGAAAAAAACTGTGGTTGCCATGGCAACAGGACCTGTCGGACTACCCAGCAGCTGAAATTCTCATCTCAAAAGATCGTAGGAAAACAGAAACTAAGCCTGCATACGAGCGCATCAATTAACCGGACTAGCATACTACAGTGAATGGAACTAAAATAAATTCATCAATGCACATTCAAGATCTCAAAGATCTATTGGCTATGCAAAAAAGGCATTAGAACTCTGCCTATCCTTGCAGTATTGCAAATTTTACAGAGCAATTATGAATTAATTATATGCAAATTCATTCAACTTTTTCGAATTATTTTAATACGTACACATATAAAGTATTTGTCTTGAAACAATTTTCAAAAGGTATATTGAAAATTTCAGATTGGTTTAATAGGGTAAAAAATCCCTTTTCAAAGGAGACTGTCAATATAATTGCTCTAAACAAACCAGAAGAGAGACTCTCGTAATCGTATTGTAATCGTAATCTCGAGACTTTTACAGCGCCCACAAAAGCCAAGTCGCGGGAACCAGCTTATTCACAGGCGCTCAATCAAAACAAAATCGATAGGCAGCGGGTCAAGTCCGGAGAGTCAGGCAGGCAGATAGATGGACGACTAAGGTGGGTGATGTTTAGAGTTGAAGTGGCGGAGGATGTGAGGAGAAGAGGAAGAATCAGGATAGGATTTTTGAAAGAGCAATGTTTTCAGTTTTGAGTGAAAGACCTGTGGGGAGATAGCGAGAGGTGGAGTTTTGGTGAGTTCGTATGATGGGTCGGAAGTTTGCCGAAGTGCTGGCGGAAGTTTGTTCCAGAGAGGTGGAACGGCAATGGCTATGGAGCGGTTTGCGAATTTCAGTGATGAAGTGATGGGAGGGCGAAGCAGTGTAATGGAGGATGAGGAGCGTGTTGAACGAGGTGGCTGGATGGTGAACAACTGACGAAGGTAGAACGGCTGGGATGATTGAAGTGTATTGTAAGTGAGTGAGAGGACTTTGTATTCAATGCGTTCAGGTATTTTGAGCCAGTGAAGTGATTTCAGGACAGGAGTGATGTGGTGACGTTTGGGGGTTTTCGTCACTGCACGGGCGAGGGCATTCTGGATAGCTTGGAGGCGGTTAATTTGGGTTATATCAATGTTTAGGAAGAGAGAGTTGCAGTATGCGAAGCTAAAGATTTCAGAAAGAAGAAACTAAAGAGTTCAGACGGAAGACACTGTTCAAAGCTATGTAAAGACTGTACAGGCCAGAAGAGTGAGATTCTCTATTCTCTACACAAACACCTCCAAAAATTAGAAGTAGTTAGAAACTGGCGATCTATATACAACCGCACAGAGGCCAGATTGGAAAGGCTCTCTAAAAAACAATCCCCAGAAAGCATATGCTTATGAGAGATGGAAATATATCAACAAGGTATAGAAGAGCATAACAGAAGCTTCCCATTTATTCATGTCATTGTGTGGACAAAACAATAGCAAATACACTAACAAATACCACAAATGTTTCATTCATCAGAGGATCCGAACGACAATAATTCCTCAATTATCAGTATTCCGATATCTCTTGGTCCCCACTTTAACCACATCAAGTAAATGTAAGACCGTCCTTTTTAGCTGGGGCTGGGTCGGGAGCATTTGTGAGTAGATGTTATTGAAGGGGCATTATATAAATCTCTGGACTGAATGAATGAAACAATGAATTCAGATTTATATAGCGACCGTATATGGCCTTGACCCTGCCCATTTTTCAGTTAATTGATTTGGGTGAGATCCTGCACCGCTCGCCCGTTTGAATGTGCACCACGCCATTATGGTCCCCGTGTACGGACCGTACTAGCCCGTGCTTTAAATCTCTGAAATAAGTCGCCTTCGGGAGGCAAATTGTAAGTAAATCAGCCAAGGCTTCAAGCTGAGCACAAAGCAACCTCGCAACTAAACAGGGTGGAGAAATTCCAGGTCTTTGGATCTTGTTAGCAGATTTCTTTGTCTTATGAACTTAAAAAGATAAATTTCTTTACACACATCAAAGAGATCTTAAAGCAGTCTACTGGTGAACAGTGAAATGTAACTTTCTTGGAAATAAAAAGCTTTTAACGAACAAAGTATCCCTGTGAATTTTGTGTCCATTACATTGGTGCACATACCTCAGTCATATATCATTACTACTATTTTATCCTCAAAATACCTCTGATCCCTATATTGTCATTATTACTGCCTTTTTGATTTTATTTCATTTCATTCTTTTTATTTGCCTGTTTATTTACTTATGCTCTGATTTCTGTGCTATTTTAACTGTTAATCAGTTGTCTAATGTACAGTACTGATAATAAAATTGTTCGGCTTCAGCCAGTGCCTAAAATGTGGAAAAATAAGTGCCTGGACGCCCCTTAGGCCCTTACCTCTCCAAAAGAAGTGCCTGGACGCCCCTTACCTTACCAGTCTATGCTCCCCAATAAGTGGCTGGACGGCGTTCAGATTTTAAAACAAGTGCATGGACGCCGTCCATGACCGTCTAGGCACACTTTAAGCCCTGGTTTCAGCACAACTTTGTTTAGACCTATGTGACATAATTAATGACAAATCCAGAAAAAAATAATAATATATAATATAATTATTATTATTATCATTATAAAATCAGCCATGGAAGAAGCCCAATCAATCCCCCCAAAATGCCCAACTGGTCAACACCTGCAGCCAAGAATAAAAAGCCTGGTTTTAGCAGAAAATAATTACGTCCAGTTGCCTCTGCTTCAATCGGATCTTACTAATGAAGAGCAATTATGGAAATACTTCACCGATCCTAACCAAGCATTCGTCCCTTGCAGACAAAACTGGAAATGTACCAAAATTTGGGTTTATTTCACTCAAATCCCACAAGGCCAATCATTTGAAATCAGTGTTGTGCTCGACACTTTGGCACCAATTGTACGCGAGGAGGATAACGATAAATGTGTTTGACGATAACATTATTAACAATACATATTTATTTGGGAAAATAAAGGCAAATAAAGGAAATAGGGATGGAGGACAACAGGGCATAGAAGAGGAAGGGAAGGGTCCTACGAGCTGGATGAGAACAGTAAAAAAAACTCTACAGGCGATGTAAAACGAAGACTGTACAGTTTTAAAGGCAAATATTGCTGAAAGGTGGGAGGGTTGTTGTTGTTGTTAATAAAAGATCATGCTACTACCTAGCGATGAAGGGGTTGGTTAGGAGGGAATGGAGGGAGGGTGATTGGAGAAACGAAGAGCTCTTACGCAAACGAGACAACCATGAAGTCCAACCAGTTCCAGGCATCCCGTAAGTACGTGAAGTTTGCCAAGATGAAACCTCTCGCGAGCATCTTCGTCGACCCTTCAACCGTGTAGATGATGGTGAAGATGAGTCTGCAAGCAACCAAAAAAACACGCCCACTTCCATTTATTTATTTATTTTATTCAAAGAAAATTTACTTCTCACATTTGCTGGAGATCATAGGCGCAACCACCCTATGGGACCCACGGGACGCGTCCCTCCCAACTTTTGAGTGGTCCCATTGACTTTATCATTATGGTCCCCCCCAACTTTTAGGACGTGATTCATTTGGTCCCCCCAACTTTTAGGACGTGATTGCGCCTATGCTGGAGATGCCCCTATGAGGTCTCTAGCCTACTCAAAAGTGCTCCTGACTACAGCGCACACACTGCATCGGAGTTTCACGCCAAAGTGCACAATCAATTGCGAGTGAAGGACTTGCTCAAGGTCCCTACGCTGCGGCTTGAGGTGGATTCGAACCGGGAACCATCTGGCTACAAGGCAACGAACATACCCACTACATCACCGTGCCTCATATGTCATTGTCATGACCATCATAATAATCAACATAATTATCATCAACATAATCATCAACATAATCACCACCACTATCAGCGGCAGCAACATGTTTACTCAATTTGTATGTGGCTCATTAGGGCTTAAGGATTGGGGATATCTGTTATAAACCGAATCTCATTTAGTAGATTTGCTGTAATTTTCCACATCGATCTCTACCATTATCAATTCCATCAACCTGCAGCAGCCTTTAAGCCCGACGTTCAGCCTGAATCCACCAAGTTATAACCTTAAACCTGTATTAAATTGCATATTTATATACCTCTCAATGTAACCTGCATTCAGGATTCTTTACTAATATTACTACAAAACAAATCTGAACTTCTAAAAATTTTACTTGCATAGTAAATTGCTATTGTATAACTAGATTATTTAAGCGAACATGAGGCACTTTAACTCAACAACAATATTCATGTACAACTCTAATATTCTAGCAAGGAAGCAGATACGCATTACTAAGCACTAGCAGGTAGCTTGCATTGAACTTAGACAATAGCAAACCCCGTCAGAGATTCAGCAGTGTCAGATCGTTCAGAGGACACCACACTGTCTCCAATCAGCCCTTCATCAAGGTTTTCGATCAGAAAAGGTAGAATCAAATTTGCATATAAAAATGGTGTCCTTTCCATGCACTCCCGTATTCATGATAAAAATGGTGTCCTTTCCCTGCACTCAGGTATTCATAATAAAAATGGTGTCCTTTCCCTGCACTCCCGTATTCATGATAAAAATGGTGTCCTTTCCCTGCACTCATGTATTCATAATAAAAATGGTGTCCTTTCCCTGCACTCCCGTATTCATGATAAAAATGGTATCCTTTCCTTACACTGCTGTATTCATGATAAAAATGGTGTCCTTTCCCTACACTCCTGTATCCATGATAAAAAAATGGTGTCCTTTCCATGCACTGCTGTATTCATGATAAAAATGGTGTCATTTCCCTGAACTCCTGTATTCATGATAAAAATGGTGTCCTTTCAGTGCATTGCTGTATTCATGATAAAAATGGTGTCCATCCCCTAAACCTTCATGATAAAAATGGTGTCCTTTCCCTGCACTCCTGTATTCATGATAAAACTGGTGTTTTTTCCTGCACTGCTGTATTCATGATAAAAAAATGGTGCCCTTTCCCTAAACTCCTGTATTCATGATAAAAATTGTGTCCTTTCCTGCTGTATTCATGATAAAAATGGTGTCCTTTTCCTCCACTGCTGTATTCACGATAAAAAATGGTGTCTCTCCCTGCACTCCTGTATTCATGATAAAAAATGGTGTCCTTTCCATGCACTGCTGTATTCAAGATAAAAATGGTGTCCTTTCCTTACACTGCTGTATTCATGATAAAAATGGTGTCCTTTCCTTACACTGCTGTATTCATGATAAAAATGGTGTCCTTTCCTTACACTGCTGTATTCATGATAAAAAATGGTGTCCTTTCCCTACACTCCTGTATTCATGATAAAAAATGGTGTCCTTTCCTTGCACTGCTGTATTCATGATAAAAATGTGTCCTTTCCCTGAACTCCTGTATTCATGATAAAAAATTATGTCCTTTCCCTTCACTGTTGTAATCATGACAAAAATGGTGTCCTTTCCTTACACTGCTGTATTCATGATAAAAATGGTGTCCTTCCCCTAAACCTTCATGATAAAAATGGTGTCCTTTCCCTGCACTCCTGTATTCATGATAAAACTGGTGTTTTTTCCTGCACTGCTGTATTCATGATAAAAAAAATGGCGTCCTTTCCCTAAACTTCTGTATTCATGATAAAAATGGTGTCCTTTCTTTGCACTGCTGTATTCATAATAAAAATGGTGTCTCTCCCTGCACTCCTGTATTCATAATAAAAATGGTGTCCTTTCCCTGCACTCATGTATTCATAATAAAAATGGTGTCCTTTCCCTGCACTCCTGTATTCATGCTTCACTATGACTTCTGGGTCATTTTTATGAGGAATTCTTAACACTTTAACAACAACGCATGCTAAAAGAGATTTGAAAGCCAATGCAGCTCATCATCAAGTGCTAAAAGCGAATGTAAACAAGCGTTACTATTAACTGCCAGCACCTAGCTCTACATAACTCCAGCAAAAATGCAGTCACAGACAGTTTAAAGGCATCATAATTTACAATATTAGAAAGAGTACAGCACTTACTCAGTGTGAGGAATTTCTTTGTTGATGGCCATAAAAACACAGTTGACTAAGATAACTAGCATAACACATAAGCTGAAAAATGTAAGAACTGTTAAGGAAAACACTTGCGCCAAAAACAATCAGCAACAGCCAGCGCAAACAAGAAAGATAAGATTTTAAAAAGATACATTTTTAAGAGGCACTATAATAAGCGTAATCACACACATACATGTACAAGCCTATACAGAAACCTCTACAATTTTGCTGATTTGCTTTATGCTTCTGTTCGTAAAGCATACCGGTAGTTTTGGTTAGCAAAGTAAAGGGATAAATGATATGTTAGCTAAAATAACACAGATGCAAAATTGCAAGTGCACTGTCAGTAATGACCATTGCAATCTACATCTGATGCACTGCGATTCAAACCCCTGCCCTACCCCCATACATCGGGAGAAGCAAAGAAAAACATACATTACTTATCATAACCACAACCACAATGACAGTGATGATAAGGCAACCACAATGATGTTGGTCATGATGACGACGATGATGACGATCATTAGGACACTAATGATGATGACGATAATAACAATATCGATTAATCTTTGTGTGGCAATGATGACATAAGCAGCACTGTAGATGATCCTGCTGATGAACCTGCCATTGGTGATGATGACAACTACTACTACAACGACACTGAAAGTAACAATGGGGCCATAATGATTGCCCCGACAGGCTGCTGACACAGTCTAACAATTGAAGATCGATACCAGCTAGAAAAACACAACAATTGCAGTAGTACCGCTGCTGCTGCTGCCACTGCTGCTCTCATTACAATTTCATTCGATAAACCTCAACAATATCCATAGCACTAATGTCATAATGCAATTACGGACAACAATGCAGTGGTACTCATGGTTGTGATGGTGACAACTAATACTGTTAGTTTGCCTCTCGGATGGTTGAAATCCCCAAGTTACCGGAAATCCATTTCCATATTACTGATCATGATCATCATCATTATTGAAAGCATTTCTCTCTCGGATATATGGTCAATGTGAATTGGGTGGAAGGTGGTCAGTGACCGGAGTATTATCAATTGACGACTAGAAACTCCAAAAAACATTTAAGCCATTTTGGATATTTCTGAAGTACTTGCAATTAAACAGAATAAAATACAATTCCCCAGCAAAATGTGTCTAAAATTTCAAAAAAATTTATATGTTTTATTATTGCATTGATGGCGTTAACATTATTAATTTGCTTCCATTATTGATGTCAGCGGAAACAAACACTGAAATGAAATTCGGTATTTTAAACAGCGCACAATTATGAAATATATTTATTTTAATACGTACAGCCTTTAGGAATTCTAAACAGTGTACAATAATGGAATATACTTCTTTTAATACTTAAAGCCTTAAGGAATTCTTAATCGTGGAAAATTATGGAATATATTCATGTTAATACTTGAAAACTTTTGGAATTCTTTATGGTGAGTGAGAACAATTTATGAAATATATTTATTTTAATACTTAAATAATTCCTCAACTAAACCTTTATGAATTCTAAACAGTGGGAAATTGGAAAATATATTTATTTTAATACTTAAATAATTTCTTAACAGAACCTTTATGAATTCAAAACACTGGAATTTTTTTTATAAAATATATTTATTTTAATATTTAAATAATTTCTTAACAGAACCTTTATGAATTCAAAACACTGGAATTTTTTTATAAAATATATTTATTTTAATACTTAAATAATTTCTTAACAAAACCTTTATGAATTCAAAACAATGGACACAATTTTACGAAATACATTTATTTCAACACCTAAATAATTTCTTAACAGAACCTTTAGGAATTCTAAAGAGTGGTCAAACATGAAAAAATTATTTTGGACATGATGAAAAGTTACCGGTAAACAACACTTGGACAATTATGAAGTATCTTTGTTTAGGACTTGATGAAAAAGTTAAACAGTGGACAATTAGGAAATATTTTTGTTTAGGACTTGATGAAAAAGTTAAATAGTGGACAAATAGGAAATATTTTTATTTAGGACTTGATGAAAAAGTTAAATAGTGGACAATTAGGAAATATTTTTATTTAGGACTTGATGAAAAAGTTAAACAGTGGACAATTAGGAAATAATTTTATTTAGGACTTGATGAAAAAGTTAAACAGTGGACAATTAGGAAATATTTTTATTTAGGACTTGATGAAAAAGTTAAACAGAGGACAATTAGGAAATATTTTTATTTAGGACTTGATGAAAAAGTTAAACAGTGGACAATTAGGAAATAATTTTATTTAGGACTTGATGAAAAAGTTAAACAGTGGACAATTAGGAAATATTTTTATTTAGGACTTGATGAAAAAGTTAAACAGTGGACAATTAGGAAATATTTTTATTTAGGACTTGATGAAAAAGTTAAACAGTGGACAATTAGGAAACATTTTTATTTAGGACTTGATGAAAAAGTTAAACAGAGGACAATTATGAAATGTATTTATTTGGACTTGACGAAAAAGTTCGTGAATAATAGTCTTAGCAAAATCTTGAGTCGTATAAGAACAAAAATTAAATGCAAGCTTGCTCCTCACTGTGAGTCAGTGATAAGTTGCTATGTTGGCATATTTCTATGTAAATAGCTATAGCACTTGAGCATGAATGTATGTATGCAATAACTGTGTCTACATCTTAGTAGTTTAATATCAGCAAAACATAATGCAAAGCACCCGTATTTTTGCAATACATCAGTCAGCATTTATCAAATGCCAAGCTCCATCTTGTTTCCACCATAGGCAGTCATTCTCAGTCTCGTGCACATTCTAACAATCTTACTCGGTCTCACAGCGTACACGTTTCATGCAGGCAAAGACGCACATATCCGCGTATGTGCGTCGGCATGTACGCACAAATGCGCATTCGTCCGTACGCAGCTATGCATGTTTTGTATGCCGTGCAAAATACAAACAATTCTGCGTGCTGTTACTCGGTGTAAGGCTTTCGCATGGAACAGTGTAGTGTGCCCGATGCATAATTCACGACCAATTCCTGTGCGGGTTTGTATATTTCGTCAAAATGAGGAACAATAATTATAATTCGTCGCCGGTCAATACGGGATCATGCCACCGCTCGCAGCTCTGCCGCCTGCAGCTATATCCGCCGCCACCACCACCACCGCTGCAACCGCCACCACCACCACCACCATCGCCACCACCGCCATTGTATTTCCGCATTGGAAACATGGTAGCCCCGTTTCGACTGTATAGGTTGCATGAATACGAGCCAGACTCATTCTATGGTGTGGCCGTGGTGGCCATTGCCACCGCCGCCGCCACTGCCAACAGGAGAATGCTATGGATCAGTTGTTCACAGTGGTTTCGTCTTTTGTTCTCACGACGCATAAACGTCTCCTTGGGTCGACCAGTCATAGTCGTCGCAGGCGTTCGCCCCCAGAAGCTGACCCAAACATATCATGAGCATGATAATCAGACAAAGTCAGCTGCCGCAGCATAAATTTGGTGCCAGGGCTAATGCTGCTTCGTCAGAGCTGAGAATTTCTTTCGTAAGGAAAACAAACGGACTGAGTGAAATGGCAGCATTACTATACCGATGTATGTGCAAGAGAGAGCTTTGATAAATCCATAGAAAATAATTAAGTACTTCAATTCCGTTTTGCTCTCAAATTGGGGTCTACAAAGTAAGCTAAACCAATCAGTGGGATGTCAAAACTGACTCTGGGAAATGATTGGGTGAAGACAAAGTAATAACTCAACCCTGTCCTGTCCGTTCGAGTGGAAAATCTAATAATAACGAAGCTCGTTATCTCAGCAAGTCTTAGCCTTCCACAAAATATAAAAATATATTAAAGAATAGAAACACTATGCCTAATAGAATATAGTCTGATGATATTCATATAGGCGTCGATGAATGAACTTGCCCAGTTTCACAAATTTTACTTATTTGTTTTGTTTATTTCTCGCATTTGCTATAGCGCACTTCAAGCTTTCTACTCAGAGGCACTCTCGACTACAGCGCAGACACTGCATCAGAGCTACATGCTGAAGCGCACGAGCAATTGCGAGTGAAGGACTTGATTGAGGTCCCAACGCAGCGCCTTGAGGTGTATTCGAACCTGGAATTCTCCAACTCCAAGGCACCAATTACACCACTACACCACCAAGCCCCATGATGCCCTTCAGACGCACTTTGGTGAGGTTACATCGATTCATGTGCCTTCTCATGTATTCAACTTTCATACCGGAAGTCTTCCATTAACAATTCGTGATGCAGCACTGCACGTATCTCGTGAAACAGTCTCACAGTCACCTAAGTTGCACTTGTTTAGAATTGTCGGGTAGCTACGTCAAGCGTCTTCGAGGGCTTATTGCAAGTCCACGTACATAACGTATGTACGTACATTCCTATATCGTATTACATACATAAGCAGTTAAGCACACACACATACCGTAGTTACATACAGCTCTAATCTCAGTCCAAAGGAGGAGTTCAAATGGCTAATGTCACAAATGGCTAAGACCATCTTGGCTAATGTCTCAAATTGCTCTTATATCAAATTCACATGCATCCATATGATGAGAATACGCCTTGCTTATGTCTTAATTCACAAATGCCTAGATCAGACTAAGAAGCCATATCACTTCTGTGCCACATATGGCTCCCATTTCAACTCACAATTATTGTCCAAACGGTTAAAATACTGTATGGTTACTGTCTCAAATGGCCCCAATCTCAATTCAAATGTATCTAAAACTGCCAGCAGCCGACACTGAGCACTACAACATCTCAAATGGCAACCATCTCAAGTGGCAAGCATCTAGAATGGCCACTTGCCATTCTGGTCATATCCCCGGTGGCCACTGTCTCGGACGAGTCCAATATTAGACTCGACCGTGCAGCTTATATTGAATGATTAGCCTTGCGAGATGTCTTTTAATGGCAAGTGTCCCATAAAGCTTTCCTATCGCTAATCAGACGCCGATACCCGACATCCATCCATCGCAGCATCTGCTAATTAAATAGATATATATATATATCGATTTAACTGCACTTAATAGCCGGTCCAGTAATTTAGTAAATCAGTCAACTTCAATTAGGTTTTTTACCAAAGGAATCGTTTAAGAATCAGTCTCAGGCAGCAATCGACTGGCAAGTTAATTTTCTTAGCCTTGGAATGCACGGCAGCCGGTGGCCAGTCCTCTCCCCAGAGGTCTGATCCTCCCGTCAACAGTGTACAGCCTGTGCGCTCATTACAGCCGAGTTGGCCAGGGATGCAGATGGAACCAGGGCTGAAAGTAGTTTGAAAAAATTGCCGGGTCTCTTTGGGCCAGAGGGTGCTAGATATCAGTGTTTACCCAAGTGCCAAAAAATTATTGCCGGGTCTGAGACCCGAACAGACCCGGCTCACTTTCAGCCCTGGATGGAACAGAAATCTAAAAACAAATTTCTGCTCTGATGGGAATCTTAACCCATTTTTAAATTGGTATTTATTGCATAATAAAACGAATCAGAATTTGTTTGATAATTGAGCAGCACGCTGACCATTACACTCGATCACAAACCAATTCTGTTGTTCTCCAGAATTTCAAGATAATCAAGGCTAGCTGTAGGAGACAACTGAATGCATAAAGAACAAGGTTGCAGTGAACCACAAAGATTTGTTTGAAAAAGGACCTTGGTAAGTCACAATACAGCATAAGCACCACCATCATCATCATCAGCAGCAGCAGCAGTAGCAGCATCAAGAATCACTTTCCAGATTCCTCTGTGTTGAAAAGTCCATCAAATTAGAACAAACCTTTAAAAACTAAATCCCATCAATTCCAGACATCTGCAAAGTGACATCAACAAAAATTGAAACGGATTTACCAGCAAACGAAATAAATCACATCCACGCTGACCTTATTAATATTATTTATTTTTTATTATTATTATTTTTTCAACGCTAACCATTTTATCATCACGAAATAAATCACATCCACGCTGACTATATAAACTGTTTTTGTAAGAAGCCCTTGTAATGGTATGGATATGTTACGGCACCATATAAATTGTCGTAATAATTATTATTTATTATTTTTATTATTTTTATTTTTTTAACGCTAACCAAATTATTATTATATTGTTATTATCATCATTATCACTATTATCATCATTATTATTATTATTATCATTATTATTATTATCATTATTATTATTATTATTCTGACCATCATGTCATCTACATGATTTACTATCTCAAATGCAAACAATCATCCCGTATCTAGACAACATAAAATTAATTACACCAATGCCATGACAGACTGTACAATTGTACACAGCTACAGGCACCCGCCCTTGTAGCGGCATGGATGCGTTACGGCGCCATATAAACTGCAGCAACCGTCATCATGAATTTGCAATTGAAAAGGATATGGATGGGTGAGTACGTAAAGGGCTGCTCGTCTGATTGGGTTGAAGGGGCTGAGCACAAAGAATCCGTTGGTGGAACTGAATCGGAATATTGTCCTGTCTTTGGCAATTACCACGAACGTCTGCAAAAACAAAAATCGATACATTATAACTGACAGCAACAAAAAGATACTAAGGGGCTGTCCATCATGTATTACGTACGCACGCACGAAGGTGGAGGGTCACAGAATTTAGTAGATTAGCGTACGGGGGTGGGGGTATATGATATATAATGATATTGATGATGATGATGATGATGATGATGATGATGATGATGATGATTATCCTATAGTTATCCGATTGCATTTGATTACATTATAATTAGATTCTGTTCAGACCTAAACAGTAAACCTGTTACAGTTGACAAATTTTAGCTAGCAGATAATGATGTTTAACAAAAATAAATCCTATGGTAAAATACATGTTTCATAGATGACTTCAGCTATACAGCCTTTGCATAAAAGGGGTGAGAGTGGAGAAATGTTCGGGTGCATACAACGGGAGAGGGGAGTAGAAACTGCGATTTTTGGTACACAGACTTATATGGATGACCCCTAAGTATACAAAAGTTCATGGTATCTGTGTTCGGAACTCTATAGAAACACCAAAAAATTCATGTCGTATGTAACAAAAAAACAATTTATAATAAATAAAACAAAATATTATTTATAATAGATATGAAAGCATATTATTTATAAAGCATGTATAAAAATACTAATAAAAATAAAATAATATAAAATAATACTATTAAGATGAAATGAACAAATATCTAAAAACATCTGAAGCCTAGACTGTCACTAGGAAGTCTATCATGGTGAAACTAAAAAAAGTTGAACATACAACTTCACCTGTATCTGAATTTTTATCTCTATAAATTATTTAGGCAACGAATGTGAACTCAACATTGAGATATGCTGAAAAAGGCTTGATACACATAACTTACATGAATTCACGACATTACCAAGCTTTATTAACATGTTGCAGCAACCCTTATATAATTAAATTTTACTAAATGCACAAAGACATATTCACACACACGCACGCACACACACACGCACGCACATGCATTAACTATGAATTGGCATTTCCATAGCTTGGAGAACAAGCTTGTTTATTCATTGAAGGCAAAATCAATAGAACAAAGACAGCACCAGATCTGTGGCCAAGTCATGAAGCAGAGAGGCATGCGAGTAGACAAGAACACCTTTCACCAGACACTCAAGCACACAGCTTTGCAAAAATTGCTTTCTACATAATCCAATGAGGCAATGACATGGCAGCATTTCGTTAAATCTATGCAGTGTATAGGGCACTGAAGCTCTGAAGCTAAAGATCCAACCAACAGGCAACCAGTCAGAATATACAGTAAACAAAAGATGGCATTAAATTACATTGTAGGCTACTCTGGCATAACTCAAGAAATGTTTCATTAATTCACAGTTCTCAGCAGATCTATGCCAAGTTTAGAGTGAACCTAATCTAATCTCACCTCAACCAATCTCAAATGTAACAACATAATGCAGGTCACATCAATGGACTGCAAAACAGTCTCTAACTCTGCCTCTAAGTCCAAGGTGCCAAATCTTTTTACTGCAATACTTTCCAGCATGCGGTGGGTCTGGCATGAGGAAAATGGGGTTTGAAGTCTGGGAGAGGCTCGGTAAGCCTGTCGTCTCTGGGAGGCAAAGACTCTGTGAAACTAAGTCCTAAATGGTGCATTGTTACCATAGTCAAAATTATGCTTAAAAATTGGAATTTTAATCTTCATTATCAGCCACAAACATCACGCAACTTTTATTCTCAAATTGTAGTCTTTGGGCAAGGGTTCGCAGGCCAGAAAACATTGTCAGTGGGCCAAAAATGACCCACAGGCCTTTTTTTTGCAATCCTGCTCCAACTATTAAGACGGTTAAGTTAAGAACATCACCTCAGTGAAACTCAGAGGCAGTAAAATAGAGGCATGTCTTAATAAGCAGACATCCAAAGAAAACACAGGAAATGCCACGGACCCAAAGCAAAGAGAAAATTAATCCAGAAGTTTTTGCAGCACAGAACTGGCAATTTTGCTGACAAGTAAGTTAGAACTTAAGATAGCCCAAATTTAATAGTCCAGCTAAACACATGTATGAGACCGTGTAGGATCGGACAATTGTAGAAGTTAGGCCGTAGACAGGCACACTTGCCGTGACTTTCAAACAAATCCGGAGCCTGCGTCAGTGGCAGAACGCATAAGCGCACTGATCACCCGCCGCCTCCGATGACTCACCTGCGTAGAAGAGCATTAAAAAAATTTGCAATTACAATTGTGATTACATAAACCTGATGATGCTCCTGTTTTCGTCCGCTGTGCCAGTCGCAGTTATTTGCCAGCCGCATACAATCAGTTGGGCACTCACCCTAATATCGAAGCCTTTTTTAGAATACGTCTAGAATCACTGTGCAGTGCCATCAATGCTGGCCTTCCTTATCAGGACGGATCGAGCTAGAATACATTCTGGAGATATTCTCATAGATGGTCGCTTGTCAACTAATGCGCATGAAATGCTTTATTTTGCATTTAAGGTTTCCAAGCAGACCAGTACCTAAGTCAAGCTCATTGAATCAACTCAACAAGTCACCAGCTTCTAACATTGGTACGGCCAGCGCTTAAAGTGCGGCTGGACGGTCATGGACGGCGTCCAAGCACTTATTTTAAAATCTGAACGCTATCCTGCCACTTATTGGCCAACGCAGCCTGAAAAGGTTAAGGGGCGTCCAGGCACTTCTTTTGTAAAGGTAAGGGGCGTCCAGGCACTTCTTTTGTAAAGGTAAGGGGCGTCCAGGCACTTATTTTTACACACTTTAAGCATTGGGTACGGCACAGACCAGCTATGCACTCATTGACTGTAGATCACCCTGCTAGTTGACTATGTAGTAAATGCGTGCAAATCAGTTCACTTTACGTACGGGTATAGAATCAGATGCTACAAGTTATCTTGGTTCACTAGCAACTGCCTTGGTTTATCGGCAAACTTTAGCTCAACTCTAAGCGATATTGTCACGGGAAATGAACTAATTTAACCCTTTACCGACCAAATCTACAGTCAATGAGTGCATAAGTGTAGTACCTATATGGTATTCGAAATCATATAGACTCAGTTGGTAAAGGGTTAAGAGCTGCTCACAAACTACAGACAGCTTGGTTAACTCAGTACCGTAGGTATCATGATACACAAGAAAGGCAATTGCTCAATTTATTCCTTGATAATAAGCTTGATGACTCTTTCAATAATGTTAACACGTTTACTCTTCAATACCACTTGAACATGATGTTCACATGAAACATGAAATACGCTAATATGGATCTGACGTTGAAATAAATACACGTATACCACAGCAAGCACAACTGGAACACATGTGATGATCTGAAAGTTGCGGCAGTTCTTCATGGTTTACAGCGAAGATACACTGAGTACTGTCATACTGAGATCTTGAATTGGTGCTATATAAATTTATGTGATTGATTGTCCATTGATTCCCTTATTGCTTATATCATATATGTCAGTGGGGCAGTTGTGCAAGTGATAATATTCCAATGTAAGAAGTGACTGAAACACTCTTCAAGTATTTCGTACCAAGTCAACCAAATTTCTTGGGCAAGAACCAGTTTTTCTCTTGCACATCATGGTAGCAGCTTCAAAACAGCTGCCATTAGATCAATGAAAAAGAGAATAAAGAAACTCCTAACCGTCACACCAGGTCCAGAGGTTCATGCTGAGAAGGAAGCTGCTACCATGATGTGCAAGAGAACAAGAGGGCACGAAAAACATGTATGAATAAACAAGCTGCATTTCTGAAAGTCTGGAAGCTGCAAACAGTTCAAGAGTTTGAAACAACATACAGGTCTACCAAGAGATAGGAAGCAAAGGCATGAAGACTCTGTGCTTCTGCAAGCTAGAAGAGCTCTGCAACAGTTGGGTTTGAGCAGTGCCTAAAGTGTGGAAAAAAGAAGTGCCTGGACGCCTCTTACCTTAACAAAAGAAGTGCCTGGATGCCCCTTACCTCTCCAAAAGAAGTACCTGGACGTCCCTTACCTCTACAAAAGAAGTGCCTGGACGGCAGTGGACACCCTTGCCTTTTCAGCCTGTGCATGCTGGCCAATAAGTGGCAGGACGGCATTCAGATTTTAAAACAAGTGCATGGACGCCGTCTATGACCGTCCAGGCACACTTTAAGCCCTGGGTTTGAGACGACATACCCTACCAGCATACAACAAAAGCATGATGTACCAGAGAAAGAAGAAGCACTCACGTATTTATTCTGATAGAATTCATCGATCTCTTCGATCGGCATGCCGCACATCTCGGGTGGGACGTCGCCCATTTTGTTGGGCAGTGGATTGCCCTGGCAGAGCGCCGCATTGGGACGCGGCTTCTCCTCGTCCTTCTCCTCGTCGGTCTTCTCGGGCGGCGGCGCTTCCAGCTCCTGTTCCTTCTGTTGCTCCTTCAGAAGCTTCTCCTCCTGGATCCGCTTCGCGATCTTCGTGATCGATTCGCGCGTGAAGAGCCGGAAGACGGGCTGGTGGTTGGCGGCCAAAAGCTCGGCGTTTTTTGCGTCCATTGCAGGCGGTTAAGGTAACAATGGTTTGACGACAATGATGATGCTAGCGATGTCAGCTGAACTACCGGTACTCATAACCAGCAGGAGAGAACCGTGTGGTGATCGACTCGCATTACACCTCACTACAACCTGAAGCAGACAAACAATAACGAGTTTGTAGAACATTTTGGCGTTCAACTCATGCTAAATAATAATAACAATAATAATAATATAATAATGACAATTTATATGGCTCAGTAACGCAGCCATACCGCTACAAGGACACCTAATAGTGGGTGTAAATCACAGGGCACCCAAGCATTTGTATGCATGAGTGCGTGCATGTGTGTGTGTGTTTGTGCGCGAGTTCGTATGTGTGTTTGTGTGTGTGTGTGTGTGTGCGTGCGTGTATGTATGTGTGTGTGGTCTTGTGTGCATGCATGGGTGTATGATTGTCTAGTATTACTGAGGTTCTCCATGAAACCGTGCTGCTTAAGTACACAAAAATTACTGACTTCTATATAATGAGCCGTCTAGTTAAAGCACATAATTATTCGCTCTCTAGTTTTATCGTCATAGATATTAGTTCAGTGTTCATTTTCCACTATGCTGGAGTTTAACTAACCGACAGCAAATCATTTCAATAAATTATTTACATCTCAATCTGTCAAAATTTTCATTGCATCACAAACTAGCAAATTCTGGCACGTGGCCATGGAAAACAGCCATGACAAAGAGCCAGAAAATATGACCTTTGTGCCCATTTAATCTTCCCCGATTTTCAAATATAGACCTGTACGTAGCATGAAATTGAAGGTGCTGTGCAATGTGCAACCAGTAAGAAATGAACATTCTTATAATAATAATAATAATAATGATAATAATAATAATAATAATAATAATAATAATAATAACAATAATAGCAATAATAATAATAATAATAATAATAGTAATAATAGTAATAATAATAATAATAATAGTAATAATAATAATAATAATAATCTGACATTTATAGAACGCTAAGTATGAGCTGGGGAGGAGAATTGCTGCTGCTATGCATGACCCTATGGAAACGTCATACTTATTCCAGCGGATTTCGGTGGCTCTTCAACGGGGGAACACCATCTGCCTCTCCGGAACATTGCCACTGCTCCCTGATCGACATGAGAAGGATATTTACAATCCGGCAAAACGAGCCGAGGAATGACTGAAGGGAGCGACCTGCAGCAGATGAGACTTTGTGGCACATTAATATGTCGAGCATAATTAAGCTATTATTAATTGCCATAATAATAATGATGATGATGATGATGATGATGATGATGATGATGATGATGATGATGATGATGATGATGATGATGATGATGATGATGATGATGATGATGATGATGATGATGATGATGATGATGATGATGATGATGATGATGATGATTGTGAGCTAATGTTGTATAGTCTATGTGGTCAGTTGATGTTTAGGCGTACGAATAGACCAGCTCAAGGTCAGCGTCTAGACAGTTAGGCCTGCAGGTGACAGACTGGCGGGAAAGTTGGCGCGGCTCGGCCGACCGTCGCCGGAGAGAGAGAGAGAGATAGGCAGACAGACGGACAGATAGACGGAGAGAGGCAGATAGAAGGACAGAGCGGCAAGGGGAAGAGTGTACGCCCAGACAGTAAGATAAGTAGTAGAAGAAGGAGTTGGTAGTAGAGAATAGAAGACGTTTTAGAGAACAGTGGAGTTAGATAATAATAGTTGCGTTGCTGTCGTTGAATTCAAGCGTTTGTCGTCGTTGATCCATTGTTGTGTTATTTGCGTTGTTATGAAAGAAGAAGAAAATACAAGAAACAGAGCTTTGTTGTAATTGAACAAGTTAAGAACTTTAGAAACTTATACACTAGCTTTAGATACCGAAGTACAGTGTCTAGGTTAGGCGTAGGCTGCGCTACTGAACACTGAAGAAAAAGGAAGAAAACTTTGAAGGTCAATTGGAGGTTGACATATTGGTGGCAGCGGTGGGATACTGAATTCAAGCAAAGGACGTTGGGATAGCGAACTCATTTGGAGGAATATTTTCAATTGGAGGAATATTTTCAATTGGAGGAATATTTTCAATTGGCGGAATATTTTCAATCGGAGGAATATTTTCAGTTGGCGGAATATTTTCAATTGGCGGAATATTTTCAATCGGAGGAATATTTTCAATTGGAGGAATATTTTCAATCGGAGGAATATTTTCAATTGGAGGAATATTTTCAATTGGAGGAATATTTTCAATCGGAGGAATATTTTCAATTGGCGGAATATTTTCAATTGGAGGAATATTTTCGATTGGAGACGCATTTCGGAGTCATTTTCTCACCAGACTCCGTGAGAAGATACAACGGACATACGAACGACATTACGACAACGCAACGCCAGAGAGAGGTATACAAAACTTGCTTGTTTACCCAAGGAGCCATAAGAATTAAAGTCAGCCAATCACAGATATTCATAGCCATTCCCTTGATTTCTTCACGGTAATCACTGAAGTAAAGAAGAAAGATGGAGAAACTTACAGAACAAAAGCAAGCCAGTATAAAGAAGATGTCTTCTGATCGATTAATAAAGTTATTAATTGAAGAGGGTCTAGACGTAGAAGAAGTCGAAGAGATGTCCAGAGAAAATTTGATGAGAGCATTAGCAGAGGTTTGGCTTAAGAAGGAAGCTGAAGAGAAAGGTGCTGTGGGTGGTGTTGAGGAGAAAAAACCTCAGCCACCGATGTCTATGGAGGCGTTGATGCAATTTATGATGATGAGGGAGGAGCAACGCAGGCAAGAAGAGAAAGAGAAAGAGGAGCAACGCAGACAAGAAGAGAAAGAGAAAGAGGAGCAACGCAGGCAAGAAGAGAAAGAGAAAGAGGAGCAACGCAGACAAGAAGAGAAAGAGAAAGAGGAGCAACGCAGACAAGAAGAGAAAGCGAAAGAGGAGCAACGCAGACAAGAAGAGAAAGCGAAAGAGGAGCAACGCAGACAAGAAGAAAAAGAACGGAGACGAGAGGAGAAAGAACAAAAACAAGAAGAGAAAGAGGAGCAACGTAGACGAGAAGAGAAAGAGGAGAAACGTAGACAGGAGGAGAAAGAACGGATACAAGAGCAGATGGAACGAACAGAAAAGCTTCGACTAGAGGAAAAAGCAAGAGCAGAACAAGCAGAAAGGATGAGACAACAAGAGATTGAGATGCAGAAGCAGCAGTTCCAGCTTCAGCTAGAACAACTGAAAAGAGATCGTGACGAAGCAGAACGAAGAAGAATGGAATTGATGATAGAATACGAGAGGGCAAGGAAAGGTGATGAAGAAATACGAAAACAACAGATTGAAGAGCAAAAGATTCGTGAGGAAGACAAAGAAGCCATGCGTTTGGCAGAATTACAAAGAGCCGAAGAGATTCGACAGGAAGAATTGAAAATGGAGAAAGAAAATTTGGAAAAAGCGGAAAGAGAAAGGGAAGAACAATTAGAATTAGAACAAAAGAAACTCGCTCTTAAGGAAGCTCAGCTCCGAGAAATGGCTATTGAAAAGGAGGAACGTAGAAGACAGTTAGAATTGTTGCAGCAGAAGATAGAACAAGAAGAACTGCGTAGGGAAGAAGATCAACATAGACTCAAGAAAAGAGATGAAGACGACAGAAGAAGCCGTGAGGAGTCAGAACAAAACAGGATCAGAGAAAGTGAGACAATGGTGTCCAAGATTAAAAAGATAGGTGATGCAATGAAACACGTATTACCTAAGATGCCATATGATATGATGGAGGTGCCATTATATTTTGAGACAGTTGAGAATGCATTCAACAGTTTTACGGTGGAAAAGCAGTTTTGGGTCAAATTGCTGTTGCCACTATTGACGCCAAGAGCAAGAACGGTGTTGAACCGACTGTCTTTCGCTGATCTAGACGATTACGACATAGTGAAAGAACATTTACTGAAAGAATTCAAATTGACAGCGAGAGAATATCGATCACGATTTGGAGATGCGAGGAAAACGGCCGAAGCAACCTACACGATGTTTACAGCAAGATTGAAGAATCTGTTGAACTATTATGTCAGAAGTAGGCGAGTGGGCAAAAGCTACGAGAAGTTATTTGATCTGTTGGTGGCGGATAAATTGAAAGAATGTCTACCACCGGGTCCACTACAGTTCGTATTAGCAAAAGAGGGTACTGAATGCTTTGAAGCTAGTAATGTTGCAGAACTCGCAGACGTACACGTGAACAATCGAATTGGTCTAATGTTTCAAGACAAACCGAAATATGAAGCATGGGGAAATAGTTCGAAGCAACCCAGGTGGAATAGTAATAACAAAGAAACAGGAAACCAAGCCAGAAATAACGAAACAAGGAATGATGGTGCTCCTGGAAGACAGTTTGGTCAAGATAGAAGAGAAGCAACGGGTGACAGACAAATGTACAGTCGAATTCCAGTGATGGGACGCCAAAGAGAAAACAATACAGCGTACAATTACAGGCGGGAGAGCACTGAACAGAGAGGGATTGTTAAGAAACGTTGCCATAATTGTCAGTCAGACCGACATCTGATAAAGGATTGCAAAGTACCACCAAGAATGACGAATCTGAGAAATAGATTTACTCGAAGTGCAGAAAATCTCAGAGTAAATCAGATACAAGTAATGAATGCACCGAATCAGTCTGAAGAACAAGACAACCGCGAAACGGAAGTGAAGTCAGTGATGAAGTGCACGCCTCAATTTGCTATACAGAGAGAAATAGTAAATTCTGCTCCAATTAAAGATACTGGTCGAGAAACAGAAAGCAAAGATGAATGTCAACGTACGAAGAAGTCTTTACTACAGCATGTCAATGTAGAGATACGTGGGAATGATGACAGTTGTCATCCCGTGCAAGTCAGAGCGCTGATTGACTCTGGTACTGAGATTCCAGTAATCAATGAGGAATTGTTGAAAGGAGCGACAGTGGAAGAAATTGGCAGAGTACATTTGCAATGTGTGGCTGGAGAACCCATTCCAGCTAAGTTGGTGAAAATAGAAGTGCGGATGAGTTGTCATAACGAAGGAGGAGATTTGAAAGACAAGGGAGTAAATATCGCGCCATATTTAACCTTGGTGTGTGCCAGCATTCCGGCAGTCTTGTGCAAAGATAACAAAGAAAAGTTCTTGCTGCATCCAGAGATAATCGCAGAACTGAAAGAGGTTCCACCAGTGAATGTATTACAAGGAGAATTGCAAGCGAATGTGACTACAAGAGCACAGAGTCGGAGAAGAGAAGTGGAAGAAGGAGAAGAGGAAAAGTCAAATGAAAGTTTGCTAGAGGAGGACACAGAAAGCGATGATGAACAAAGCGTTCAAGAAGAAGAAGAAGGAATAACATCCGGAAACAATGAAATTGAAGAAGAGATGGTTGCATGTGAACGTGATAATGATGATGATTCTGAGAGTGATGGTGAAATAGACACGAGTATGAGGGATTTGTTTGCCGAGAATACGAGTGATGAAAGACAATTGGCAGACGCAAAGACGTTTGAAGAGCAGCAGAGAAATGACGAGTCACTGAGGTCGTGGTGGAAGATAGCTGAAGACAAAGGATCAGAGTTTAGTGTGGTGAATGGGTTGATGTATAAGAAGCATCAAATGTTGGACCAGTTGGTGTATCAGTTGGTGTTGCCGAAGGAAAGAAGGATTCAGGTGATGGAATTGGCACATGAGTCAGTATTTGGCGGACACTTGGGAGAAGAGAAGACAAGGGAACGTATCAAGTTGTCCTTTGTGTGGCCAAGAATGCGTAGAGATGTGGTGAAGTTCTGCAAGTCCTGTGAGAAGTGTCAGTTGAAAGCACGAAGTTTGGTGATGGATCGAGTGCCGATTACACCAATACCAAGAGAGGATGTACCGTTCAGAAGAATGACCATGGACGTCGTAGGACCAATCGAACCGACTTCAGCAGCAGGGCATAAGTATTGTTTGTGCATCGTGGACTCATGTACAAGATGGCCGACAATATTCTTGATGAAGTCATTGACCGCTAAGGCTGTATGCGAAGCTTTGATGAAGCTGTTCATGGATGTGGGAGTTCCGTCAGTAATCACGAGCGATAGAGGGACGAATTTTACAGCCAGTCTAACAAGAGAATTTCTGAAACTGATGGGATGTTGTCCTCGATTCGATTCGCCAGGACATCCAGAAGCGGCAGGATTGGTGGAGAGATGGAATCAAACGTTCAAGAAAATGATTCATCATGTCGTTGTGAAAAATCCGAGACAGTGGCATAAAATTATTCCATTTACAGTCTGGGCATTGAGAGAAGTGCCTAATGCAACTACAGGAGTGGCACCGTATTTGCTGGTCTATGGAAAGTTGCCGAGAGGGCCACTCACCATCCTTAAAGAAAGCTGGACCAAAGAAATAAATCTACCACCGAACATTGGAGTGCAACCGGCAAAATACCTGAAGAATTTAAGAGCAGACATGGAAAAGGCCTTGACATTCGCCGAGAGCTGTGCTGAAGAAAAGCAGAAACAGTACGCCAGTCAATACAACAAAAGAGCAAAAGATAAAGAATTCGAGCCAGGAGAGAACGTCATCGTCCTGTATCCAACGTCAACCAATAAATTAATCTCCCGATGGCATGGTCCATGCACGGTCCTGCAAAGAAGATCCAAATATTCGTATCTGGTGGACATGAACGAAAACGGTCGACGGATTATTCATGCTAACAAGATGAGGAAGTTCATTACGAGAACATTGTCTTGTGGTCTGATCGTGGAAGAGGATGACGAATTTGGATCAGTGGTAGAAATACCGCTGAAGGAAGGCTATTCAGAGACAAAACAGAAGTCACTTCAATTGGATTACGAACAAATTGGACATCTGACCAGCGAACAGCAGAAACAATTACTTGATGTACTGAATCGATATGCAGACAGATTTTCAGACCAACCTGGACTATGTACATTAGTAGAACACGAAGTGGTGCTGAGACCAGACTTTCGAGAAAAAGAATTCGTGGCATATCGAATACCATTAATATACCGAGCAGAAGTGGAAAAACAAATACAAGAGATGCTGAAAGAAAACATCATTCAACCATCGTCAAGCAGAATGGCAAGTCCACTTGTCATTGTCAAAAAGAAGAATGGATCCTTGAGATTGGCTTGTGACTACAGGTACATTAACTCTTTTACTGAAAATTGCCGATATCCTATGCCAATCGTCAACGATGTTTTGAGCAAAGTTGGAAAATCCAAGTTCATTTCTGTTATGGACTGTCGCAGTGCATATTGGACTTGTCCTGTGAAAAAGAGTGACCAATGGAAGACTGCGTTTGTTACACATAATGGACTGTATGAATTTACGCGTGTTCCGTTTGGAATGATTAACTCTGGACGGACTTTTGTAAAAGCGATAAATATGATTTTGCAACCGATTCATGATTTTACTGAACCTTATGTTGATGACATTGCAGTGCATTCTAATGATTGGGACATTCATTTAAGACATTTGGAATTATTTTTGAAACAAATAAGACTGCATAATGTAACATTGAACTTGAAGAAATGTGTGTTTGGTAAGAGTGAGGTGAAGTTCATCGGTCACCTCATAGGATCAGGGAAGAAGATGATGAATCCAGACAGGATTGACAGTTTAATTAATTTGAAGAAACCTGAAACCAGGAAGGAAGTGAAGCAAGTCTTAGGATTTTTTGGGTTTTACAGACAGTTTATTTGTAATTTTGCTGAAATTGCTAAACCATTGACAGACTTGACCAGCAAGAAAGTACCTGATAACATTGTTTGGACTGATGCACATCAGAAATCTTTTGATTCCCTTAAACAGATTGTCTTATCAAATGTGATTCTATATATGTTTGAGGTTGGGAAACCATTTAATTTGTACTGTGATAGCAGTGATTTTGCTGTGGGAGCTGTACTGTCTCAGGTGGACGAGGAAGGGATTGAACGTCCTGTTTCATTTATCAGTCAGAAGCTGACAGATACTCAGAGGAGGTGGGCGACGATTGAGAAGGAAGCCTATGCAATCATATGGGCTTTAAACAAGTTGAAAGAAATTCTTATTGGTTCTAAAATCAATGTGTTTACAGACCATAATCCTTTAGTTTATTTGACTGAATCAATGTCGAAATCTGCTAAATTAGTCAGATGGTCTTTATCATTGCAAAATTTTGACATTCTGTTGAACTATAAGAAAGGTAAATTGAATGTAGTAGCTGATTGTCTGTCTAGATTGTAGTGTAAGATATTTTATGATGTATTATGTTATGGACTATTTGCATTGTTTAGTTAAGGTACGTTCGCTAATTTTTATAGATAATTAGCTCTCTTTAAAAGAAAGGAGGGAGGTAATGTGAGCTAATGTTGTATAGTCTATGTGGTCAGTTGATGTTTAGGCGTACGAATAGACCAGCTCAAGGTCAGCGTCTAGACAGTTAGGCCTGCAGGTGACAGACTGGCGGGAAAGTTGGCGCGGCTCGGCCGACCGTCGCCGGAGAGAGAGAGAGAGATAGGCAGACAGACGGACAGATAGACGGAGAGAGGCAGATAGAAGGACAGAGCGGCAAGGGGAAGAGTGTACGCCCAGACAGTAAGATAAGTAGTAGAAGAAGGAGTTGGTAGTAGAGAATAGAAGACGTTTTAGAGAACAGTGGAGTTAGATAATAATAGTTGCGTTGCTGTCGTTGAATTCAAGCGTTTGTCGTCGTTGATCCATTGTTGTGTTATTTGCGTTGTTATGAAAGAAGAAGAAAATACAAGAAACAGAGCTTTGTTGTAATTGAACAAGTTAAGAACTTTAGAAACTTATACACTAGCTTTAGATACCGAAGTACAGTGTCTAGGTTAGGCGTAGGCTGCGCTACTGAACACTGAAGAAAAAGGAAGAAAACTTTGAAGGTCAATTGGAGGTTGACAATGATGATGATGATGATGATGATGATGATGATGATGATGATGATGATGATGATGATGATAATAATAATAATAATAATAATAATAATAATAATAATAATAATAATAATAAAGACAATTTATATAGCGAGGCCGAAGGAAATATCCGATCTTCTTGACTCCTCAGTGGTTATTGTTTCGTTTGCAAGATCATTTAAGCTGAAGAAATTATATTGACGATAATGGTTTATAAATTGGGAGCAATTGGAGTCTACTCATTATCACGTCTAACCTTAATTTAACCCAACAAGTTAATTAAAAACGATGGCACAGTGTAACATTGCGGCAATGTCAAGCATCTATATAAGAAGTAACATTGACCACAAAGTCACATGCCGACAGTATACAACTATGAAATCCAGTCTTGGCTCAGATTGATGATATCAAATTTCTATGAACTCTCGAAAAGAACATCAACATTCTCTCCGCAAGCAATCACAGCACATTGCTTTGACAAATGAGCCATAAAATACATCCTTCCCTTGCCAACATACAATGAAGCATTCTCTTAGCAAGAAATCACGTCATACAAGATTCACCAAATGACTGGCGCTGACTCCCTGTCTGTCAGGGCATTATAATGCAGGGCTGCCTCCCTGGTATGGCGATGCCCCTTGCTATGCCTTACTCCAATTTCACCTACTTGACCTTTGTCTGTCTGTGTCGGGCACTCATAGTAGTTGCTAACTGTGCTCACTGGAAAGGGGTGATCTCAATGCCGTTTGTTCGTACTTCCGTTATGCAAAGTCATGCTTTTCCTATGGTATGCCTCTCTTGAGTTGCGCATGCTCCCTATAGGTCGCTCTTAGACACGTTCTTTAACCACCTGAAAACAAAACTGCTCTTTTTGACCATCTTGGAGCCAGGAGTACCTCTGGGTAGTTTCCTTGAATAGGTCCAATTATAATTACTTGCATGAATGAATGACTACACAAGACAGTCAGCCAGCTTTAGCATGGGGATTTGATACATGAAATTGCCATTGAATCAAGAACATGCATTCTTTTGAAATGTAGAAAAGTTATGCCTAAACAAGCAGTCATGACACATCCCTTCACGAGCAACCACCCATGTTAAATGTCCACAGCACATGGATATGAAAAAGATGCCACTAGTACCATGTGGCTATTCCAAAACAAACCCAGACAAAATAATTCTGGGTATGGAAGCTGGCAGCCTGACCAGCAGTGTACAAGTCCAAACCAAATTATATTATTGATATATACACTGAAGCCTGTCCTCAACCCAGTGGGATCTTGCTGCCAGCGGATTGGGATCTCTCTGGTGGAACATTGAACTGCCACATAATTTCGCTGGAAAAGAATCTGCAATCGTCGTGGCTCTGCTCCAATAAAACCTTAGGGACTTCTCCATTTCTCTCCAGTTCAGTCCCAGGCCATGGTACCCTTCGCTCAACTGAACATGGACTCCCGAGTCCTGACTATCCCTCATATGCATAGTTGCATACTGCGGCTCGAGTTCCTCACTTTGTTCCTTCCACAGTTTCTCAGCTGTCTGAAGTCTGTATTACGTGACAGTAATTTCCCTGTATTAGGTTGTCAGTGCCGCTAACGAATTTTTCATTAAGTACTCAGCGTTTTATAAATGTCAGATTACAAAATTTACAATTTGTACTTTTATCGGATATTTAACTTACTATGTTCTTTGTTTGCAAACTGTCTCATCGAATCACAAGTTGAATGCTTAAGAGTTTGGAAAACTCTGGATGTTTGAAATTTCTCATTTTTAATGAATTTAGCAACATCTACAATGACTCTGTGGCACATGGTTGGTAACGACTAAAAACAAACACTTTGAAAATTCCACACGCTTCTCCTGTAAACACGTCGAATTGGACTACAAAGAAGATTCCAGCAACACAACATTTCTTGCAAAGAGCATTGCAGATGCCAACTCATGAGGCACAATACTTCAAATTTATAATTAGTGAACTTTCCAGCATCAACTACGGTACCACTGAACTCTCGCCATTCCTTGAACAGCTTGCCAATCTGAAGCAAGTGCCAGATGCACTGAAAAGTAGCTGCTAATAGCTGACGGGTTGGGTCATCTTAGGTTTTCTGATTCACCAACGGCACCATTTTACATCAACCACCGTCCATTTTGTAAAATATGTGAGTGTTTGACTTGCATTATTAAAGGGCCACTTACTTACTCACCTACAATATATTAATACAGAACTCCTCCTCCTCCTCCTCGTCCTCCTCCTCCTCCTCCTCCTCCTCCTCCTCCTCCTCCTCCTCTTCCTCCTCCTCATCCTCCTCCTCTTCCTCCTCCTGCACACTGTGTGTTGTTGGAGGTAATATCATTAGGCGGGTAAAACCCTCAGGGGAGGCCTCCAGCACTGTCAGGCAGACTGCATCTCATCCAACCACCACACCGGGACCATCCTATCACAACAAGCCAGACACACACACCCACACACATACAGACACACAAATATACATACATACATATATATATATAAAATATATATAAATTGCATATACATAGTAGTGTATATGTGTGTGTGTATATATATAAAAAAATATATATATATATATGTATATTTACAGACATGCAAGTGCTCTATCTATGTCCAAATGTGAGCACATATATATTATATATACAATTATACATATATATATATTTTATATATATATATGCATTTCCTGGTGTCTGAATATACCATATTTTCCAGGCAGCACATAAGCTATGGGTATTGGCCGCACCAATCTTCAACAGAGTAAAGCAATAACATAAATAGTGATTAATGATAACAAAACACAAGTTGCAATGAAAATAATGATGTCAGACAATTACAGGCAGATGATAATGTCATAATACACTCTCTCTGTCTGTCTCTGTCTGTCTCTGTCTCTGCATCTCTGCTCAATTGAAAGCAAAAAAGAGCTCACTCCATACTGAAACCTACAAAACCTTTCTGCTTCATTTCTTTCTCTTCTTAAGACTGTCTTATTCGACCGGGGTTGGACTGGGAGCGCTCCTGAGTAGCTAACCTTGAAAGGAGCGCTACATTAAATTCTCAGTAAATAAATAAATAAATGAAACTAGAATAAAGTTCAAGATTCCAAGGTGGACCTCATTGGTGGGCATTACCACAACAACGTACATCTGGTAGCGTTACATTCCACTCTCAAGTCAACTTACTTGGTAATCGTTGCGCTCTGCTACTCAGGGAGATATGCAAGTGCCACATTTCCACACATCAACACGAACTCACGTCCATCACATCATGCCTTCCGCTATACACGCTAGCTATTGCATTTAACTATGGTCAGCACTTTCAACCAGTCTCAAACACACTTCCAATGTAGATCAGTTTCTGGATCCATGCGGCCATAGACGCAGCAACTTTGCCATGTACTTAAAACATGCCACATTAAGTGTCTTCATACATTCATACACAGACAAACTCATACAAATAACATGCTAGGGGCATGAGATTCTGAATTGAAATAGACCTAGTGTGCGAATGTATAAGCTTAATTACCAACTTTTGCCTTTTCAAACTTATTAGTTTCTTTCTTTGTTGTCTCTGTGCTCCAGATTAATGCTCTTAAAATATTCCATCGTTTAGAGAGAAATTTATCATTTAGATTTTAGTTCACTTGTGATTGAATCTGACAATGCATAATTTAGCAAAATAACGTTCTGGGACGGAAGTGAGAGTATTCTTTGGCAAAACACTGATAACTAAGGCGATGGACAGTTGTTTGAAACTTAAACAACAGTTACTGTTGTAGTAGTGTAACAGTAATAGCCTATTAGGCTCTATTTAAAACAACATAAATCACAAACAATAGGCTAAGTAATATGAGTGATTATAGGTTTGGCCCGCCGCCCGTAATCAACATATGAAAATTATTATAATCACTGTAGCCCGGGCCCCTCCGGGCCCCTAAAAGTCGCCGGGCCCCTGGGCATTTGCCCCTCCTGTCCCCCCCCTCTCGGCGGGCCTGGGCAGTGAGCTCGAGATACCTGTCTAATCTAGAGAGACAACACTGAAGTTCCGACAAAGATGGTACCGTAATCTAAAAAATTTATTTTTAAAAACATATACATACTAAAAGGCATCTGTCACACCCGGCAGTGAAAACCTGCTCATTCTAAGGCGATATGTCAACACTGTCCCCTAGTTTACTGCGGCATTACTAAGGCTCATATAATTAGCAATAGCATTTGAAATGACATGTGTGGCGTTTCAGCCACAAGACAAGGTTCGATACAAGAAACTCCGACCGGCTGCCTTGGTAAACTGAGCTGGAAACAAGGCAGGAGCAACGGTTACGCTCTTAAAGCAGCCAAACCGTGTATTTAGATGTAATATAGGTAAGGCATAATTTCCCCTAGCGTATATGCGCTACCGAATATGCGCTAGAAAACGACGGCCGCTAGCGTAATGCCTGTAGAACTAAGCTGGAAGCAGGCGAGAGCGATATCAATAGTTACACGTGGAAACTAGTCCAATTTACGCTTAAAAACCCCTTAGGTAGAATTAGAGTTAATTCCATAAATAATTGTAGGTTGGCCTGATAACTTTAATTTAAGGCGTAGGTTACGAAGAAGTCGTTTAGGAAGAGATAGAAGCAAAGATCGTGAAGATCGGACAAGAAATGGATTTTTGGCGAATTAATAACGGTTTTTCTATACGGAAACCCGATAATTTGGTTTAAGCCAGACCATAGCGTGCAGACAGCGATATTCCGGTGGAATAAAGCCTGCTAAGTGGTGCTTTGCCTATAGTGTAGGATGGTTGATGCTCATCCTATGGTCAATGCTTACGAATACTCTTTGTTACATTGATCTCTACGCATCTGAATCGCATTCACGGCAATCGATTCAACCTTGACAGGTGTTTCCTTGGCTACTTTTGACAGCTATCCGATATATTTTTGAATCCGTTATACGCGGAAGGTTCATTGTGGGCTGAGACGACGATCTGACAGGGTGGACTGGGCCTCCCTCTGTCACGATCTCGCCAGTCGAGAGTCGGTGGTGACTCGTTCCTTTTGACTTGTGAATGCCTCCTGGCATTTAGTTCCTTGTTCGAACCTTGAGAGTGAACTCCTGTTACTGTGGATAACTTTTGACCGCGTCAGCGCATTGGGTTGGGCGTGCATCGTTCATCGCGCGTCTTTTCCCTTGGCTGCCAGCCGTTGGCTACCGAGTGCCTCGGGCGCTGCGCATTCTGCCTCGGCGGATCGCGTAAAACCCTGCACCGTGGAATACGTTGGAGTGAGAGAATTACTGAAGAAGAGTGCAGTGAAGACTTCGACGTTGCTTGGCCGTCAAGTTGGGCGGGCGTAGGCGCATCTCTTCGGACGCCGACCGCCTCGGGCGCTGCCCGGCCAATCGAGAGCGCTTCGGGCGCCCGTGAGTCTTTCGTCTATCCTGTTTGATTGTGAACGTTAGTTACTTGTGCGCTCCGGTCTATTCATCGGTTTGGAAGTGCAACGTTCATCGCGCTTTCTTTCCCTTGATCGATCGCTAAGACCCGGTGCGGTCGAATACGCCAGTGAGAGCTAACGATAAGTTTACCCGTAAGAGCCGGGTAGAGGCGACAGTAAGCAAGGGAGCAGCCCCCTTAATTCTGTCGAGCATAGTGGACCAGAACGCGGTCGGTCGGGCCCTATCCTCGGCCGACGCGTAATTACAGTTACATCCAGCGATAGCCGCGCAACGGGCTTTCGTTCACCGGATAACTTTGTCACCTGTGGTCCGATTCCTTCGAGGCCGGGAGCAAAACCCTCCGTCTGGTCCGTGTGGTCGTGAATATACCAAGAGTTGGTTACTGGGAGCGCCTGGAAAAGTGGTGGAGGCCGGCGCAGTTCTCTACCAGTTTAAAACCCGAGGTAAGCTATTGTGCGGTTGTATAATAGTAGTACGGTTTTTGTCCGCGATCGCCGCGCAACGGGCTTTCGCTCTACGGGCAACTCCGTCAGCTGTGATCCAATCGCTTCGACCTAAGCGACAATCTCGTTCATCTCGACGAGCGGAAGACTTTTCCTGTTGAGAGTTTGTCAGCATCTGTTACGGTTTCGACGCTACAGTCTAGTGAGAACGCCTCGCGCGTGAGTGGACTTGCATGACACTCCTGTAAGAATGCATACTCAACTAGCTGCCACAGTATAGTGATCCCATAGAGCTATAAAATGTTTTGAAAGTTGTTTTCATAGGTAGTGATTTGTTTTTATAGAAAGCATATAATTTGGTCGTCTTGCAGTTTTTAAATGTAGTAATCATGAAAAATATTCCTAGGTTTCACTTATGGTGTACGTCTTTCAAGTAAATATATAACTACAAGGCCATCTATGAGGGGTAATTAACTAACTAACCATAGATCAGCTTGCTTTTGTTGCATCAATTTAAAATACACAGTGTGTATTGTATGTTCAGTGGGTACTTATTCATCCAGTACTGTGTTGTCATGCATTGCTCCACAACATTCTATGCTTGGTCCTCCTTTGTTTACATTGGACACCGTGCCATTAGGAACATTGCAGGATAATTGATAATCAATAGAATATATCATTTCTATGCTGATGATACTCAAATCTGCATTTCAGTCAACACAGTCTGTAATATGACTTTTCAGTGTAGCTCTTATCTGCTGCTTTTTATGAGGTACACTGGTACAGTCTTCGATGGTAACCAAAAATCTCAATCCATCAAAACTGAATTTCTGCTAAAGGGCACTACAGTGACAACAGTGGTGTAGACAAGGGGAGGGTTTCGGAGGTTAAACCCTCTCCCATTGGCTTAGGAAAAAAGTTTTTTAAAGGTTTTTAATATCCATTTAAATAAGAAAAAGCAAAACAATTGCTTGTAGTATACAATTGTTTTTCTTACTTTATACCCTTTATCACTTTATTCCCTTTTTATTTACTGTAATACTGTTGGGTTGGTGTCAGAAAGGGCATCCGGCCAGGCCATAAACCCACCCATCACTAATTCCTGGCTACGCCACTGGTGGCTACGCTAACACAAACTTCAAAATCTGATCTGCTCAGGTCTTTAAAACTGGGCAACTCAATTGTTGAATTATAGCAGACATAGCTTAGGCATTGTTTTCAATTCTACCATGTCCCTCCCATTGATGATGTGGGGCACGGTGGTGTAGTGGTGGGTTCGGTGCCTTGGAGCCAGAGGGCTGCATGCTCAAAACCACCTCAAGCCACCACCACCGCGTAGGGACCTTAAGCAAGTACTTCATTTGTAATTGCTTGTGTGCTTTGGCATGAAACTCCAGTGCAGTGTCCATGCTGTAGTCGGGAGTGCCTCTGAGCAGAAATCTCGAAGGGGTGCTATATAACAAATATGAGAAATTTAAATAAATAAATAATGATAATGGAAATGGTATTTGTAAGCTATCCTACATGTTCATTTGCAACATAAGCAGAATTAAGCATCATGTGCCCATATCTGCAAGGATATCTCTTGCAAATGCATTGGTTTCCAATCACCTAGATTACTGTAACTCGCTTCTTACTAGTACCAATTTAAGTCAAAAATTCCGAATCTGCACAGATGTCAGGATTCTTTGGCTAAAGCCAGAACATATGCTTGCAGAGTTTCAGACATACACTTATAATCCCAATGTTTAAATCTTTGCATTGGCTTCCTGTTGAGTATTGAACCAAGTGTTAGTTTCAAACTGGAGCTCACAATTTATAAAACCTTGAACTCTAGCCAGCCCAGCCCAATACTCAAATTCAGTTCATAGTCTTCCCAGACTTATTCAACAAGGTAATCTTTGTCTGGTCATGCCGTAGAAATCAAAAAATTATTTGGTGAGTGAGGTTTCTGGATGATGGAGGACCTACTTTTTTTGCAAAACTCTCACCGTGTCTGCCCACTCTGCTCGGTCAATTGTGCCATGTCATTCCCAAATTAAAATTCTTTCCATTTGCTTATCATCCATCATTGGCTGCCTCTCTGTCTTCAGGACCGATCTCCAGATATATTGACCAAGTTATGGAGCATTGCTTTGGTGCACTATCCTTACAACTGCATTAGACATCAGACACCCTTGCAATGGCAATTAATTACAATTTTACCAATTGCAGACAAAGTATCTGATACTTAACATTACATGTCAATACTATTCTTCAGTATTTTATCAAGTTCAAGCCAGTATGTTTAACATTTAGGTGCACCTGGTGCATGACATTTATCATTTAGTCATTTCAAACTGTACGAAATACACTATCATAAACGACCCAAATTATTATACAAATTCAAATGAAGAAATACTGTTCAAACATAGAGAAAATATACCAAACTCTAGCACCACGGCGTATCATCTTAGACCGTGCCACCGAATAAAATGTCCGATCGTTATAAAAAAACTAAGAGCACAGATCTCAAGGAATCACATCGAGATCAATGTCAATACAGTGCAAGGAAATAGTTTGTCTCTTTGTCTGATTTCGAACAGCGACAGACATGCCTCATAGACAATCAATTTCATCCAAAAGCAATCGATCAAACAGCGTGCCATTGTCCAAGAAAAGATCTTCTGTGAGCAGCAGCAGCAGCAGCAGCAGCAGCAGCTGAGAGGTCAGCCAGGGATGTCATTGAATTATTTATTGTAGAGCAATATTCTTCTTTCTAAGTCCATCTCTATTAAATTTCAAAGCCTCTAAATTACATTTCATTTGAAGCATTCTGATTCAACTTCGAAAATGCAGTGCAAAGGCGTGCATCTTAGTCCATCTCGAACAAACGTTCTATCTCCTTTGACACGAATAACAATGAGCTAATTAATACGTCTGGTTCTTGACCAATGGATATTCATCTTCATATTCATTTGGAAACTTATATAGCGCCCCTTAAAAGGAGATTACTCTCAGAGGTGCTCCCAACTCCAGGACGCCCAAAGAGAACAGTTTTAAGTTTAGTACGGAAGGATTCTGGTAGAGTCCCAGGATGTAGGCATGGTTCTAAAGGAAGGCCGTTCCAGACCACTGGGCCAACCACAGAGAAGGCTCCATTCTTCATGGTCAGCAGCTCAATAAAGTCTGTTTTGTCACCATAAACTGTAAACTGTAATTGCTATATTTGTTGATGACTTCATTATCCAGAAACATTATTTTCTGTACATATTCTATATAAAATTTTCAAAGCTGCAAGTTTGGTCTCTGTTTAGCACTAAATGACCCAGTATAATATACAATACTATTGATTATAAAGTTTTATTGACTACATGTCTATTCCACAAAGCATCCAACCCATGACACCATAGGCGCCGAGTTGACCCGAAGAGTGTGAGTGCCCAAACGAATGTGAAAGAAATCCGTGCGTGAGCGCGGATTTTTTTTTATCCTTTTTTCATAGGAGAGTTAGCCTATCGAAATTACCTTAGTTCATAAAGGTGGAGACTTGTTCATGGTTTTAGGGGACAAAATCGCGGTTAAAGGACGATCGCCGAGCAGGGAAGGGCCGAAAGGGCTTGAGGAGGGGATGTAGCCTACTCCCAACCACTTTCGAATTTTTTTCTTGCACACTGCGATGCTAGCATCTTAGGCTATCATTTTTATGAAATTGTCGTGGTTTAAGGTTTGAAAAGCATCCTTGCCGTTTTTTTAAAAACATTTCCACACGTTGAAATGTTTTTAAACAACGGCAACTTGAAATAGTGAAATTTTAAGCGGTACATCAAAATTTCCCATTATTTCATTGTTGAAAGACATAGTTTAAGACTTCAATAAATGTTATTCCCAATTGCTTAAACAATTTGATCATTCTTTGGGTCAACATGCATACTTCTCTTGGAATCCACACAGAAGAAAAGCACAATCTTCGTTAGCATAGGCATCTTGGAGCACTCTCCCCTAATTAGGTCAATACTCAACAGACTCAAATTTTTGCACAAGAAATCAAAAAAATTCTGTCTACATTAACCACTATTTGGTGAGCCAATATTAACATTGTGGAAGATATCTTTTCAAATAGCTTTCACAGACAATTTAGTCAAGGCTGATTAATTTAGTTAATTAACGCAGACAAAACAATATCCAGCTTTTGTGATGCTGGAAAGGTGATTCTCGCGCAGTGAGGATCATATAATAGCCTACATGTAGAATAAAAAGAGTCATTCAAATCGTCGCCTTCGTCCGTAATATAAAAATATGACTGAAGCGGATCGAATGAGCAGGATTTCGAGGTTTTCTTCGTATTCGTATGGAGTTCAGACTACCGGACGGGGTAAAACTGGAGTAATAGTAAGGTAGACTAACTGAGATAGAAGAAAATATGTAAAAGACGCAATGGTTTTTATAGATAAACAATGACAACAGAGAAATAATATCATAAAAAGCACATCCTGTTGGCTGATTTCTGGTGGTGCCCATGCATAGGCGGGCCTCGCATGGCCAATTTCTGGAGGTGCTGAGCACTCACGGGCCTCGCAGAGTCGGCGCCCATGCATGACACACCATAACCAATGGGCAATAATAAGGTATATATCCAAAAAATAAGACCAGTTTACTAAGAAGTAGAGGTGGTTTATGGTAACTCTCATGTTCATTCATTAATTACAAGCATTTATATAGCACCCCTTCAAGGCGACTACTCAGAAGCGCTCCTGACCTCACCATGGCTAAAAAGGACAGTTTTGAGATGTGCATAGAATCAGAGTGGACCCGTGGAAGAAGCACAGGGACAAAGGGAGCTTGGTCTAAAGTAAGGGGGCCAGCCACCGAGAAGGCATGATTCTATTAGGTGACTGTGCGGACACAAACAGGACGATGAGCACACCCTGCTCAGTAGAGCAGAGATTGGCAAGTCAGCGCACTCAGGGTAGGGCAGCAACCAGAAAAGCTCACTCACCAAGAACAGTTCCTAGTCCTACACAGCATGAGAATTGTACAAAAATAACTGAGGGGAGGTCAGACATTAATTCATGTGGACTTGGGGAGTGTCAGAAGGACTTTACTATGGCATCCTAAAAAAGACTGGGGGGTTTACCCACACCAACCCAGACTTGCAGGTCAATTACCCCACCACCCCAACCGAAACAACTTTATAAAATACTGACCATGGAAATTCTTTAGCCCATTAAAAATATTGCTCTAATTTACAATGCTTTTGTTTGAACAGAAAGATCTCTAGTTTCAAACCACCATCTGCTTTAGTGATTACAACCTGCAATGCTGCTGCTCAGCACCTGTGGCATGGAAAGCCATGTAACCAATTGCAGAAAATCGGACTTCTGGCACCAAAGTTCTCATACATGTGTACTTTGTGTAGGTCTATATAAATTTGTTGTAAATTCACGATGTTATCCAAGTTGCACCAAAAAACTGTGACTCAGTCACGTTACTGAAACACTCCATTTTTTGGCCTTAGATAAATTGATGATTTTAGGTCCGCTCCAACACTAGTTTATTTCTTTTAAATGTCTGAGATTGAGCTGTTGCCCTGCATTATTTTCTTTTAACATTCTTTGCATGTTCGTGTTGTTTATGAGACCGGACTTAGACCTAGTGATACACCAGCTTTATTTTCTGATCTGACTCTAAATTTCCTGTGCTGAAATGGCATCATACTCATAGCAGAGGTAGACTTGTAGGACTTTTTTTCTTGCAAACAATGTGTCATAGCAACCAGTCTCCTTAGCAACAGTTCTTCTTGGAAACAAGTCTCATTAGCAACAGCTCTTCTCGGAAACCAGTCTCCTTAGCAACAGTGCTTCTTACAAACCAGACTCCTAGCATCAAGTCTCCTTGGCACTGCCTTCTTTAGCAGCCAGCCTGCTTAGCAAGAATTCTGCATGAAAACCAGTGTCCTTAGCAAGCAATCTCCTGAGCAATCAATCGCCTTAGCAACCACCTTCTTTAGCAATTGGTACACTAGAAAAATTAGAAACAGCAACAATACAAAAGCAAAAACAGAGAATTCAGGAAGAATGCCAAACCAAAAAGGCGGCTGCCAAGGGGTTGTTGCTAAGGATACCTGTAGATAAGGAGGCAGGTTTACCAAGGATAGCAGTTAAGAGGGAGGTTGGTTGCTTTCTACAGCAGTTTGTACATACAGCATTGGATAAAAATATTGCACTCAACAAACTTTCTCTGCCTACCGACCCAGTTTATTAAACCTCTGCTATTGGAAACATGTGTACCTTAATTCTTTTGGCCTAAGAGATTGTGGGGTCGGGAACAACCGAAGGCAAAGGTCCGCCAAGGTCCATGCACAATGGCAAGAAAATCAATAGGAAGAAAATATAAATAATTACAACGTATCTGACCAGTGAAACATGAGACACACTAAATACTGCAGAACAGAGACAGCTTAACTGCTAAAACAAGAAATTAACACAGAATTGTGACCCGAAATTTTTAATGAACCCATAGATGGTATCTACCGCATATCCTAATATACAACAAAGTTCAAGACAAACCTGATAAACCCTCAAACGATGCGGATTAGCTTTCCATGCAATCTAGTACCGGCTTGTCATCGTATTAAACAGTAACACACCCTGGTCATTGATACTCTACAGAACATACATTACTTTTGGGCAATCAAGTGGATGTTTAAGCTTCATAAATTTATGACACTAGCTAGGGTTGCTAATTCACCGTTTTTCGGCTAACCGGTTTTCGATTGTAAAACGGAAATACGGTTATATGATTTTTTACTGGCCGTATAGAAAATCCGCTTTCCTAGCTGTTCCCACCATTGAGGCGTCAGCCTTATTGCACAACACCAACACTGCACGTTCGAATTATCCCTAAGGCGGACAACCTAACAAGGAAATCGCTTTTAACGAGGTTGGTTCATCTTATTTAAATGTCATGCCATGTAAACCAAAGTGCATTGTAAATAGTTGGTCATTACAAGAACACATTTATATTGGATTTAGGATTGTGTGTGCTATTTTAAAACATTTGACTATTGATTGGCTCTACAGATATCAAGTAAGCCTATTATATATCATGTCTGCACACCAAAATGCAGATAGCAATTGGTCTATTAAAGAATATTCATAGATCCCATCTTATCTTAGCATAAACAAAGATGGCTGCTGGAAGAGTGAGTCGGATCTGACGATGTTTTCAACATGGCTGGGCTGGGAGCACTTCTGAGTAGCATACCTTGAAGAGGCGCCATATAAATTTCTGAAATAAATAAAAATAAAATAAATAAATAAAGTGTTTAAGAGGTTCTGCAATTCATTCATCTCATTTGCTGAGCAAAAAATTTTTACATTGATTTCATTTTCACCATCACAAAATGCACAAATTTGACAAAATGAAGGACGATGTTGCATTCAAAGCCTCGCATATATCGATGTTTATCTCGATGTTTATCGTTCTGTGGGTCAATGACCTCCTATGTATATATATATATTATATATATATAACATATATATAATTGGCCATGGGTAACTCTTGCAATTAGTCTCTTCTCACAGTGACCCTTAGGCTTTTATCAGTACAAATGCATGAATCATCTCTTATAATTTTTGAAAATGATTTTTTTTAAATGAATTTGATCATCGGTTTGTGGGCAGTAAAATCCGGTAACTGCTTTTGAAACCGACATTCAGATTTCTGATATGTGTTTAACACATCTACACAACACATTGTTTTTATCTACAGACTTCAAGAACCTCACACCGCTCTCCTGCACTGTTGCCTAAATAACTAGTCTGCTCACAAAAAGTATATATTTAATTACACAAGTGGAACTTTTTTTTAAATGAGCAGCGAGTCCTTTGCAAAACAGACTGATGGCTTGACTGATTCATTGACTGACTTAACATCTATTGTGAAAAGCAAATGGGCCCATTGCTACAATGCACTCCACAATTTGCACATTATGCACTTGCAAGTATACCTGAAGCATGCACTTTATGCACTTGAATACCTGAAACATTACACCTCTTGCACCTCAAGCAACAAACAAATAATTTGCCATTGTTGTTCGCCCAAACTTCTGGACCATTTTTATATACGTACCTATTGTTCTCAGCATTAAGCCAGTTGTTTAAAGGAGCTTTTCACATCCTCTTTCTTTTAAATCAGACTATGTCACATTCGACTGCAGGTCTAAATATAATTATAAGTGTTAATAGAAATTGAGGAAATGCCATAGAGTGCTACAAGAATGCTCAGCAGACTTGTTTCGAAATGAAATGCTCCGAGATTAATTATTAATCAATAAATATCAGTACTTGAAATGGTACTTTACTAGCATTGAACACTTTCTTTCTATAAATTTGCTTTCATATTTGTAGAATAAAGATCAACCCATTGCTTGATTTCAAAGGTTTCCAGTAGGTTTGGTTTCATAATTATCTTGATTATTATTGCTCCAATTTAGCATTTCCACCAAATATTCTTGAAAGCCTCGCGTTAGTCCGACCTCCCCGATAATAGAACAACTTATATCATCACTTCTAAAGCACTTGCTCCGAGATTAATCCAAACGGAGAATTCTCTGCCATTTTTGTCACGCCATGGTTTTTGGCGATACTCCTAACAATCAAAAAAATTGACTTTTCCGGCGAATTCGACGCCATCGTCCTTACCTGCGCCGGTTGTGAAGGCGAACGGCCAGGCCGTTGAATCCTGCCGAGATGTCCGAAGTCCGTCTTTTCCGTTCAGCCATTTTGTTTTTTGACCGTCGAATAATTTCTTCGAACGAACGTCACACAACGACGACGACGGCCGCCATCTTGCCCCGGCGTCCTCTGACTCTATAATAGATCCGGCGACGGAGTCCAGTTCGATACGCGGCGGCGGCAACGGCGGCAACGGCGGCTTTCCGCAGTCCTAGAAAAAAAGCTACGGCCGACCCTTGGACGAGAGGAGGAGGAGGACGACGACGACGACGATGATGACGTCTCCTACTACCATCCGAGAGGCCAGACGAAGGCGGTGGTGGTGGTGGTGGCGAGACAACGGTGACAACTACGACGACGACGATGACGCCGCCAGCGTCGTACGTACACGCCTATGTATTTATGTCGGGAGCAGTTACAGCTGAAGCTATCCGCAGATTGCGGGAGTGCGGCGGCGTCGGCGGCGTCCAGTTGATCCGTCAGCGGTACGTGGGCGCTGCTGCTGCTGGTGCTGGTGCTGGTGGTGCACGCCGCTGCCGGTGCTGCGCCTCTGCCACCGCCGGCAGTTCCGTCTCTTCCAGGCAGGCCTGGAATCTGGTGGTGGTGGTGGTGGTGGTGGCGGTTGTTGGTGGAAATATGCGACGGGAACACCGCTTCTTTTCTTCCGGTTGGCTTCTGAATGGACACCGCGGAGGCGCAGGATTACTTTTAGGTTGCTTCTTTTTCACTGTTCTGCTGTAGAGCTGGCGGTGGTGTGCGCACGCGTAGACATCTCGTCCTGTTTACTCCTCCTGGCTATTCCTCGTCCGCGGCGGCAGCTGCTGTCTCCTCTTGCTCTTCTTTTCCTCTTCGACTTCTTCTTCTTCGTCTCCTTCTTCTTCTGCAGCGTCCCCTTTTCCTGTCTCCTCTCCTTCGCCTCCTCCGGTTTCTGAACGAGATTATGACGCAATGGAAGAAGCGAAGCGGGGTTGTTTGACGTCTCTCTCTCTCTCTCTCTCTCTCTCTCTCTCTCTCTCTCTCTCTCTCTCTCTCTGGACGTGCCTCGCACAGACAGCAACGGTGCAGCAGCAGCGGCAGCAACGGCAGCGCAAGGTCCGCAGGTCTTGGCCAGCCGGACAGACGGACGGACGAAGGGGGATGATGGGACGAGACGTTGGGACGATGGGCGTCGGCCGAGCGAGCGTCTGTTCGCACTGCGCCTCAATTGATTATTTTTTAGGCTTAGACGCGGCGACTATCGGCGGCGGTCACCAGAGCGGAGGCGGTGGCAGCCGGCGGCGGCGGCCATGGCCACGGTCCAGGCCTCTGCAGGACCGACCGGCTGCAGTCCGCCTCGATGACGGTGCGTGCCACCGCTGCATGGTGCCGCTGCTGCCGCTGCTATCTTGCAGGACGGCATCCGTTGCATACCATTGAAATATTATCAGTAGTGCTACGAGGGTGGGAGGGTTGGTACTGGTGGCGGAGGTGGTACTGGTACTGGTACTGGTGGTGGATGACGATTCGACAGACGCCTCTACGTCGTGGTTGCGGCTTCTGTTCGCTCTGAGGCGACCATGACGGCATTGGCATTCGCCTATATTTTCAGCAGCTATAGACTGATGTCGCCGTTGCCGCTGCCTCCGCAGAGCCAGACGAACCGTGGCGCTCAGTCAATGGGACGTTCGATCCCACAATGCACCGCTTCTGAGTGAATATATCCGTCCGGCTGCTGCTGCACTTCCGGCCTCTCCCTCCTTGTGTCTCCCTAGCTGTTATTTCTATCTCTGTCCATATATTTATATATATATATATATTATATATACACATATACATATATATAACATACATATATATGTGTATATATATACACACACATACATACATACATACATACATACATACATACATACATACATACATACATACATACATACATACATACATACATACATACATACATACATACATACATACATACATACATAGATACATACATACATACATACATACATACATACATATATATATATATATATATCTCCCCTCGTGTCTGTTTGTCTTCTTTCGTCCACTTTTATTCGTCCGTCTCGTTCCTGATCATCCTCCTCCCCTCCTCCTCCTCCTCTCCTCCTCCTCCTCATCGTCGTCGTCGTCGTCCTCCTCCTCCTTCTTTGTGTTGCCCCAGAGACAAATACACCCTCCAATATCCGCATACGGAAACGCCAATCCCAAAAAGCGTCGATACAACTCAGACCAGTTTCAACGACCAACGGCGTCGGAGAAAACCACAAAAATGCTCCTCTGCACAAACAGCCCACGTATGCGTGCCGTGCACGTCTATCACGGTGTATGGTTGTGTATGTGTGTGTGTGTGTGTGTGTGTATGTATGTATGTATGTATGTATGTATGTATGTATGTATGTATGTATGTATGTATGTATGTATGTATGTATGTATGTATGTATGTATGTATGTATGTATGTATGTATGTATGTATGTATGTATGTATGTATGTATGTATGTGTGTATGTATGTATGTATGTATGTATGTGTGTATGTATAATAATTGTATAATTGTATATTATATGTATGTGTGTATGTATGTATGTATGTATGTATGTATGTATGTATGTATGTATGTATGTATGTATGTATGTATGTATGTATGTATGTATGTATGTATGTATGCATGCATGCATGTATGTATGTGTGTATGTATGTATGTATGTATGTATGTATGTATGTATGTATGTATGTATGTATGTATGTATGTATGTATGTATGTATGTATGTATGTATGTATGTGTGTATGTATAATAATTGTATAATTGTATATTATATGTGTGTATGTATGTATGTATGTATGTATGTATGTATGTATGTATGTGTGTATGTATGTATGTATGTATGTATGTATGTATGTGTGTGTGTATGTATGAATGTATGTATGTATGTATGTATGTATGTATGTATGTATGTATGTATGTATGTATGTATGTATGTATGTATGTATGTATGTATGTATGTATGTATGTATGTATGTATGTATGTATGTAATGTATGTATGTGTGTATGTAATGTATGTATGTATTTATGTACCCCCCCCCCGGTATATAAATGCATGCATAGGTCTATACACTGTCATATGCAGACACCCGTAGGAGTAGGCCCTACACACAGGTATGCATGCCTATGTCCATACGGCATATACCTGTAATACATAGATGTTTTTTAATGACGAAAACTTTTAAATTAATTATAAGGCGGAAGGATGAAAATTGACTTTAGACAGACTAAGCAGTCATGGCCGATTTTTTCGGTTTTGCTCATGAATGTGTTGCTGAAAAAATGTCTATAACCTAAGCTTATGTCTAGGCCTGTATGTATACGTGCACACATGCATGCATTCATACATGCTGCATGCATGCGGAAATACATACACATGCGTGCACAATTACACATACATGCATTGCATATGACTAAAGAAAAGGTTTCATTACTTTCATATCTTGATTATTTAGCCTACATTGCGTTCATGTAGAGATAAATATTAGCTGTTGACATTTCAAAATATGACTAGGCCTAATTGACTATGAAGATATGATGATGACCATCAATGTATAATACTAATTGATAAATTACTGATGTAAATTGGGAACCCTGTCTTGCGGAACCATATGTTCCATTGGGTTTACCTATTGTACATGTATATTCATATAGATTATAGACATAGACAGAGACAAGCAGAAAAATAGAGGGACAGACAGACACAAAGACATAGGGCCTACATGATTATTTATACAGCATATAGGCCTAAGCCTAGGCCTAAACTATGAATGCATACAGCATACGCATATATAATAATTATGTTTTGAATAATTCTAATAATTATATCATATTGTTCTCTTGTTAAGTACACGCGGTGGCACTGTCTGCTGCAGATGAGTGAAAGCAACTTGTATTGTTTCTGCAGGGTCGGTTTAACCAATATGCCATGTCTGCCATGGCGGCTGGCCCCCTGTCGTCAGAGAGAAACAATTGTGAGCTTGTGACTTGTGAGCAATTATGATTATGATTTTATCTGTAGGCCTATATTCGATAAGAGACGAACCAGACAGACAGACAGACAGACAGAGAGGGACAGACCATTCGATCTTAAGAGAGACAAGCGACTAATTTGAACTCTCTAATGGGCCGCAAACTTCATACACAGGACTGTATATATTTGTCTCTGTCTCACAAGGACAATCTATGATTACGTCGTAGAAAAATGCTAACTAATTGTTGCATGGAAGCGGTGCGTGAACGGCATCCAGGTTGCGCAGCTGTGCGGCTGTGTTGTCCTCGGGCAGCACAAGGCATTGATAGATATACATTATATTACGATATATAGGCTGGCATGCAGACTGATTTCCAAAATCTGATAAACTTGGCACATGCCTAATGCTTATAGCCTATAGTGGATACTTTGTCTAAACTCCAAGAAATAAACAACCATGCTTGATATAGCCTATAGTATATTATAATTATTGTATGCCTATGCCGAGAGGAGTGGAGAGACTGCGTTGCCCGATGTGCAGTTCTGCACGGGATGGACTAAGTACTAAGTACTATATTTACGAAATTGAACGTCGACGCCAATTAAAGAATAAAATATTTAAACTTTTGTGCTCAAGAGAGGCGAGTATAGCGCTGACATGGGAAAGAAATAATTCGAAGTGTTCCATTTATTCCAAACTAGTGATTAGTGATTAGTGACTAGTCCTATATATACATATATACATATATACATATATATATGGGCAGCGTTTATATATGCACATATACATATACAATTATACATAGTATATACACACAACGAAAACAGAGGCGATGACTCATGACAACAAAGGAAATGACAATACAGGCACTGATGATGATGATGATGACGTATGAATTATGTGACGATATGATGAAGGTGTTTAGAATCACAGAAATTGATTAGTGATTAGTGGCGTCGTCGCCTTGAAGCCGGAAGGTTCGAGGTTCGAATCCACCTCGCCGCGTAGGGACCTTGGGCAAGTCCTTCACTCGCAATTGCTCAGCGCTTCGGCGTGAAACTCCGATGTAGTGTCCGCTCTGCATTCGGGAGCGCCTCTGAGTAGAGAGAGCTTGAAGGGGCGCTATAACAAGTGCACATACATACATATATATGATTATAAGAAGGCTACATCAATTATCATGTATAGATGACGATTATATAAAAATGTAAGAATGAAACGCTGCCTATATATATATATACACATATGTACATATGTACATATATACATATATACATATATATATGGGCAGCGTTTATATATGCACATATACATATACAATTATACATAGTATATACACACAACGAAAACAGAGGCGATGACTCATGACAACAAAGGAAATGACAATACAGGCACTGATGATGATGATGATGACGTATGAATTATGTGACGATATGATGAAGGTGTTTAGAATCACAGAAATTGGTGGCGACATTGACACCGTGGCAAAGACCTCGGCGATCCCGTCAGAACCTCTTAGGAGCCGCGAGCGAGGCAGAGCTGGACAGCTGGACAGAGCTGGACAGAGCTGGACAGAGCTGGGCTGCCGGACTGGGCTGCTGACTGTTTGCGTCGGCGACGGATAATGGACGGATGAATATTTCATGGTTGACCAGCCACCCTCGCGCCCTCCCTCCCTCCCTGCAGCCTACTGCAGTCCATATATTCTGCGTATACGCGGTCGTATACGATTCTGAGAGGAGGAGGAAGAGGAGGAGGAGGAGGAGGAGGAGGAGGAGGAGGAGGAGGAGGAGGAGGAGGAAGAGAAGAAGGAGGAGGAGGAGGAGGAAAAGAAGGAAGAGGAGGAAGAGGAGAGGAGGAGGAGGAGGAGGAGGAGGAGGAGGAGGAGGAGGAGGAAAAGAAGGAAGAGGAGGAAGAGGAGAGGAGGAGGAGGAGGAGGAAGAGGAGGAGGAAGAGAAGAGGAGGAAAGTGAGGAAGGGGAGGAAGAGATGGAAAAGGAAGAAGAGGAGGAAGAGGGGGAAAAGAAAGAGGAGGAAAAGGAGGAAGAGAGAAGAAAGTTGAGGAGGAATTGGTGGAAAATGAGGAAGAGGAGGAAGGGGTAGAAAAGGAGGAAGAGGAGGAGGAGGAGAAAAGAAAGAGAAAGAGGAGGAAGAGGAGAAAGAGGAGAAGAGGAGAAAAGAGAGAGGGGAAAGAGGAGTAAGAGGGGGAAGAGAAAGAAGATGTGGAAAAGGAGAAAGAAGAGGAAGACGAGGAAGAGGAGAAAAGAAGGAATTAAGATGAAAAAGAGGAGGAGGAGGAGGAGGAGGAGAAGGAGGAGGAGGAGGTGGAAGAGGAAGAAGAGGAGAATGAGGAGAAAGAGTTGGAAAAGATGGAGGAGGACAGAGTGGAGGCGACGTACGAGTATAAAGTATAACGAGTTGAAGAATGAAGTTCGAGGACGTCCGGAGGAAACTATGGTCTATATGCATCGTGTCAACCACCGTGCCATATACCTTCACACTGCAGCATTCATCATCATGCTACTGTAATGCCTCAGACTTCGTTCGCCTATAATTATATCTCTCCTGTTCCTCCTCTTCCTATTCCAACCCCGGCAACCTGCTTTCCTCTTTCCTCTTTAAGCTTTCTTTCTCTTCATCAAGCCGAACCCAACTGTATTCCTCTCATAGTTCTTCTAGCCCAGCGTTTCCCAAACTTTTTGGGCCACGGAACCCTTAGCGTTCTAATAATTTCTCGCGGAACCCCAATCTCAACTAAACGCATTAAAACATGTATAGCACCTGAGAAGCTTAGGCCTGCTAAACATGCTCTATTGTAGCAAGTTTATTTTTCTTATAGGAAATTTAATAAAAATTGAACTGCTTTGAAAATCACGACTCGTGGGTCCCAATCGATCCACTGGAAGTACAAGAAATTATTTTGCGATCCGCGCTTAATTGTTTCTTCTCATGCGTTTTGTACATGTATATATATAAATAGGGACCTAATTGGCTTGATGCTCGAAAGGTGGATTCTTATTGTCAGCTGCATCATTTCGTCGATTTCTATGTTTTGCTTCTGTTCCAGTAAAACATTTAATGCAGTTTCGTAGAATCTCTATGTGGCAAATGGCATACATACTGCAGTTACTGCAGGGGTAGTATAATATTTTAGCTATTATATCCCAATCCATCATCATCATCATCATCATCATCATCATCATCATCGAAATCCTTGGGCTAAACGCCCGTAGGTGTCCGGCACCACTCTCTGTTTGAGTAGGCTATGTCTCGCGTCATGTTGCCCATCTTCAACCTGTCCGGTCTGCAGGTCCATACCATTGACATCTTGAACCAGCTAGACCACCTTGTCTGATGAAGAGAATATGGGGAGAGATGCACGAAGGACAACCTGGGTCAATGCCCGTATGTGTCCAAAGCTCTCTCCCCCCGACTCTCTCCACTGGTCTGTACTGACCGGCCTGTGCATGTCAGCTCCACATCATGACATCTTGAAGCATCTGGGTCGCCATGTCACTTGTGTCGTGGTTTTTTGCAGATTTCTATGGTCTTGGTCTTTTACTGCCAGTGTATCTCCACCCATCTGGCAAACCTTCCTCATTTTATCCGGGCTTAGGACCGGCACAGGGAAGTTGCTGGTTCCCTGTGGCAGAGGACGGATGCAGTTTAACGTCGTGCCCAGGACCATCCTTATCCCAATCCAGACACTGCTAAGTGAAGATTGAAATTCTGCTTCATTTGCGTTATGTCAATAAGATGTTCGTGGTCTTCATTAGAAGATTTAGCTGGTTTTCGCCCACTTTGAATGATTACGTATCCAATTATTTATCGTAATAAAGTAGCCTACTTAACCATCTTTTCGCGGAACCCCTGCGCCCAGCCCGCGGAACCCTTGGGTTCCGCGGAACTCACTTTGGGAAACGCTGTTCTAGCCAATCCCATGTCAATACTCTTTCCATCCTGATCCTCTTATACATACCCACGGCCGCATTCCTCTCAATGGCCTTCTCTTCCTTCCTCTCCCTCTCCCTCTTTTCCTTCTTCTCATTCTTCATCTCATTCTTCATCTCCATCTCCGTTTTCTTCTCCCACTTCTTCTCCTTTTCTTCCTTCTCCTCCCTCTCCTCCCACCTCCTCATTGTTCTTCTCATTCTTATTCTCCATCTACTTTTCATTCTCCCCTATTTCTTCGTCTTCTCCTTCTCCTTTCCTTCTCCTCTCTTCTCCTTCTCCTTTCTTTCTCCTCCCATTCTTCGTCTTCCCCCTTCCCTTTCTCCTTTCCTTCTCCTTCTACCACATACTCTCATTCTCAAGGCCCCTCCTCCTCCTTCTCCTTCCCCTTCTCCTCTCCCGCCCGCCCCCACTTCTCCTTTTCCGCCTCCTTCTCCAGGCCCCTCCTCTTCGTCATCATGTCCTCTTCGTCCATCGACGCAGGACTGAACTCTGCTGATCGTTCGATATGGACAATAGGCAGCAGCAGCAGCAGCAGCAGCAGCAGTAGGGGCCACCACCACCACCAGCAGCCACAGACGTCGACGGTGGCGGCAAGCGCCTGGGGACAGAGCGAGAGGAGAAGAGGTGGGAAAGGAGGAAGTGGAGATGGAAAAGGAGGAAGTGGAGATGGAAAAGGAGGAAGAGGAGGGTTCGCTGTCCCCCGGGTAGCTGCCGCCCCCCCGTCTGCGGCTGGTGGTGGTGGTGGTGGTGGTCCCTTCGAAGGTCATTCATCCGAAGACGGACCATAGCCGCGAGCCTCGCGGGCGGACGGCGCGCGCACACCGCCTGCCCGCACGCACGCCTGGCAGGGTCGTTGCGAACCGACCTATATAGCAAGATCCAATTACCCCGCCGGGGTCGATGTGAACTGACCCGATTGTAATTGTAAACCCCTAGTTTGTTTTACACAAATTGTCTAATCACAGAGGCAGCCTCTACATGCAGATGAAAATGATAAGGCAAAGGGATTTAGTCATCATGAAGATGATCGTCCGAATGTGGGTAAGAGAGTGGGTGGACACACCGGACAGCATGCAGGTTTCCTCCCTCTCTAGCTCATTATCGTCTCACTTATTTTGTCGTCAGTCTAGCCTATGTTAGAAGTGGAATAAGTCTTCTTGCATTTTTAGGTGTGCGTTTGAAAACTGCACCTGAATCATTTTAAAAGAACTTAGTAATTTTGGGAGGCGCTCTGAATTCCACTGTCGCAAAAATTCTTAACCTAAGCATTGGCGGCGCTAAAGGGCTAGGGGGTTAAGTCACCCTATCAGACGCTTAGCCCCCCCCCCACAGAGGCCATCCGGGTTTTTTTAAACATGCAAAAATGACGTATTTCCACGATTTTCGACCGGATGACTAAAAAAGGTCGTCAGAAATTTTGGTGAATGAAAAATTAAAATGGAAAATTTCCTCCGGAAGGCTTCAGCCCCCCCCAGAAAAACTGAAATCCTGGCGCCGCCACTGAACCTATGCGTGGCACATTGGTTAGGCGACCTATCATCCATATAAAAAATTATGAAAACGTTTCTTAAGATAAGCATTCTTAACCGAATTCATTCCGCTTTCTCTCGCAAGTCGCAACGTCTTTCCATGCTTACAGAACCCATCACAGCATAGCATCAAACGTAGCGGCAGTTTAAAAATAATTTAATAGCATTCAAGATCTGTGCTGACATAAAATACACAAGCCGAAAGCGACTACCACAAGTAGTGGGGTTACTGAGAATACTACTTCAAGGGTATACTGAGAGTACTGCCTCAGCAATTAAAAAACCATTAAAAGACTGCCTCAACAATTAAAAAGTCATTAGTCACGCCCCAATGACGTCATCGGCCACCCCCAGTGAGGTAGTATCCCAACCCAGTGAGTTAGTATCCTAATTATGTCCGGCTCTTTGTCCGTCTGCCTGTCCGTCTGCCTATCTGTGTACATACCTAGGTGATTAAGAGGTCGTTAATGATGTGCCCTCGGGTAATGAGTGTGATAAGAATCTCAACGGCGCGGACGAATTTCAAAAACTAACCGGTGCAGGATAGGCCCAAATAAAAACCCCACAAAACTCCAAGATTTTCCACCTAGAACAAACCCAAGATTTTCCACCTAGAAAAAAAAAACCCATATTTTTCCAAAAACCCAAGATTTTTCACTTTTATCGATTAGTACCATCCCTCCCTCCCTCCCTCTCTCCCTCCCTCCCACCACCTATTCCTGTATGAATGTATATTCTCAACCATTAAAACGCTAAAATTGTCAAAAACAAAATCGTGCATGGAGCTATAAAGACTCAATTTTACTATTCCTTGCACTCATTCTCCATTCCTCCCTCCATTTCTCAATCCATTGAATCTTGTAATACAGTTTATTTTAAAACATTGAAACGCTAAGTATTTATGAAAATACGAACAACATAGCATTATAGCTATAAGACACAATTTTTATCCTTCCATACCACATCCTCCCTTCACCATCACTTCCTCCCTCCTTTCTCATTCCATTGGAGTGTGAATCACTTGGTATTTTTAAACAGTGAAACGCTAAGTATTTATGAAAATACGAACAACATAGCATTATAGCTATAAGACACAATTTTTATCCTTCCATACCACATCCTCCCTTCCTCCATCACTTCCTCCCTCCTTTCTCATTCCATTGGAGTGTGAATCACTTGGTATTTTTAAACAGTGAAACGCTAAGTATTTATGAAAATACGAACAACATAGCATTATAGCTATAAGACACAATTTTTATCCTTCCATACCACATCCTCCCTTCCTCCATCACTTCCTCCCTCCTTTCTCATTCCATTGGAGTGTGAATTACTTGGTATTTCAAACAGTGAAACGCTAAGTATTAATGAAAATGCGAACAATATAGCATTGTAACTATAAGATGCAATTTTATCTTTCCATGCCACATCCTCCCTTCCTCCATCCCTCCATTTATTTCTCATTCCAATGAATCCTACACTATGAAGCGTTAAAAATAGAGGAAAATTCGAACATTTTAACTTTCAAACCTCAATTTTACCATTCCGTACTACTATCCACCCCTCCTACTCCCAGTCAAGGTGGCCCGTGCGGTGCGGCGCGGCGGCGGCGGCGTTTCCTTCTCAGGGACGGCGGCGGTTCTTGCGATCTTGATCCGATCCACCTTGTTACAAGAAATCCACACGATTGCGCGCAATGGAAGTGTGTGTGTGAAAACTGTGAAACGACGAGTATGAGTTAAGGCTGCGCGCAATCGTATGGATTTCTCTCATCACAGATTGATCGGATCAGATCGCTAGAACCGCCGCCGTCCCTGAGAAGGAAACGCCGCCGCCGCCGCCGCGCCGCGCCGCACCGCACGGGCCACCTTGACGTCCGTCACAGCATTTCCAAAGGTGGATGCGCTTTGACTTGGTGAAAAAATTTGAGTGACTTATAATTTTAGCTGTACGATACAAGAATTTCTGCTAGGGTGGCAGTGCATGCAATTGCAATGCTGTGTATTTAGCTCAAAGTGCGCCATACTTCGCCTCGCTGAACCTTCCAACAACATGCATGTATTCAACCAAACACATACTTTTTGCACAAATTGATGACTCAGCTAAACTTGCAGTCGTCTTACGAAACGAAAATACATACGAATACTGATTTCTATTTGCAATAAACTTACCCATCTTCATTTCAAGCAGTGCGTTCCACTATGTGAATACACCCCTCTCCTCCCCCTACACGACTTTACTAAAGGAAACTGACATTGTTACATAACATGATGACTCATCTCAACTGACACACATGTTGTCAAACTAAAAGAATTAAAAGTGGTGCCTAAGACTTGCGTACTTTACCCTTTCACGCATTCGAAATTTACAATTTCGTACAGAGTAGAGTAAAGTATTGTAACAGAAACAGAACAGAGCGTTGAGTGTTACTCGTTTCCTTCAACATTTGTCATTTCACAACTAGAAAATCCGTACAAGCATTGCTTTGCACATGCAAGTTTCAAAATAATCGTCTTACATATTGTGAGTTCGCCAATGTAGCATTCAAAATTACTAAGTCCTGCAATCTATTTGAAGCCAATTTCAATGAATGTTGCATCGCATACCATTTCATGCATTCGAAAATTACAATTCTATACAAAGTAGAGTAAAGTAGGTCTATTGTAACGTAAACAGAGCAGAGCGTTAAGTGTCGCTCGTTTCCTTCAACATTTGGCATTTCACGACTAGAAAATCCATGCAAGCATTGCTTTGCACATGCAAGTTTCAAAATAATCGTCTTACATATTGTGAGTTCGCCAATGTAGCATTCAAAATTACTAAGTCCTGCAATCTATTTGAAGCCAATTTCAATGAATGTCGCATCGCATAAGGTGGAAAACTAGGAACACATGTATTCTAAGACTCATACTTTCACCTCCTCCTCCTCCTCCTCCTCCTTCTCATCCTCGTTGCTTCTTGCACACTGCCGCTTCACATAATAAATCGACCAACACTGTATGTACTTGTTCAGTCTGCCATTTTAGAATCCATGTGAAATTAAATGAGAATCTTTTTCTGCCATTCCATCTCTCATCCGGCTATTTTTATAAACTGTGTAACTAAGAATTATATCCACTCCTTCAGCTGATATGCATTGTAGTCATGGTCATTCCATTTTCTTACTTACAAATACTGCAAAGTATGAAAATATGTGTCTTGTTCACGTGCACCTCTGCAAATATCTGCTTCCAATATGTTCAAAGTCGCATAGAATGAAGACTTCGTGTGACGTATGCACAGCCACTTCAACTAATGTAACATCAAACGCTTCTAAGACCCTCTCTTCCTCTCTCTCTCTCTCTCTCTCTCTGCATTCGCCGCTCAAGCTATGTCAGCATATTCTCATTCCATACAAATCAACATTTTCAATGTTTCTATTTTTAGAATTGGGTAATTCCATGACGTCACTCGTTTTAGGCTGTATGGTATCGAAATACACTAATGCCCATTCTGCCAAGTGACTGGTACCACTGTTTCTGCTCGCCAAAGTATTCCGATGTTTGTAAAAATGATGACGCAACAATTTTAAAACTATATGACGTCTATTGATTTGAGTCAATAATGGTGAAGTTGAATGAGAAAAGTTGGAAATGATGCCGTATTCGTCTGTCACGCGTCACTGTTTGCGCATCTCAAAAGTGATTCCACGTGTGTGTTTGTTTGTGTCTGCATCAAATTTATGTTGTTCAAATTTTAAAGTGAGTGGCGTCTATCATTACTGTCCAAGTAATAAAAGGGTTGAAACTGAAGGATCGAAAATGCATGTGAGTAAGTAAGTAGATCTAAATGAGAAAGTGTAGAATGTTGTGATTGAAATGTTGACATGTGCAAGAATTAAGATATGAAGGTTTGAAGAACTGAGAAGAATGTACAAGTAAACAGCCTTTGAATTGCAGAAATTTTGTAAGTAAGTAAGTAAGTAACTATGTTAGGAATTGCGGAATTTGTGCGATTGAGGTGTTGAAACAAGCATGAAGTAAGAACTCAAGAAGTGAAGAAGAAGAAGCAATGAGAAACATGTACAGAATTGTGCATGTGTAAAGCTGTTGAAGTGCTGAGATTTTGTAAGTAAGTAAGCAGGTCAGGAATTGTGGAATTTGCATGGTTGAGATGTTGAAAGATGCAAGTATTTAAAACTGAATGCTCAAGAAGTGAAGAAGAAGAAGAAATGAGAAACATGTACAGAATTGTGCATGTGTAAAGCTGATGTATTGCTGAAATTTTGTGAATAAGTAAGTAAGCAGACTAAGAATTATAAAATTTGCATGGATGAGATGTTGAAAGATGCAAGTATTAAGAATTGAATGAGTGAAGAAATGAGAAACAAGCGCAGGATTGTGTATGTGTAAAGCTGTTGAAGTGGTGAGATTTTGTAAGTAAGTAAGCAGGTCAGGAATTGTGGAATTTGCATGGTTGCGATGTTGAAAGATGCAAGTATTTAGAACTGAATGATTGAAGAAATGAAAAACAAGCACAAGGTTGTGTATGTGTAAAGTTGTTGAAGTGCTGAGATTTTGTAAGTAAGTAAGTAAGCAGGTCAGGAATTGTGGAATTTGCATGGTTGAGATGTTGAAATGTGTAAGCATTAAGAGCAAGGAATGGTAAAATTGAACCAACATAGTTGCAATAATTCAAATTTCCTCAATTCTTAACGTTTCAGTGTTTGAGACTGCACAATAATGCAAGAATACTGGAATGAAAAATGGAAGAAGACTGGGAGTAGGAGGGGTGGATAGTAGTACGGAATGGTAAAATTGAGGTTTGAAAGTTAAAATGTTCGAATTTTCCTCTATTTTTAACGCTTCATAGTGTAGGATTCATTGGAATGAGAAATAAATGGAGGGATGGAGGAAGGGAGGATGTGGCATGGAAAGATAAAATTGCATCTTATAGTTACAATGCTATATTGTTCGCATTTTCATTAATACTTAGCGTTTCACTGTTTGAAATACCAAGTAATTCACACTCCAATGGAATGAGAAAGGAGGGAGGAAGTGATGGAGGAAGGGAGGATGTGGTATGGAAGGATAAAAATTGTGTCTTATAGCTATAATGCTATGTTGTTCGTATTTTCATAAATACTTAGCGTTTCACTGTTTAAAAATACCAAGTGATTCACACTCCAATGGAATGAGAAAGGAGGGAGGAAGTGATGGAGGAAGGGAGGATGTGGTATGGAAGGATAAAAATTGTGTCTTATAGCTATAATGCTATGTTGTTCGTATTTTCATAAATACTTAGCGTTTCACTGTTTAAAAATACCAAGTGATTCACACTCCAATGGAATGAGAAAGGAGGGAGGAAGTGATGGTGAAGGGAGGATGTGGTATGGAAGGATAAAAATTGTGTCTTATAGCTATAATGCTATGTTGTTCGTATTTTCATAAATACTTAGCGTTTCAATGTTTTAAAATAAACTGTATTACAAGATTCAATGGATTGAGAAATGGAGGGAGGAATGGAGAATGAGTGCAAGGAATAGTAAAATTGAGTCTTTATAGCTCCATGCACGATTTTGTTTTTGACAATTTTAGCGTTTTAATGGTTGAGAATATACATTCATACAGGAATAGGTGGTGGGAGGGAGGGAGAGAGGGAGGGAGGGAGGGATGGTACTAATCGATAAAAGTGAAAAATCTTGGGTTTTTGGAAAAATATGGGTTTTTTTTTCTAGGTGGAAAATCTTGGGTTTGTTCTAGGTGGAAAATCTTGGAGTTTTGTGGGGTTTTTATTTGGGCCTATCCTGCACCGGTTAGTTTTTGAAATTCGTCCGCGCCGTTGAGATTCTTATCACACTCATTACCCGAGGGCACATCATTAACGACCTCTTAATCACCTAGGTATGTACACAGATAGGCAGACGGACAGGCAGACGGACAAAGAGCCGGACATAATTAGGATACTAACTCACTGGGTTGGGATACTACCTCACTGGGGGGTGGCCGATGACGTCATTGGGGCGTGACTAATGACTTTTTAATTGTTGAGGCAGTCTTTTAATGGTTTTTTAATTGCTGAGGCAGTACTCTCAGTATACCCTTGAGGTAGTATTCTCAGTAACCCCACTACTACCACATCACCTTATGTTGCATGCTTTCCTTCTGCACTACTTTCACTAGACAGTCACTGTAGACGTGTCACGCAGGCATAATAATAGTTATACATAATGCAGTGCTTCGATGATTTCGTTACCTGTCTGTCCGTCCGTCTGTCTGTCTGTCTGCCTGTATGTCTGTCTGTTTGTCTGCCTGCCTGTCTGTCTACCTGTCTGCCTGTTTGTCTGTCTGTCTGTCTGTCCGTCCGTCTGTCTGCTGTCTACCTGCCTGTCTACCTGGTTGTCTGTCTGTCCGTCTATCTGTCTGCCTTTCTGTCTGCCTGTCTGTCTGCCTGTCTGTCTGTATGTCTGCCTGTGTGATTATCTGTATGTCTGTCTGTATGTCT
>OX457045.1:34285264-34355264 GCA_949752735.1 Lumbricus terrestris | reverse complement strand
AATAACAGATCCACTCTAGTTGGAGATTTAGGCTAAATCTCCTAAATAAGAGGAGGGTAACCGTGAACCCTGCGCACGTTATAGGTAAAGTACAGCAGATGTAAAGTGAATGTAGGAATATAAAATATTGGAGCGCCATAATAACATGCTTCTCAGGCAGATAGACCACGGATAATATAATATACGTGTGAATCCGGATGCTATAAGAAAATGTGGGTTGGTCTATGATCCACTTGGAATTGGAGTGTGAAAAACAGATTTTTCTATGAGGTTATAAGAAACCCTCAACCCCCGGCAATTCAGAACTTTTTTAAAGAAAATTTAGAACTGCACAACCAGCAATTTTTTCTAGGAAGATTTCTCATCACCTTTTTTAGTAGTTCCTGAAATCCCCCCTCGCAGCATTGGCGATCAGAGATCTCAAGGGCGTAGCCAGGAGAAAGTTTGGGAAGTGTCCATCTGGGGTGAGAAACCCTGAAAGGAGACATTGTCGCGAAATAAAATCATATGGAATTGGCTGCGAAATACACAGAATAATTAGTTTGATAAATTCTGAAATTGTTTACTTTCGGAGGGGGTCTAACCCGTAAAGCAGAAACCTAGCAGGGCGGAGGTTTTAGGTCTTTGGCCGGTAAGTAAATTTTTTGCATTTAGGCTACCAGGGGCTCAGCCAGGATATTCTACGGTTTAGAGTGGTTTTTAGTTCAGATGGTTTTTATTGGACATACATTGTAGTATTTTGCTACACGTAGCCTACTTTTAGTTTTTGAACAGAGTAATATGGCCTACACTTAATTCCGCTGGTGTGAATCCGTTAAAATACCCCGAAATGCATTTACGTGTCGCACAGCATTACTTACTTACTTACCTACCCACTTAGGTTTATGATCTCACTGTGTGTCTTTCAACAGATTTGCACAAGACCTTTCTCTTTAGCTGTGACTGGGCTGGGAGCACCTCTGAGTAGGTGCGCTATAGAAATTTTCGGAATGAATGAATGCCTGATAAAGACGCCGAATATTCGCAACAAATGAGCTACATGTATAGCCTAGCTACCATTAGTGATCAGACTTAGTTTAAAACCCATGCGTTCATTGAATATGATGCCCTGATGGTCAAAGCATTCTCCACTGGTCTTCAAAGCGGTGGCGTTGGCGGCGGTGGCACCTTTGGTTGGCACCGGCACCAGCCGCGGCGCCAGACTCTTGAAAGCTTCTCGAAATCGAGGTACCAGCCACGGATCGAGATGTCTGAGCGCACACAACGCTATTGGACGTGTTTAATGAATTACGAATGAGTGGGTGAATGAAAAATATGCTACCGTCTGAACGTCTGAACGTCTGTGTGCCTGTATTCCTGAATGTATGCGTCTGTAGGCGTGTGCTAGGCTGCTGGTCTGTCCTCCTTCTGTGAGATCGACTCTGAACGCACGGGAAGAAAATATGGTATCAGCTCTGAATCATTCATTGAGTCTCGCGATTAAGATCCCGAGCCACACGCGCACGCTCATACACACATACAAACCTCACACCCACACACCCGCACACAAACACACAGACACACACACACATGCACATACACGCACACACATACATACATGTGCGTGCATGTGTATATATGTATGACATTGCATACGTATATGTGGATCATTATATTCAGGGTTAAAGTGGGTGGACACGCGTGAGAACGGCGTTCCCACCGCTCTTGGAATTCTTGGCTTGCGTTCCCACTGCTCATCATGATGAAGCCCTGGAAATACATGCGTTTCAATCAAACTATGCATTAGAATGCTCACACATTCAGCGTTCCCATTGCTCACCCAAACCACTTTAACCACTGCAGATATTGAGACGCGCACATCGCTGAACGGTGTGGTTGATAGAGACCCAAACACAACGAGATGCAATTGCATACAGACACATATAGGGGCAGATCATTAGGGGCAGATCATAGCCTAGCGGGAGCCATATTTACAACATCACGGTTGTGGGGCGCGGTGGTGTAGTGGGTATGTGGTCGTTGTCTTTCAGCCGGAGGTTGTAGGTTCGAATCCACCTCAAGTCGCGAGGAGGAACCTTGGGCAAAGTCCGTCACTCGCAATTGCTCAGCGCTTCGGCGTGAAACTCCGATGCAGTGTCCGCGCTGTAGTCGGGAGCGCCTCTGAGTAGAGAGCACCCCTTATATAGCTACGGCCTTGTTCGGCTTCATTCAGCTTCCTCCCACAGTCCCACTGTCGATCCTCTCTCCAACAGACTTAACCTCTAGCTTGAAGGGGCGTTATAACAAGTGTGCATATGTACAAACAAATAAACATGTCAGAATTAAAAATATGATGCTCAGGGTCGTAGCCAGGATTTTATTGGGGTGGGTGTTTAATCGACCGTGATCAAGTCCATCAGCTGACCAGGTCTACTGACTAGAGGGTTTGGAGAAGCGTCTTGAGTTCTTATAGCGCATGCTGGACGGCCAATGCATTATAGCCTACGTACGCTGTAGCCTAGTTCTTACGTCATGTGTTAATAAATGCATTATTACATTTCTACATTACTTAATTGGGGGTGTCCAAACAACCACCCCCGTAGTTACTGCCTTGATGATGCAGATGTATAGTCTTGGTCGGTTCCAATAATCCAGATCTAAAATCAGGGCTGTTTTTAGGGAATTTTTAGAACTTCACAACTCCTTCGTTCCTTTCCCATCCTCCATGGCAAATTGCTTCCAATCGGATGACAATGACCTTTTTGCTAGTTTTGGCTGTACATAAGTGCTTCTACAACTGCACAAATCCATTTAGAACTGCACATTTGTGTACAACTGCACGTTTAAAAAGCTCCGTCTAAAATTAGGCAGAAGTGAGTGAGAGCGGGACGAGGAGCAAGGTAGGAATACAAGGGCGAATAGCCGACAATGCAATTTTTCTATCGCTTCACATAGGCCTATAATATGTTCCTAAAATTTCTTAGATTCACTTCGTTTATGATTAGCCTAATAAGTGCTAAGAAATTTATCAGACATCAACAAAGTAGGCCTAGTAGTCAAAAATAGGTGTCAATTTTCCAGTTGGCAAGGGCCCGGCCCCCTCTTGCCTCCTTAGCGAAGTACTGACGACCATCGACCATGCATGGAAGTGACTACTCAGTGCCTAAAGTGTGGGAAAATAATTAAGTGCCTGGACGCCCCTCACCTTTCCAGTCTGTGCTCGCCAATAAGTGGCTGGACGGCGTTCAGATGTTAAAACAAGTGTATGGACGCCGTTCATGACCGTCCAGGCACACTTTAAGCCCTGACTCTACTGACAAACTGCTAAGTAAAGTGGCTCGCATAGTATATAGGTTACGATTACGACTTTACGAGCGAAGCAGAATAGTATAGTAGCCTATCAAGTTAGCGAGACACTGTTTGTTAACAAAGAACATTAGCGTCGCCCTCCTCCTTCGCCCAGGCTCGGGTCTGGCACTGCCAGAGTACAAGAGGTGGGATATAGCTAGTTTATCATTCGTGCATTCAGCCCTATACTTCAAATTGGATTAATTTTATCTGCCGATCATCATCATCAGCAGTGGATGAGGAGGACGCGCCAAGGAAGTCCCAACCAAACGAAGCAGATTAGTCGACTTTGCACATTAAAGCCAGTCGTGACTATAGGCCTACTGGTCTAAATGAACTCGACATCCCTGAGGCAGTAAGAAAATAAATTTGTAGAAAATAGAAAAATAACTGGAAGGTTATAAGACGTTGATTTATGTGGACTTGGAGTGGGTTCAATGAGGACTTTACTATGGGGTACTAAGAAAGAATATAGGGGCTGAACCCCATAGCCCCCCAAGCGCTTAAAGTGTAAAAAAGAAATGCCTGGACGCTCCTTCATTTTCAAGTAGGGCCTATTATGTGCGGCTAAATAAGTGGCAGGACGGCGTTCAGATTTAAAAATAAGTGCATGGATGCCGTCCATGATCGTCCAGGAACATTTCAAGTCCCCCCAATTTTCACCCTGCCCAGATGTCATACGGAGGCTCTCTAGCTGAAGCTGCTCTACCTCTACATGTGGGGCGCGGTGGTGTAGTGGGTATGTTGTTTGTCGCCTTGCAGCCGAAGGGCTGGAGGTTCGAATCCACCTCAAGTCGCCGCGTAGGGACCTTGGGCAAGTCCTTCACTCGCAATTGCTCAGCGCTTCGGCGTGAAACTCCGATGCAGTGTCCGCTCTGTAGTCGGGAGCGCCTCTGAGTAGATAGCTTGATTGGGCGATATATCAAGTGCGCATACAAACAAATAAACAAACCTCGCTGAAACAAGCTTAATTAAGGTCTATACTGTAATTATTGTCAGAACAATGTACGGCATATGCTATACGAGTTGACCGACTCCTCCCTCGAGTTCGTCTCGTTCAAGTAACGAATATCTCCTCTGTTTTGTGGACAATCGACGCCACTCCGTCACACAGACATTCTGATCCAAATTCTAATCTAACCTAATCTAATCTAATCTATATTCTAATCTAAGCTAATCTAATCTAAACTATTCTAATCTAAATTCTAATCTAAGCTAATCTAAATTCTAATCTAACCTAATCTAATCTAATCTAAACTAATCCAAATCTAATAAATATGAATAGTTGTAAAGCGCTTCCCGCAGCAGAAGCGCTTCCCTATTCAGAAGCGTATAGGCATACCCATGAAAAGAGACTTTGGATCTTCAAGCAGCATTAAAACGGTCTGAGTGTAGTCTTACGTACTAATACGTACGTAGGCTATGAGGCACAATATTCTGTAGACCTACTGAGTGACTGGTCTAAATGAACTCCGTCCATGCAGATGCATCATGCAAGTGAATTCCCACCAGAATCATGCAACGAATTATTGCACATCGAGGCAACCACAATAGGGAACGCCCGATACCGTACTGGGTTAATAGTCTAAATGACGTTGGTGACTGAGGTAGCCTACAAATTGATCAAGGCGGTCTGCAGAACAATTCCCTAAGATTCCCTAAGCTAATAATTATTATCTGGTACCAAATGACAATAGACCTCAACTCAGGGCTTTTTTAACGTGCAGCTGTACACAAAATGTGCAGTTCTAAATGGATTTATGCAGTTGTAAAACACTTCTGTATAGCTAAAACTAGCAAAACAGGTCATTGTCCTCCGATTAGAAGTAGTTTACCATGGAGGATGGGAAAGAAAAGAAGCGGTTGTGCAGTTCTAAAAATTCCTTAAAAACAGCCCTGCCTCAACTGGCTAGAACACGCAAAAGAGAAGGAACGACGCTGTCGCATATAATTATCAGACCGCGAGCGGGAAACCTGAAACGTATACTCGACTCTGTTTAATGTCACCCTCCTTAGCATGCATCATGCATGTGATTGTGTGCTCGTCATCGTCCCTTTTCCGCACAGCCACAAAGAAGAATATCTCGGTGTTTGGGACCTCGCTTTGACACGGGCTCCTTTCTCACTGAGTTTGTTCTGAAGGGTCCACTCTAACTCTTTCTATGCACATCTCAAAACGGTCCTTTTGATCTGTACTGGGTCGGGAGCGTTTCTGAGTAGTCGCCTTGGATGGGAGCTATATAAATCTAAGTAATATGAATCTAAGTAATAAATGAACGAATGAATTAATGAACTAACGAACAAATGAACAGTGCCGGCGCTAGCACCCCCCGTACCCCCCAATTGGGGGGGCCCCGAGTTTGAAAGGGGCCCCCAAATTTAGCAGGTCATTATGCCTATTTGTGACTGTACAGATCCGGTCTGGTGCATGCCTCAACTAACCATATGGCACTGCCATAGCAGACCTAATGCAAATATCATACTGGTTTTAGTCATAAGTATATAACCATTAGAGTTTGAAAGGGCCCCCCAAATTTAGCTGGTCATTATGCCTATTTGTGACTGTACATTTCCGGTCTGGTGCATGCCTCAACTAACCACATGGCACTGCCATTGCAGACCTAATGCAAATATTGTACTGGTTTTGGGCGTAAGCATAAAGCCATTAGAGTTTGAAAGGGGCCCCCAAATTTAGCTGGTCATTATGCCTATTAATTTTGTGACTGTGCAGATCCGTTCTGGTGCATGTCTCAACTAACCATATGGCACTGCCATAGCAGACCTAATGCAAATACCATACTGATTTTGGGCGTAAGCATAAAGCCATTTAAACTAACTCAGGCAATTTCGTCCACTTTCTCAAACACAACGCTTATAAATTATAACTTATTCTAATTGCTAATTGGATGAGGCCTCAAAATAAAACCTGAGTGAGACCCAAACATTAAAGCCTGTGTAGGGTCTCATATATGAGACCCTACACAGGCTTTAATGTTTCGATGTCCTTGGTATGTGTCTGATCTCAAGTTTGCAAGGGGCTTCAACTGTAGCTGGTAATTATACCTTTCATAACTTTTCAATCCTGAAACCATGCATCGAATTAGCCTATGTTTTAACGCAAAGCATACAAAATTATATTATTCAAACAAATAGAGCATTATCCTTCAACCAAAGAGGAGACTTGGGGTGTGGACAGGGGCACGGCCCCACAATTTATGGTTGGGACGGAATCCTTGTATCCCCAATATTTCAGAAATATTTCATAAGTATCATCCACTGCCCATCAATAATGATCAATTTTGTTCAGATGACAGCCTATAAATGCTACCATAACAGTTGGCAAATCGGATAAATTTAAACAATGGAGAGGCACACTCTGAAGTCCTAAACCACGACTAACAGCAATGAAAAAGAGCAATTTTTTGTAAAGATGACAGCTTAAAATTTCTACCATTACAGCATGGAAATTCCAAAAAATTTAACAATTTGGATGGGAGATTTATTGAAGTCTTACACCAGTGCTGTCCAACGTGCGGCCCGCGGGCCGCATGCGGCCCGCGAGCTGATTTCAAGTGGCCCGCCCGGGCTCGCTAAATTTTTGCACTTTAATTGTGTAAAATGAAGCAAAGGGTAAAATCGCTGGTCGACTTGAGCTTTTATTATTTTTATTGACTTTTTGACGGTTGCCCATTTGGATCCTATCAGGAATGCCAATCCGAAAACTAAAATTACTCTATTGTTTTTCTTCCAGTAGTCTATCTGGAGATTGACCCACGACTTGTAGTTTTAAGAACTCCCATTACTGTTCTCAACTATAAACTCACTTCGCAAACCGCCCAAACCGTTCACTTCTAGTCAGTTCCTAAGATCTGTACAGAGTTCCAACACGTCTGCAAATGACTGCGAACATTCCTTTCCAGAGATAGTCTAATTCTGGTTCTTAAGGATTAAAAATAACCCATCGATAAGAGACTCAGGGACCAGGAATGACGACCGTCGTTGTCTTGTCTCTGTCTGGTCCGAGGACTATGGTGATAGCTCTTTATACCGAGACTCTATAGCTTCGACGATATTTTTTATGAAAGTCAGAGAAGTCAGAGAATGAGAATGAGGATGGAAATAATTCGCCCCAGGCATGAAGTGGATCTTAGCCAGAAAAATTTATTGGGCGACGTATACATACTGAAGAACTGAGCTGACCAAACTGTGCTGGACGACAAAACGGAGAGCGTGGCGCTTGTCTCTGCCCAGTGTGAGAATTGTAGAAAAATAACTGGGGGGGGTTGGACCATTATCCACTTGGAATTGGGGGGTAAAAAACAGACTTTACTATGGGGCTCTAAGAAAGACTGGGGGTTGAAACCCCCCAACCCCCCCCCCCCGACAATTCTCACCCTGTCTCTGCCTCGCGCTCCGTTTTGCACATTTTGGTGCTCACCTAAATGCGAAACATGACAATCGTGGTTTGTGTAGTCTAATTGCTATTCTTCATTACCAGTAGTAGGCCTATTATTCCTGTGAAACTTGTCGATTTTATTGTTGCGGCCCTCGGCTTCAAAAATCTTGCTTTTGCGGCCCGTGGTACCAAAAAGGTTGGACAGCACTGTCTTACACCATGTCTTTCAGCACTTATATTATGAGAAATTTTGCTGAGATGACAGCTCAAGGTATGGGGCAAGGTATGGGGCAAGATATGGGGGGGCCTCAAGTTTTTCTTTGGGGGGGGGGCCTCAGGTACACTAGCGCCGGCACTGCAAATGAATGAATGAATTACTGAATTACTGAGCTACCGAATGAATGAATGAACGAATGAACGAACGAACAAATGAACGAATGAATGAATGAACGAAAGAATGAATGAATGAATGAATGAATGAGTGAATGAACGAACAAATAAATGAATGAATGAATGGATGAATGGATGAATGGATGAATGAATGAACGAATGAATGAATGCAGTGGCATCTACCAAAACAATTCGAAACACGGTTACTTAATAAGCTTATCAAAAAAAGCTGGACGTATTTCGATAAATTAGAGACACAGCTTACAGAATGATTATAAATTATACAACCGATCTATGAATAGTAGTCGATGAAACGAGTTCGATGACAGCAGAAAAAGAGCCGCGATGGATGATGGTCTTTAAATTTACATACGAAGGGGCGCTGGAACTCTCTGGGCGCACTCTGAAAGTTCATATATTATGGCTAGGAACATCTAGACTGGTGTGGAGATATCTGATGTCGTCCGAATACTTTTATCACAGTTTCAGGATCAATTTTCTCAGCAAATATAAATAATATAAGCTTACTTAGTAGCATAGCGGTATATATGTGTGTGTATACTTAATGGCCAAGGCAGCCTCGCAACCAGGACGCACGAGTCGCTTCTCGATGGTGCCAGTAGTGTTAAATGCAGAGGGAGGAGGGTGGGGGAGAAGAGGAAGGTAGGAAATCAGTTGGGGAGGGGGATTGCAGGACATGTCGGTGGATTGCTTTTCGGGAAGGGGTTCGATCGACGTCGAGTTCCCGGGCTACTGGAGCGGAGGAACGAGCGCCGAGGTCGAGGAACTGTCGGAGAAAGAGGACTTGACTAAAAGGTCTGGGCGCAAGAGCATCGCCGGGGCGTTCTGAGCTTTGGGTCGCCGGGGGGTTGTCGAGGAAGGACTCGGTGACCAGGAGGAGGAGGCGGCGTTGGCGTTGGCTGCGGCGGCGGCGGTGGTGGTGGTGGCAGAAGGCTGATCGAGGCAGAACCAGGGGTCTGCGAGGACCAGGTAGATGGACGGTCGATCGACGAACTCCCACGTGAACATCCGTCGGATCAGCTGGTGGCAGGCGGTCGTCAGCTTCCTCGACTTCGACCAGCGGAACTCGAGCGTCCTCTGCTCCTCCAGGATGCTCTTCGTGCCCTTCGTCTCGTCGAAGGGCATCTTTCCGGTGACGAAGATGTAGAGGATGACGCCGACGGCCCAGACGTCGGCCTTCTTCGGATCGTACGGCCTGCCCATCAGAATCTCCGGCGCAGCGTACGACTTCGACCCGCAGTACGTCTGGCTGAGATCGTCGGCGCTGCACAGTTCCTTGACGAATCCGAAGTCGGCCAGCTTGATGTTCTTCTCCTTGTCGAGCAGAAGGTTCTCGAGTTTCAGGTCCCGGTGCGAAATGCCCTGGTCGTGCATATAGCGCACGGCGTCGGCGATCTGCGACGTCCAGCGTCGGGCCAGCGTCTCGCTGATCGCCCCCGATTTCTGGATGTACTTGAGAGCGTCGCCGCCGTCGGCGAACTCGAGGACCATGTAGACCCGTCGACTGTCTTGGAAGCAGTCGAGCAGGGCGATGAGGTTCGGGTGTGAGAGGCGCGGCCAGAGCTCCAGCTCCCGGGGCATGAACTTCTCTTGGTAGTCCTGCGGTGCCTTCGAACGGTCGATTATCTTAACGGCTGCGTCCCGAAAGCTTCCGTAGCAGCAGACGGCTCGCTTGACCTTCGAATAGGACCCCGATCCGAGGGTGTTGCGGACGAGGTAGCCGCGCTTCGCAAGGACCGCTCGGTAGGTGGGACGGTAGCCGATGACCGGAGACGGCTGCTGGTCTGATCGCTTCATCGTGATCGGTTCTATCTCGAGCGCCATTCGCCTCAGTTCTTCCTTGATGTCGTCGATGCCTTGACCGGTGGGGGTCGCGACCACGCTGTCATCGCGGCCGCTACGGTCGGCAGAGGCGGGCATCTTGGCTGGGGTGTGGCTCATGGCGGACGGTCGTCTGGCTCGCTTGCCACGCTGCATTCAGCTGTCTAGGGCTCTTAAAAAACAAACCCCTTCGACGGGGCGATGTAATTTGATGTAGGACAGATTCCTAAGAACAACGCTCCTCGACTTTCGAAAATCAGCTTGCTTCTTAATCTATCTCAAGGCATTCATATCGTCCTCTGCGTATTATATTATTCTAGTTTGTACGTGTATGGTTTTTCTTTCGCTTGTTCTGTACTATCGCCGTTAGTAGAATTTCGTGTTGTTGCCAGGAAATTACGATTTGATGCAACCAACGACTGTTAATCGCGCTGACGTCAGCGCTGGGTGTGACGTCATGTGACAATGATGTAACTCTGCGCTGATTATAACCGTCATGCCACATCATCATAGATTATATATATATATATAAATATATATATATATATATATCCACAGCCTGGACGATTTGAATATTTTGGCAGTGGCTCTGAATCTCACAAGCAGAAGTCCTACAGCCGAAAGCGATGCATTTAAATTCTTTCTGGGACTCTTCTTATTTTAATGGGGCTCACATCTTATACTATACATTTTAATATAAATAGTTCTCAGCCAATTACAATGACCTCATCTCGCTCTGATCCTAGACTGGGATACATTGTCTGTCCTTCAGCTGAAGCAATACCCAGATAGCCTAGGCTATGTCAGAAGCAATTCTTGATAGCCTAGCCTATGTTCTGTTCTGTTCTCAGCCATCCTCGTTTCGAGGTTCGGCCGCATCATGAACAATATTCTTCCAGCGTTCTTTGGATTCCATTATTCATGATGCTGTTTGGAGATGATGAGATGGTAGGTTCCCCAGTTTCTTTTCATCTCGCAGTATGGAGCCATGTTCCGGGTTTACCAGACATGCCCTCCATTGATATGAACCCACCGTTGTCCTTTTGCTGGATCCTCCGTCAAGTCCATTAAAGTCTCGCTGCTGCCCGAGACCTGCCGCTCACGTTGGCCAATCTTTTCAGGGTTCCTGCTGAGCCTATCCAACACGCGTAGTGCCCTAGGTGGTCCTTCGGTAGAGGCCTTCACTACTGTTGGCATAGCTCCAGCAGGCCATCCCCTACTTGATTGTTCACCCCCTCACCGCGATTAGGTGTGAGTCGGACTTTGAGGGGGGATAGCCTATGAATTCTACAAAATACTGTAGGTAGGCCTAGGCAATGCAATTTTTTATATTCTCAATCATCGATCGGTAACATTGCAGGAACCAAGTTCCGTCATCAGACTAAGTTAAAATTCGTTTTGTCACTGTTCATGGCTTGCTGACTATGACTCTTTCACACCATGCATTCTCTTGCTGAAGACTAACATTTAGCTTACGTGCAGCTGCATGTTAGATGCTGCTTTGGTTCTAGAGTAGACTACTAGACATAACCCATTCATCCATTCATTCATTCGTTCATTCAATCATTCATTCTATGGATTTATATAGCGCCCCTTCAAGAATGTCCAATGTCCTAATCCAAAAGTTCCAAGTGATTCAAACTCTTTTCTAAAGTGATTGCTAGGCAGTGTGTTCTTCTTCATCAAACGCAATTGGATTGACCTCGTGAACTTCACTGGCTTCCTGATGAACGGCGTAGGGAAGACTGGGGTTGGCTGCAACAAATTTCACATTTTCTAGCTAAGGTGTCACAGTCACCACCTATTGCATCCAGCCCCAGTCTCCCCTACGCACTGAGCCTGCGTTTAGGACTGCACGGCAGTGCACGCCTTTCCTCTAACGCCCAGAATAAGAAACTTCCGTCGTAGGCCTACGCTATAATGTATAATTATATCGACATCGTAGTTGCGTTCTTCTGGCAGGCCCAGGGCTTTTTAACGTGCAGTTCTACACAAAAGGTGCAGTTCTAGGCCTAAATGAATTTGTGCAGCTGTAGAAGCAATCTTGTGCAGTGAAAATCACTAGAAAACGGTTTATCACGGAAGAGCGGAATTGAGCGAAGGATTTGTGCAGTGAAAAATACGCAGAAAAACCAAATTTCAAGTGAATGACTAAAAAGTTCATCAGATTTAAGGCATTTTAGGTCATCAGAAATTTTGGTCGCCACCACACCAGATTCAAATTGCTGGTAAAAATTTCTTCAAAAAAGACAAAAGCCCTGGACAGGCCCTATTGGTTTGTTGCAGCAATCTATTAGTTAATTTAGTTCAAGTCTTGAGCTAATAGAATCATGAGTGCCTCTCAGAGAGGCGTAGACTTAACTTAGGTCTGAAAGTGGAAATATAATCATAACACATTTCAGCTGCCAACATTGTCAAGGCTTGTAATCTAATTATAGCCTAGTAATTTTCATACCACCATTTCAGTAAAGTGCGTTTTGTTCTGGTCTATCTCCGACTCCATCTTGGTCGCCAGCGAATGCAGGCCTATAGGCCTATACCTATACCTCACATTCAGACTCATCTTGTGCAAGCATTAAATGTTCTAAATAATTGCTAGCAATAATATCTTCGGGATTATTATTGGCGACAGCTGACAATAATCATAATTTTACATAACCTACGTTACTGCAATTTTTTTAGGCATCTTTCAGTTATTGACTGGGTCAATAACTTAGGACAGCATGAGCAAATGAGCAGGGATAGAGCAAAAATACAAAAACATCGATTCTGCAGAAAAGCCGGCTGCTCTGACAGAGAACCGCTTTGTTCTAGAAATCACAGTTCTGTGGCCAATTTTGAATTATTTATCAATTTAAACTGTTCAGAAGTAGTCTGTTAAGTGCTGGTATATATCTTTTATCATATTGAGCTATGCATGTGCAACTGTGTAAGCAGTTCCTGTTCAACTTCATTGAAAAAACATACCTAATCACTGTGTACAATGCAATGCAGGTAGGTTTGTCAGATGCAAATAAAGGCTACTTACTTACCCACTTTATATTACTTGTAAACTCTTTGAAATACTTGGACATCAGACGCGTGTATTATGTAATTAGCAAATAGAAGCTAGCTGTAAGCAAACAGAAGCTAGCTGTAAGCAAATAGAAGTTGACTGGCCAATTCATAACTTCAAGTAACAAGTGAACTACCAAAATCAACACATTGCTGTTTAGTCAACTTGTACTCTATTACAAATTTTGTTTAAATAACCTGTTATTGCATATAAATTGTGAATAGCAAATATACCTACAGATACACATTCATAAAAATACGAATACAAAAATATCAAAATTAAAAAACCCAGAAAATATCTGTCTGTTAGAACTACACGATGTCATGAAAATGTCATGAAAATGTTAGAAGAACGAATGCACATTTGCACATCTCGCATCGACACATGTCAAAACACAGCTCAGAAGAATCGTGAGTAATTGCAACAGCACATGTGCATTGTTTCTGTCAAAACCGAAATGATAAAAATAGCAAAACAACACTCTACTTCGTAAACAAAATGTCTAACCTTCTATGAAAAGTATCAGCCCAGACTATTAGTTGCTCATGCTTTCATTCATTCATTTCACACATTTATATAGCGTCTCTTCAAGAGTATCTACTCAGAAGCGCTCCTGACACAACCACGGCTAAAAGAGAACAGTCTTAAGAGCAGAGTAGAACGTAGTCTCAAAGGCTCTAGGCATTAGACGTAGTTCCATAGGGAGCCCATTCCAGGTTGCAGAGCCAACGACAGTAAAGGCACGATGCTGCGTAATAGAAGTGTGCGACCAGGGGACAAGAAGCTCAGGCTGTTTAGAAGAGTGGAGAGAGCCACGGCGCTGGACATTTAGGGTGGAGCAGCAGAGCTCCTGCAAATAGACAGGGGCCACACCCGCGGGACAGTGCCAAACCAAGGAAGATATCCGGTAAGTGATCCTTGTGAGAAAGGAAGTCAACACAAGACATCCCGCATATAATCAGTTGCCCGGCTCATGACTTGGACAGTGGAAATGGCTGCCGGCGCAGAACAGTGCAAATACGCTTCTGCATAGGTCATCTGCATAGGATTGGCTCATGACAGAAGAAGCGGCTAGGAGAGAACCAAGATAGCAGTAAAAATAATATATAAAATTGGACCCAGCACAGAACCCTGGGGCAGGCCAAATGGGGCAGGAGCCCATGGAGTCCTGTAGACCCGTAAACCACAGAGAAGAAACGGTCGTGGAGGAAGGAACCAAGCCAGTCTATAAAGAAAGACTGAACAAGGTTTCAAACCACAGAATAGAAAAATCAATGTTATTCCTTTGCCAAAAAAAGGCATAAAATGATTTACATCACACATGAGAGAAATGCGCGAACTAATTAATACACGAACGTCAAATGTACACCATAATAATATGTCAATTTCTAGAGTGCTATTAAACAGACATATAAAATGCATTTAAAACCATATGAATGTAACACTGCTATGTATAAGATATAATGCAGAAAATTGAAACAATTGCAAATCTGAGAGAATAAAGTCACGACTAGGGTTAAGCGAACAAAGAATGTACCAACGCATTGTACTCTAGAAATATCGCGATACAGCAATTCAAATAATGAAAAACAAAAATTGGCATCCTAGTGTACAAAATTATGCAAAAGACAATAAGTGGCTATAAATTTTATTTTAAAACTACTAATATATATTTGGAAGGAAGTCAGTGGTTAGTAACTACAGTATCTAGAATGTTTGGGTTCTAATAAACAGATCTCAATATTTATCAATGCTTCAAACAATTTGTAGGTCTGACATTTATCTGAACTTATAACAAAATCAAAGAAAAAATGCCGTAATGGTTGACTTATAATCATAATTTTGGCAAGAATTCCTGTAAGCATCACACAAACCATCATTAAAACATTATCATTCACTGAAAAACCTTGTTCTGCATCTGCACCCAGCAGACCTCTTCTTATACAAACCATAGCTACAATTCAAATAGGCCTCTAACAACTCGGAAAAGTCTTAACCTTTATTATCTATATGAAATTGAGCGATAATTCAAACAGACTATATATATATAACTATTCAAAACAAAATCATCCGTAGCAAACACCTTTAAAACTGCATCATGCTGACTCTTCGAAATTACAAAGTAACTAGACCTTAAGCAAGTAAAGTCTAAGTAAAATTGTCCTTGCTAAATCTCTTTTTAAAAAGCAGTTATCTTCCAAATTGAATATCAGCAGACCATTGAGACATGTTACATAAAAAGAAACGCACGAACCATCTGCAACTCCCAAGAAAACTCATTTTTGTAATCACCCAGTCATGGACAAGGTTTAACAATTTCATTAACAGGATTCTCTTTTAACATGATTTATCACCAAGTAATACTTTGAAAAGCTTGTTGTAATCACTCATGTCATGGACAAGGTTTAGCAATTTCATTAACTTTTAACATGATTTATCACTCACCAAGTAATACTTTGAAAAACTCGTTGTAATCGCCCATGTCATGGACAAGGTTTAACAATTTCATTAACACGATTCTCTTTCAACATGTATGATTTATCACTAAGTAATACTTTGTAAAACTCGTCCAGTCATGGACAAGGCATAAAAATTTGATTGCTATGTCACTCATTAACAAGATTATCTTTTAACAGGATTATCACAAAGTAAAAATTTGACAAAACTCATTTGAAATCTCAAGTTATGAACAGTCTAAAGTTTCCTTAATTAACATACAACGTTAGATCGCAAAACTATCTTTTAATGAGACAATTTCTGAGACAGCTGGCAATTGCATAATACTTTTTTTAAATCAGAAAGCTGCAACATAAGACAAGATAAACAAGATTGAAAAGTTTTATGCTACTCATAGACTTAGCCGAGAAGTCTCTCCTTTGCAGATAAAAAACTGTCGCAAGAAGAGGATGAATCACGAGAAGATTTGTCAGTGTTTTTAGTTTTGAGTGAAAGATGGCAAGAGGCAAGGTTTTGGTGATATCCTAGGATAGAATACACATCATGCACAGCTTTGCAAATATTCCATCTGTACGGCAATCAAAACTTCACTTTCTCCAATACAAATATTGAATACTATTAAAAAAGTAACAGCATTATTATGGTCAGTTAGCATAACCATTTAAAACATGAGAAAATGTCCTCAAAACAATACAGTGCATCTGAATGTGCACATCTAGTATATTTACCAACGAACCAGGGAAAAAAATTATATAAAATAATTGTATGTCCGGTTGTATGTCCGGCGAAAATGTTTAATAATGGTCCTTTGACTGAACGATAATTATTTATCAAAGCTTCTTCATAACTACAACTTCTTTTTCTTTGCAAAAGCAATACATTTTTTAAGGAGAAATGATAATTCCAGACAATTCCACAACAGACAAGTACAGGGCATAGGCACTCCAGCTGTCATGTGATTTTAGTAAAGGCTTTCCGGTTCTTTCCTTGGTTAGGCAAATGCAAATACCCCAGCTATGTATAAATGGAATTTTAGCCACTATCTGAACAGCGTCTGATTCGACCACTTACTTACTTTCTACATTCGATAAAACTTATCAATTCTGACTAATCGAATTCAGCAGGACTTTTGGATTTCTGCAGGGAAATAATCTCCAGCATGGTGTGACGTATGTTTGTCGTATGAAACCATAGATCTCTCAAGTTACGAAATCAACGGACATGACCAGAAATGTATGTAACAGTAGCGACTCGGTTCGTTCTTAAACTCCGCTCCAATGCAGCGACATCGATATTTTGTGTAGCCATCCTCTGTCGACACGTTCAGAAACGCTCCCAGACCATTTCTTGTCGAGCAATCCACACCAGTGATGACAAACGTCTAGAATGAAACACAACGTTTAACTAGTTCAGTTAAATAATTAAGCCTACTATTACCCAGGGCCGGATTAAGAAATGTGGGCCCTGTTCGGGAAATTTTTTGCGGATCTTCGGCTGAAAATTCTGATGACCTTTTTTTAGTTGTTTGGTCGAAAATTTCGCAAAATATACCGATTATTTCAATCAAAAAATTGATGACTTTTTTTAGTTGTTTGATTGAAATTTTGTAAAAATCAAAAAAATTTCAGAAACAATTTTTTCCCTGCATGTGTGGGGCCCCCTAAAGTGTGGTGGCCCCTGTTCGGCCGAACACGTTGAACATGCCTTAATCCGGCTCTGCTACTACCTGCTTTAAACCAATTGTTGACTTTGGGGTCGATTTCTACCACATGAAAATTAATCATATTTCTAAGTTAAGCACATTTTGAGTAAACGACGGTCCATCTCTCACTAGCGCACTGCTGTGTTTACAAAACTAGAATTTACAGATTTTCTGAAGATAGGGTGGATGACGAATTAATAAAATAATTTTGTCTCTGAAAGATAATAGCCAACAAAGCTTTCATAGCTTCCCACGGGCAACTCCAGTTGAGATATTGTCACAACAACTAACAAGCAAAATCCATTCAATTTAACAGAAGTTACACAAAACATTGCCAAGAAAGCCTGACCCTAAGATTATTCTAACAGCTTTTTTCTTTAACCCTTTACCCGGTCATTTTTTCCCGCTAAGCCCGTTTTCAGCGGATATTCTCAGGGCAAACGGGTAAATGATTAAAAAGCAAAATCTTTTTAATCTAGCGGCCCAACTACATTACATTGTGATACAAATGGTTGATTGAGTGAGTAGTAAAGATTCAACCGTAAGTGAGTACCAGAGGTAGGCAAACTAATATAAGAAATATGTGATAAAACACCCACATTTTTGTAATGTTTGGATCAATTTGCGATTTATGTCAATGTTCCAGGTTAAATGTTGATTCAAATGAAGTCCTATGAACCTAACAGACGTTACTTTGGAATCTGAAAATTGTCTACTGGAACTATGCACGCATGCAAGTATGCGTGTCTATATGTACACAACAAGTATTTGTCCATGTAAGTATTGTATACAGGTAGGAAATTCACCTGCACCTTATCGCTGCTTGTAGACCTTTCCCTTATCATGGGCCTGTCATGCTGAAAGCGCTTCTGAATACCTCTGCTGTGAGAAACGCTTTACAAATATTAGATTAGATTAAATTATACTAACATAAAATGAAGTGCTTTAAGAACATGAGAGACAACCACTGACTAGTAGTGACTACCATTCATTTTAAACCTTTTCGAACCATGATGACTATCCGAACGCACATCATGCGCACAAAATCACAGATTTGACTGACCTTAGCCATTTGAGCATTTTCTGGGATCCAAGATGTGAAAGACTCGGCCATAGCAGATGGCCCACCTGCCATCTTTATTGCGTAACTGCATTCTGTCAAGTTACCTACTCCTGGAGGACCCTGAAAATGAATGGAAATTAAATTTTACATGACATGATATTTATAATGTACTTTAACAACTAAGTAATACATATGTGACCCATCTGTGCAAAAGCAGGCGTAAGTCGGTTTTCACTTTTTAAGTTTAATATACTATTTTAAAGAGAAACAAATTCTCTTTAAAATGATACCAATTTTATCGTTATAACTTGATCCGAACTGAATTTGTGGATGAAAACCTACTTGCAATATGGATACTATTTATCGATTTATGGATTTATCGACAAAAATGCATCTAAGTTGGCCTAATAATATTAATTGCAAATCATAACTTGCAAGAAATCAATCAAATAATACTCTTCATTGTTATTTTCACTCAAACCTTTTTGGTTATTTGCAAAAAGAATTATTTAAAAAAGAATTTTCTGCAATAATCTAACAATTGAAAAATATTGACCTTGCTCTAGTTTTTGCTTGTTTTCTTGAAATGGAAATTCCGACTTACGACTGGTTTTGCGAAGATGGGTCACATATGAGTGAATATAAAATTCCCTAAATTGTTGTGATTAATCTATCACTCACAGGAGGTCCTGGCAATCTGCTGATATTGGATATCTCGCGATTAATTTCAAGTTGCAAATCATTCATCTTCTCCGTATATTCACTCCTTATGCTCAACGTTAGATTGGACAGTAGCTCGTTAACTGACAGAGCTGCCACCTGTTGTCAGAAAAAGAAATGATCTAGGCAACTTAGAACAAATTCGTGAACACAGTTAATCTTTCTGTTAAATAATATTTATCGTACGGTTTGAGTGAGTAAAGAAGCATAATAAAACTCACATTTCTTGGTAATAAAAGTGATCTAATCGGAATTAAGTTGAATTTCAAACGTTTTACAGTTCAAAACAGCAAAATGACAGTTTATTACGGCGAAATTCAAACATGCACCCAATGGAACAACCTTATCTTATACCAGAATTTAAGATAGCACTTTAACAATTACACATGATTACACATTACATCGTGAGGCGTGGCGGTGTAGTTGTGAGGCGCGGTGGTGTAGTGGTGGCATCATTGCCTTGAAGCCGGAAGGTTCGAATCCACCTCGCCGCATAAGGACCTTGGGCAAGTCCTTCACTCACAATTGCTCAGCGCTTCGGCGTGAAACTCCGATGCAGTGTCCGCTCTGCATTCGGGAGCGCCTCTGAGTAGTGAGAGCTTGAAGGGGCGCTATAACAAGTGCACATACATACATACACATGATGTCAGTTTTCGTGGTACACAATAGTCCTGGTCATTCCGTCTCAAATCAAATATTTTTATAAATTTCTCACTCAACCATCTCAGATTTTGATGAAATTTGCACAGAATGTGCATAATGTATTAGAACATGCTGTGCAAAAGTTGAGAGCAATATTCCCAGTAGTTTTTTTTATACGGAATTTTAAACACACCTGGGGTGACATCGCGATTAGAAAATTGCATCTTACTTTGCTGCCATATTCAGGAGGCCATAAGTCGACTATCATTGCGGATAAATAGATAAAATTTTCAGGATACATAGTCATCGTGGTGCTACTGTTCTAATACATTTATGCATATTATGTTCAAATTTCATCAAAGTGGGAAGCATTTGTTGAACTGAGGCGGAATGACCCAATAGCCATTTTAGAACAAACACTTCATTTATGATATCCAAGCATACATCCATTAAGTCCAGTCCAAACCATCAGATGCAATCAATACTGTGCGCATAGGCGGAGACTTAGGCGGAGACTTGCGGGGACAAAAACGAGCGGCAGAAGGAAGGACATGGGATTTTGGGCGGACGAATGGCCGAGTCGCTGACGAAATTGAAATTTCCAATTTTTGCCGGCCAAACTTTCTGACGACTTTTTTTTCTGTCTTCTAACGTTATAACCTCGCAGTGTGTTTCGTGAAGTGTGTACATGTCCAAACACTTGACGGCTGGGGGGGGTAACAAATGCATGGGCCGTCTCCCACCATATCCATTGAGGGGGACCGTCTCCCGTCCACCTAAGTCTCCACCCATGACTGTGCGCCAGACATTGAAGCATGTCAGGCTCTCTGCTCTGCTACGAAGGGCCAGCCCCTAGTTCCCCAGGCTTGCTTAGCTACCAGGCAACAACAAGCTTTCTCAGTTAAAGGGCTATCCGTCAGGAATGACGTCCCTTCAGTACAGTGTTTATTACATCCGACCAATCAAACTTTGCTTCATAAATCTCACAAGTCTTTTTTCTTTTGCTGCGACAAGGCTGGGAGCGCTCCAGAGTAGATTTCTTTACAATGCGCTAGTTACGGATTATAGAATGAATGAATGAATGAATGAATGAACGTTGGTAAGTGGCGCTTAATAAAAGAACAAGAGCTGTTTTGTGAGGTGCCATTGTGACAGCATGGCCGACGGCCATGCTATTGTGCTTTATAAATTGTCGCAATTATCATTGTTATTACTATTATTATTATTACTATTATTATTATTTCGCCGTCACCATCACCATCACCACCATCATCATCATCATCACCACCACCACCACCACCACCACCACCACCACCACCACCACCCCCACCCCCACCACCCCCACCACCACCACCAACATCATCACCACCATCATAATCAGAGTAATACTAAATGTCACTGTGCAAGCGCAGTGTTATGATAACACTGCATTTGCTGTATTATCCATATTTATCCTGGATGGATATCATTGCAAACATCAAAGCAAAGTCATATCCACATAACTTACCAGCAAAACTATGTGAGAATTCTATCTTTTTGGTAAAAAAAATAATTTAGCAGACACCAAATATAGCAAAATCAAAATTCACCTGTTGCAAAAGTGAATCATATTTCTGATTAATCGATTCCAATTTTGCTTCCAATTCCTTGATGTACGTTTGATTGGCTGCAATGGGTGACTGTGTCCCTACAGAGAGATAAACATTAAATCCATCTACAAAATTAACTTAAGACTAAACAAATAATAAATGTAATACAGCATTTACATGTACATACTGCCTTAATCATGACAAAGACAACAACAGCACAAAAATTATACCCACAACATGGCAAGCTTAACATGCATACACACTATAATAAAAATTATGCATGTCAACTGCACGCCTTCACTGTTTACATGTCAGTTTATCATCATTTGTTTCAATTTGCCTTTCAGAATGCCCTTTCTCCTTCCTTTGCTCTAAAACTCTGTCTGGCAGTGTCTTTTAAATTTTGGTATCCTTTCTTAACACCTGCTTCTTTTAACCTAATAAACAGTTTAAATTACAACAGTACATATGAAGTATCCTAAAAACACTTCACGAGCTTCATTGATAATAGCCACTCTAGCCATTAGTTGTCCATTAAAGAAGTGTAAGATTTTTAGAAATGCAATCAGAAACACGGAAAACATTCGCAAACCTTGTTTCATGAAGACAATTCCAATGCTGACGAACGCCAGAACGCACGCAAAAATGGCCAGCACGATGGACAGAACGGAGAAGCAAGAGCAGCAGGGACCAGTTGCGGAGACAGACGACCGACCGTCGACATGACTGATGGACTGATAAAGTGGATTCTCTCTCTTTCTGAAAATTCCAAAAGACACACACGTGTTCATTCGAATAATTTATTTGATAATTCAAAGGCATGTATTTTCTCCGATAATTAATTAATCTGATAATTTAATAAATGAATTATGTTTCTGATCACTTAACCCTTTACCGACCGAAAGTATAGGATTTTCCCCATTCCATTGACTACACTTTGGTCGGCAAAGGTCAACAACTGGGGGGGGGGGGTAGAGTAATGGATAACACGCTGGCCAAGAGTGCGAGAGGTAGTGAGCTCAAGTCCCCATTGGGCTTATACACTTTGTGGGCTGCTATTAGCGCCATGTATTGCAGGCTGTCTGTTTAGTTGGTACAGTTAAGATCTACGTATTCTACAATCTGAGTTCCTGTAAATTTCTTCAACCGCATAATTGTACACTGTAACCGGTTGCAGTCTGTCAACCGGATTGTTGATCAAACGAAAATTATTAAAATTAAATTATTAAACTTGACATGCAAGTGGCACATTAGAAATGAAGAATTGTGCATGTATCACTATCCTTAATAGTCATTGAACAGAAATTCTCCAAATTTTGGGGATGTAACAAAGTGCATGCACGCTTGCCTGTACGTGTTCTGGTAAATGTCCGAATGAATGAATGAATGAATAAATAAAGTGCATGTCTCTCTATCTTTAATAGTTGCTGAACAGAAATCCTCAATTGGAGATATTACAAAGTGCATGCACGCTTGCCTGTACGTGTTCTGGTAGCAGTGAGTTGAGGTAGAAACCTGACGATTGATTGACTGTGGATGTAAAGCTCGCGCTGCTCCACCAGATCCTAACGAACTGTCTTCGCTGAGCGTGAGCGACTCGTGAGGCAGGAGACGCAGCGTAGACTGACACTCATCGATCCGCGGGTATTCGTACGGCTGCGCATATCTGAACATTTCAACAACATAAATATCATACAAATTTTGCATGCCAAATACATGCATGTTGATAGCTTGGGCGTGAAACTACGATGTAGTGTCTGCGCTGTAGTCGGGAGTGTCTCTGAGCAGGAAGCCTGAAGGGGCGCTATAAAAATGGAGAAATAAATAAATAAAGAATAAACTGCATGAACCACTACTCAAGGTAAGAGGCATGATTAGACTGTATGTATGCTTGTCGATCACAGGTATTGCACCTGTAGTGCTTTCTTGATTCTGGGCTCTCTGCTTGGAATTTTTTTCAATATGCTAACAGCAAAAGTCTCCAAAAAGGCTATAAAGCATAATTTATCATTTCAGCGTTCTCTATTATTTGTTTCCAATAAAACCAAGCTTTCGCGTCTGGATATTATATTCGGAACAATGGAAGATAGATCGACGAAAGAATTCTTTTGAAGTTGAAGCTGAAGTTGAAAGAATTCTTGCCTAAGTTCAGGTTGGATCGATGAAAAGTCCTTGCTTAAATGGAAGTTGTAATTATGAGTAAATGCGATAGCTTACTAACTAACATGGTTTGACATTTGAGGCTATTAAAACTCGTGTTAATTACTTACTTAATGAGTGCACTGCATTATGGGATTGGCTGGTGGATAACTCTACATCAGCAAAGTCGGGACGGCTATATTGTTTACATCAGCAGTTCTCAACCTTTTCACACTCACGGACCCTTTTTAATTTTTGGTCCCGGTCACGGACCCCCACCGAAATTTGGCGCATTATCGTGACTGTGCGACTACAATCCTATATAACAGTAGGCCTGCATGTATGCTATAGGCCTAATATAGCATAGGCCTAGATATGCCCCTGCACTCCTGTAGCACAAATTTTATATTACATATAAGATTATATGAAATTTATTAGAAAAACCTGTACTTTATTTTTAATGTAAGCTTTGGGCATGCATATTCGAGCACAGCTTATCTGCTCGAGACACTCATGCATCAAGCTAACTGTTGCATGGATGCAACGTAGGCTAGGCTACATCTTCAATGTAGGCCTATAATGCCATTTTTGATAGTCACTTCAATGATTTGGTTCAATTCCGATGTTGGTAAATTCCACGAATCAAAGTATGCAAGAAACTGACTGGAAGTCAACTAAAAATTGTGAACGTTCAAATTACCAAATTAGAAGTTGAACTGATCCATCTATGATTGAATGAGAATTAAATTAACAAATTTTGGTTGATTGATCCGAGCATTTCCTTATTTTTATGTGAATGCATGCAATTGATCAAATGTGTCAAAGTTATCTACCACTGTCCGTTTTGCGCCAGATATCGAGTTTTTTTTTTAATCAGACACTTTATCACTAAGGGTGATTAGATTTGTCTGCATCACTTGCGTAGAGGAATTCAGTTTATTCAAAAATGCCAGCAGGTAAGCCAAAGTTGAAACTCATGAGTTGTTTATTCAAATGAACTACACGCTGTGGTCTTTTTCTAAGAGACTCTCTCAAAAGCATATCGAAATCTAGAGTCGGTTACAATCAAACCCATCTAAAACAAATGAATTTGTCATTAATCAGCGTAGCCTATTGTTACCGGTAGTTTTATGTCGCCATTGAAAAGGAGAAATATTGAAAAACTGACAAAGATTTATCTGTTTCTATGTTTTTTACTAAGAAATATATAATTTTCAGGACTTGCTCGCGGACCCCCAGGCAGATGGCCGCGGACCCCCAGGGGTCCGCGGACCCCCGGTTGAGAACCGCTGGTTTACATGGACAGGTATGGGATTACCAAAACAAATAGCTAAGACTAATTGCATTGGTTGATGTTTATAAATATCCAAATGAAGGTTATTCACTGTGTTGATGGCAACTGTTCATACAAATGACTCCGACGCATAGTTTCCATTGTCAATCCAACTGTTGCCAATCCAGGTGCTGTGTTGCCAATCCAAGTATTGTCAATCCATGTATTGTCAATCGAAGTATTGTCAGTCCACAGCCTTTATCTTCTTCCAACTTTATATTACCTAAAATATAGCCATACACATGCGCTGAAATTCACCCAGCAACTATGCTTTATACCGTAATTGTATCATGAATTTATATAGTGCCACTCCAAGAGAATCTCCTCAGAGGTGTTCCTGACCTGACGGCACAAAAACGACAATAAAAAAAATATGGTTTAAGATGCTTGCAGAAAAGGGTCAAAGAAAGACCAAGGAGACTGGTGACTATTAACCAGTGGTGGGTGAAAAATCAAAATTAATAAAAATTAATAAATTACTTGGTATATGAGATCATGAACAGCTTAAGGGTGAATTTCATGTTTCTATAAGAACTGTAACTGTGGCCAATCAACATTTCTATCCCAAGCATATCATTCTTATCCAATAGTCACGCTGCGGAAGCTTTTGACTCGGGAAAAAAATTCCGAGTAGTACATCGCAGTTCTTTTAACGCAGTCCGACTATAACCTGATGATAACCGACCCTCATAATCCGTCATATCAAACACTGCGCCTCTGAGTAGCCCCTTGAAGAGGCGCTATATAAATGCAACTAATGAATGAATGGACATAGCACGCGTATATTTCACGGGAATGTGGCTACAGACCGCGATACTATAAGTTTGCCACAAATTCGGGGTTGTCAAACCTCATCCAAATAACTCTAACTTAGTGCTAACACCGTTCAGAATTTCTGTCTAGATACAATATGTTCGGTTACAATCACACAGTCAAGATTGTTAACACTCCATTCCAATAATTATGCCATCGTTGCGCCTTTTATTTGCACAACACACGCGAGCATCCTGTCTGTATCCTGAAGTTGAGGTAACAATAAATAAATCAAAACCTTTTTACTTCACATAGGCCTATACCTGGTATACCAGCATATTCCAAGTTAATCTTACGCGACCTTGACAACAATTTGGTTTCCTCACAGTGCTATCATCCTGAATAATAATAACAATTATTAATCAAATCGCAGCAGAATCCAATCGTGAGTATACGTGACCTCTTATTTTACGAACGAATGCACGCTTAGTTCGGTCCAGGTTCGGTGCAGCTGTTGCCCTACGCTGGTACCCTATTCCGGTGGTACTATGGCTTATAACGTCCGTTTATTTAATCACAAAGTTTAACTTTATCTCGATATCTAATCTAACGTGTGTTTAAGGCTTCATAATGGGAAATTTAGTTTTTTATACACACGTTAGGCCTATTATATTATATTATATTATAATCAAATTCCCACGATGTCTTGCTGATACAAGCGCAAAGTGTTATAAACCTTTCGGTACAAACTACAAACACAGTATAAATTTATTTAATTTATTTATACTGTGGTACAAACGAAGTAAAAAGCGTGGGCTTGAAAATTGTTTATCTTCATCATATCTTTTATTGCAGTGATCGTAGCTTTGGTAGCTTATAAATGAGGAAATTGAATAATTTTATACAGTAAGAATTACAGTTACAGCGTGGTCCGAAATCATCCATGGTTACATATTTTGTCGAAAAATAATTTCCTAATCACTTCTTTTGCACATACTCGCCACTTTAAACCCGGTATGCCTATGCTTACTTACTTGCGATTAAGGTTAGCGCCGATTCATGGAACGCACCCGTTGTTACAGAAACCTCGATAAACAACATGGCAGTATACAGTAACTGAAGCTCTTACAGTATCAACAAAGTATCTTACAGGATCAACGTCGATGATTATTTAATTGCTTACTAACGTTAGATATTGAATACTTGGTGCGTGTAGGCACAAACTTATTTTAATTTCTTTGTGTGTGAGCGGTGTTTCCTTTAAATGTATTGCATTATCTTTGTAACCATTTCAACGCCCATAATATATAGTTTTATAGCGCTGATCATTGACCATTCTGAAAATTACACTAATTATTCATAAGAACATTTTGTTAGCGCAGAAGTGAATTTCAGAAGTGTAAAAACAGGATCTATAGGGCTCGGTAAAGTGGGAGGCAGCTAATTCCATATGGAATTACGGTAATCTATCGTTTTAACGGAATTAATTATTTGCCATTTTGTCCACTATCGTTTTAACGGAATTAATTACTTTCCATAGCATGGGATATAGCGATGACGGCATACAAGTTGGATTGACGAAAAGAATTCTTGCTAAATAGAAGTCGGATTGATGAAATAATTTTTCACGCAATAGAAGTGGGATTTTCGAAAACATTATTGCTGAAATTGGAGCTGGATTGATGAAAAATAATTGTTATTTAAATAGAAATTGAATTGATAAAAAAAACTGTTATTGTGAAATAGAAGCTGGATTGGTTAAATGAAAGCTTGACTAAATGGAAACCTGATTGATTACAATGATTTATGCCAAAGTAGAAGCCGGAATGTTGAAAAATAATGATGCTGCGACTGCCCAAAAATTTCGTATAATTTATTCCGCTATTCCGTTTTCAGAAATGAGAAAAATAATTAATTCCGTTAAAACGATAGATTACCGGAATTACATTAAATAGAATTTCATTTTAATCATCATCATCATGAACCGTGGGCTCATCGCCCGTAGGTCTCTGACGCCATTTTCACCATGTTCTTCCACTGTTCTCTTTCCAGTGCGATGTGGCTCAGCTTTTGCAGTATGTTCCGCACCAGTCTGTTAAATCATCCGCCCATTCTCTTTGAGATCGCCCTCTTTTGTTTCGTCCGTCCATCATTCCAAACACCGATGTCTTTATTTTCCTGTCATTGCTCATTCGGCATATGTGACCGAACAGACCCAGTTTCCTACGGATTATACTCTACATCATGTTTTCCTTGAGGTGTATCCGATTGTACAGTTCTACGTTAGTTACTTTCTGTGTCCACACTATTCCCAAAATCCTCCTATAGCGTATCCTTTCAAAAGCCAATATTATTTTCTCGATATCTTTTGTTATTAGGCCCTACCCAAACCTCGCATCCATGTAGTATGCTGCTGAAGACGCAAGTTCTTAGTACACTCAGCTTAGTTTCCTGCTTTATGGCTTTTGCTCTTCCAGATCTTGTCTAAAGTTTTTAGTGCTGCCGTTGCCTTTGCAATTCTGACCATTACTTCCTGCCTACAATCGAGTTCATACGTCATGTTGCAACCGAGGTATGTGAGCCTGTCCTCGTTCTCTAATTGGATTCCGTCCACAACCATCTGCTTTGTTCGATTCCTGTCACCGAATACCATTGTTTTTGTCTTATCAAAATTCATCGTGAGCCCATATCTCTTTCCTTCTTCATTCAACGTCTGCACTGTGTGTTCCAATCGTTGCTCGTTGCAATCTTCAGTGGTGATGAAACGATTGAAACCCTATAAATAAACCAATAACTAATAACCTAATAGACAAAATTTCCATTATCGACATCCATCGGGAGATGTGACCTCACTATGCCAATGAAGGGAGAAAACTGATAGGGAAAGAGATTGGACCCTGTAGGAGAAGGAGAGCAAATATGAATGAGTAAGACTAGGGCATAGTTGTTTGAGTCATAGTTAAACACAGTGCAGTGCAGCAAATGATATTTTAAGAAACAATAAATCTCATTTTCTTAAGACACGGCTTAAGGTGTTTAGGTAAATTTACATTTTCAGATTGCATATACATGGCCAGTCTTGCTGTTCTTGAGACCCCTGTCTTGGGCTCAAAGGCACTCGAGTTCATTTTTTTGTCTTGGTCTTGCGGTTTAAAGTCTGGTGACCAAAGGTCTCGGTCTTGTGGTTCAAAGTCTTGGTCAGACCAAACTCCACCGTCATTATGAACAGATATTGATCATGGTTATTATAAGATTGCTGTAGACCCTAGGCACTCTTGCACTTGTTGACACCAACTATCACCTATGCTAGACTAAGGAACATGCCAAAAATGCCAGACAGTCTGATAAACTGTAGGAGGCTTTTTTAAAAGACTCATGATTTATCCAGTGATTGACAAGCCGCTGTTTGGACCACCAGCAACTTCAGCATAATTATGTAAAACAGTAATTTTTCACCTTGTAGAATATTTATGAGACCCAGCAGTTCGCGTTTTGGTTGGAAAATTCTGAAGGAATTGGTTTTTATAAATGCAACTGGCATTTGGAATAAGATTTTGCATAAAACTCTTTTAAAGTATGAATTAAGAATTCTTTTCAGTCTGCATTTGAAGTTGTTTCACTTGAATGGGATAAAAGAATTATGTTTCATATACAATGGCTGGTTATTTGACTAGACAATGTTTGTTGTGAGGAATAGTTCAAGTCTTAGTCTTGGAGTTAAAAGTCTTGGCTTTGGTCTTGGGATTCAAAGTCTTGGCCTTGGTCTTGGGGTTCAAAGTCTTGGCCTTGGTCTTGGGATTCAAAGTCTTGGCCTTTATCTTGGGATTCAAAGTCTTGGTCTTGGGATTCAAAGTCTTGGTCTTGGGATTCAAAGTCTTGGCCTTGGTCTTTGGGTTCAAAGTCTTGGCCTTGGGGTTCAAAGTCTTGGCCTTTGTCATGGTCTTGGGGTTTTAAAACTTGGCCTTAGTTTGGGCTTCAAAGCCTTGACCTTGGTCCTAGTTTTGAGACTTCAGGACATGACAACAAGATTGTCCCTCACATGCTATCTGTTTCTCGTAATAGACTGATCGTAATGTTGATATGATTGCTGTCTGGTTGTGGTACACCTTCTCTGTCCTTCAGTTGATACTTTGTGCCTTGGACATTATTTTGACCAACAATTAACAGCTTACATTAGTAGTAACCTTCTCAAGTAAGTTTAAAGTAACATTTGGTAGAAGTGGCTTCAGTTTATTTTGTAGTGACGAACTGCATTGGCGTCCCAATCACTTCTATACACTCTCATCGTTAAATCAATAAATCAGAATTTATATAGCGCACCTTCAAGATCTCCACTCAGAGGAACTACCGAGACCCAGGTCATGCAAAGAGATGCAAGTCTAAAATGTTAAAGTCGTAAAAGTGCAAAAAATGGTTAACATATCTTCACCAATTCTTTATCGTAGAATAACAACAAATTCTTGAATAACTAAGAAGATCTGATTTTTGTAGGAAGCTTTGCGAAAGCAAAACAACGAAGGAGAAAATTTATGTTTGTCTATTTTTGTAGGAATTATGTGGCGCGCGAGGGATTCAGATTTTCGCGATGAACGTCAGAGTCGAGTTTATCCTCGCTTGGCCGGTTGCGTGGATTTGGAAAATACAGAGAAACGGGGAAAAGGAAAATCCGACGTGATTATTCCGGATCTGGCCGAACTCACAGATGAAGAGTTCAAGCAGCGACAGATCGACCTGAGAACTGAACATCGCCTGACCCTTGAACTCTGCGATAAACTTGGACTTCACGAAAAAGCGCAGACGAATGATTGGAAGAATTCGCTTCCCGTAGCCGTGGTTGACGACGAATACACTCTCTCGACTGCTGCCTACACAGACAAAAGTCCTGCTAGAAGTCCGCACTTTGTTCGCAAGAACTTCAAGGCTACTAGGTCGCCTGTGTTTATGCGTAGAGCGAAATCAGCAGATCTCTCGTCACATAGACAGTTGCAGGAAGCCGTAAAGTCTCAGTGTCATGAATCCGACGAAAAAGATATATCAGAGTACAAATTGAAGAAGTATCTGGACGGCTTGGATTACGCAAAGGAAGTTTACAGTAGAAATCTCACGAACAAGAACGGAGTGCCTCAACACAGCTGCAGTTACATGATCAATTCAATGATGGAGAAGAATAAGAGAATGTCGAAAATGAAGAAAGCCGATTGGAAACATAGAGTCACCATTCCGAAACCGTTTCAGATGACTCTTCGGGAGACGAACACAAAGACGAAAGCTCAGATCTACTGGGAGAGAGAAACCGAAAAGAAAGAGCTGAAGGAGATGGAGGAATGCGAGAAGAAGTTCAAAGCCGCTCCGGTTCCGGCCAATGTCTACATTCCGCTTTACGACGAGCTCCAGCGGAAGAAGGCTCGCCAGCGATCGGAAAACCACCAGGTCCGACAGGAGTTTCTCCTTTCCGATCAGAATCCGTTTACGTTCATCGACCGCGAGAAGAGGAAGCAGATGGGAAGACTGGAGAAGATGAAGCTGCTGGAGGATGCGGACAAGAAGCGCCCGGACTCGAGCTTCCAGGCGAAGCCTTTTCCGAAGGAGATATTCGGTGATGCGGTTTATGCCAAGATGAAAGATGAGGAAGAGATGCGGATGTTGAGAATGGAGCTGAGAGCTGAGGAGTTGCTCAGATCATCGACACTGCCAAAGAACATGACGACGAAGAGAAAGCATCACAAATGTGACATGTCTGGGGAACACGGACACCAACAGCGTAGGACAAGCAGTGATGGTGAACTGCAAGCCACGTCTGAGAGTGATACAGATCAGCAAGAAACAACGAACAGGCAACAGAGAGAAGAGAAATGTAGGCAGTCCAGGTGGCCAGAGACACACCTTGGCGCCAGTCCATTGTCTCGTTCTTTGACAGGTTAGTAGGTAAACAGTTCAGACCTCTCCAGTGGCCTACATTCCAGTAATGGCTTCATGACAACAGCTGTGCGGCATTTTAAAGAACTGAAATATTTCTTTTTGTTATGAAGGCTTGCTAGATTCAGGAAACTCTTCTTCTGACTAAATGTCTCTGTAAGCCAGATTCTCCAGATCTCATAGATAGACACATGTAATCTGAAATTTCCATTAGTTATCATTAATAATATTATGGGCATTATATCCTGCTTATGATCATTATTGTAATAAGAAGGCTTGAATCATAAGAGCAATTTCTTCATAGGCTGCAGATCAACCAATCCCTTTAACCCTTTAACAGCAAGAGGGATTGTTTTAGTATTATTACTTGCTTGTCATTAACAGAGTTAAGTCAACCCTCACCTCCAACCTAAATTAGGCACTTGTATAGTGTCCTATGTAGCGTGTATTGTATTGGTTCATATTGAAGTTGTCAGTTCATATAAGTGCCTTTTACAGAAGAGCTGCATGGCCGTACCATTCATTCATTCATTAATCACAGTACTTACATGTAGGTACTGAGCTTAGGGCCTACGAACCTTTCAGGGACATACGATTGTCTGAAAATAAGATATTGAAAAGATAAGGTTAATGATTGAATTTGGTGTAAAATTTTAAGAAAAAAAGAAATTCTAATTTAATAATTTTTTAAATTATGCTGACTCAGTTTCCCTTTAAGATATTAACCTAAAGTTTAGTTCTCGCTACCTACATATTATGATTTGACTGTGCCTGCATTATGTAAATTGACATTTAAAATCGAAACGGGATATGTGTCAGTGAATAATGATTGCACATAATGCCAGTTAATAACGTAAATGTATAAAATTTATGTGTTTACCAGCAGCTTTATTGCAGAGCTGGTAGTTTGGGTCTATGAACGATGAGTATCTCGGGTCTATAATGAGAATTTAAAATGGTATTGTCTCAGTAGGAATCTTTAGTTAAACCCTAATGCCAGATTAGTAACCAGTGAACTACCATGCCAGCTGCTAGAGCATAATAATCTTCTATGTTCGCAATACTTGTGTAAAGGTAACAATTGCATGCTTTTCAGATTTGGTCGATTCAACAATGCCAGCAACTGATTCAACTCATTTGAAAAGAACCGGAAAGGGGTAAAAATTTAAAAAATTTCTATCCCATCAGTGTTGTTTTCTTTATCATTAAGTGATATTTTGTTAATTCAATCACCACTGAGACTGCAAACCTGAAATACTGATAATGCCAAAAAATGAATTAATCGTCCCAACAACGAAAAGCAGTGCCTTTAATGCCTGTTACATGGTAGAGACTCAATCATTCAGAGCTCTATGATGTCATGCGGCACATTTACTGAGCTGCTATTCATCTTATTTTATTGTTCGCTGTGTTTGTTAATGAATTCGGCAGAGGGCAAAGGTTAAGCAGCACATTTGATGCCTGTAAGCATTGATTAAATGCACTGCTTTTCACGGTGTATATGTGGATAGAATTATACTTGATGATTAATAATTTTTTCGTTTGCAGGATCCACATGAGAAGTGCAGGTGATCACAGACCAAGGGCTGTGTCATCTATGTCGCAGCAGGTGATTATTATATTTGCATTAGACTGTTGTGAAGTTACTCGTGTATGCGAGCTTTAATTTAGGCAGGCTATGTAAATACAGGGTGGGCCAGCATAAATGTTCCGACTTTGCAGGCGTATAACTTCGCCAAATTTTAAAATTTATTTATACTTGATGCATCAAATTAAAGGTATTTCACTCTAGTATTAACTCTAAAAAAGTCGAACTGATACTAGTCTCGGTTTTAATTATATACTTGGATCAGCGCTAGCTACCGTTTTTTGTCATTACTGACGCATTATGACGCCGTTTCCAGGGAAAATTCTATCGTTTTTTGCTAAAACGCGTGTAGACACGATCATTTTGAGTGTTTGTAGGGTCCCTATACCATGAGTATATTCTAATCGCAAAACTGCGTCCTTTCAATTTTGCCAACAGCCGTGCACTGCCATGCGCTGCTTCAGACGCTTGCACGCTGCCAGTCGTTTCTTTGCGTAAGAGCTGGAGAGTTCGTGGGACTTCTCGTCGACAAATTACTTTAACTTTAGGTCTATAATCTTTTCCAATACGCTATTCAGTGCTTCCAAGACGGCCTGTTTTGCGCTGAATTTGCATGCAGGGCCTGCCCTGGTCATTGTCTTGACTGCAAATGTACGCGGACACACGAGCAATGTTAGCGGATGTGAGCGCCGTGCGCTCCGATTCCCATGGTTTGCAAGTAGAAAGTCCTGTTTTATTAATTTTCCGTAGCAGATAATACAAGGTATTGTTTATTCCATCCTCTGTTAGAATATTCGTTAATCATTTCAAACGAATTAAATCCCTTACCAGTTCGTAAAATTAAGATCGAAACGCGATCATCGTCTGTCAACGGCGCCAGGTTGCGTCATAAATGACAGCAAAATATGGTAGCTAGCGCTGTTCCGGGCATATAATTAAAACCGAGACTAGTATCAGTTCGACTTTTTTAGAGTTAATACTAGAGTGAAATACCTTTAATTTGATGCATAAAGTATAAATAAATGTTAAAAATTGGCGAAGTTATACGCGTGCAAAGTCGGGACATTTATGCTGGCCCACCCTGTATATATATATAAATATATATATTCTCAGAATGAATGAATGAATGCCAGCCGGTGATGCTGATGGAAAGTATGCATGTTTTTATTTGAGACTCAGTTGTGTGTATACTGGGACCCATTGATTAATAATATAAATCATTAATATTAATAATAATAATAATGAAAATAATAATAATTTTCTCTAATAAAATGCCTGCAAACGCACTGCATTGTACATGTACAAGTTATGCAGCAATGTTAATTAGAAACTATGACCCAAAAAATGAACGTGGCACACGAGGCAAAATGAGACCAAGAAGTTATTCAATATTCATCCCATCACCGCAATTATCCTCGATCATTTCTTGAGTCGGTCATGTGACATCATTATACGTCACATGATCAGCCTATGCTTCACCATCATCTTTAATATGGATGCCTTTTAAATCCAATGTGTATAATGTGACTTGCGATTTCATGTGATTTCTGTTGGGAATGCTAAACTTATAATGCGTTGTGATTTCTGTTGGGAATGCTAAACTTATAATGTGTGTAGCATTAGAGAGGAATTCCACACTGATTAATATATATATATATATATATTCATGAATTAAACGAATATATATATATATATATATAATGTCTTCTTCTTTGGTCTTTCTGCTTTTCTAGGCAGGTTCATAGTGGCACCATTCATCACGTTGTCTGGCTCTCTCTCTCTTACTTGCTGTAAAACTCTTTCATCATCGAGTCCAATGGCATCATCATCTGTCTTCCTCTTTTCTTTTTACCCACTATTCTTCTTCCATCAAATATGGTTCTTAATACAGTCTTCACTCATGATGTGGCCCAACCCATTTCTCTGCCCACTTCTGATTATTCCAATCAGGGATTTTTTCGTCCACCATTTGCAGTAGCTCCTCATTTGTTCTGTGTAATGTAATGTATATAATGTTTATTGCTTTGTTTTGAGGCTATTCTTACTTTTCCTAATTTCTGAGGCTATTCTTACTTTCATAATTTTGATGCTATTCTTACTTTCCTAATGTTTGAGACTATTCTTACTTTTCCTAATTTTTTAGGCTATTCTTACCTTTCCTAATTGTTTAGGCTATTCTTACTTTTCCTAATTGTTTAGGCTATTCTTACCATACTTTTCCTAATTTTTGAAGCTATTCTTACTTTTCCTAATTTTGAGGCTATTTACTTTTCCTAATTGGGCAGAAACTGCTTTTCAGTTTGTCTCTCAGTTTGACAATTTCATGACAAGCTGCATTGGATTCACAGCCGCTTTTAGTACAGTATTGTTATAAAAGGGTTAATGAATGATGCATAGTGAACTCCTTGACGGGCGCAAGTAAAGAAGTAGGTTGGTAGGTGGGTTGGTGAGGGGTTTGGTTTGACAGCTAGGCAGGTAGGTAGGACAGGCAGGCAGACAAATAAGAATTAACGAATTAAATGGATTAAAAAAGGCTTTTAACAGCAGCAGTGAATTGTTTTTCTATTGCAGGATCCATATGGATTTGATTTTGATGATTCAGCGATGCATGATGATGATTACAGTGGATACAAAGAGATGGACTCTGGATCAGGAAGATATTATGATCATGATCATGATCATGATCATCAGATGCATAGTGATTACTTTGATCAAAGCTATCAACGCAGTCCAGGGCAACTGTATCACAGGATAGCTTGATTTTTAACCATCTGGCATTGCAAGAAATTGACGCCTTATTTTGCGATTTTCGGTAAAAGTGCAGATGTTTTACCGTGATCAGTTCCATCTTAAAGTTGTGCTTGTAAAGTTGTATATCGAAATTAACTCATATTGCACACTGTAGACACTTTCTAATGTATAGGCCTGTGTGTGTGTGTGTGTGTGTGTGTGGGTGTGGGTGTGGGTGTGGGTGTGCGTGTGTGTTGTATATTTATATATTATATTTAATTGTATTGCAGTTGTGCCATTGAGGCATAATATATAAATATACAACACACACGCACACCCACACCCACACCCACACCCACACACACACACACACACACACACACAGGCCTATACATTAGAAAGTGTCTACAGTGTGCAATATGAGTTAATTTCGATATACAACTTTACAAGCACAACTTCTAAGCTTTGTAAGATGGGTAATATCAAATTGCATTTGTATTGTATTGCATTGTATATAGTCAGTCATAGTTACAATACTGTGGAATTTATCGATACAATCAGAAATGGATATAATATCTATGAATCAATGGACAATGCTAGCATAAAAACGTTTCGTTACAATATTTAGACCAATAATTTTTTGAAAGTGACCACAGCAACAGGTCGCATGTACTGCATCATAAAATTATTAATTGATTAATTTCTGTATTTATACATCTAAAGGTATTTAATTGATGCCCGTCAAAGGCACAAATTGATTATGGAACGATGAAATGGGATCTGGAAAGCCACTGTCACATCCAGTGACTGTCATGGTCTGGTGGTGGTATTTGCAGTTTAACGTCACTGTGTGGTAACAAAGACCATTAGCGACGCCCTCCTCCTTTATCCAGGCTTGGGACTGGCAGAGTGGGACCAGTGGCGGAGTTTGTTTAGGGTCTACTTTTCTCACTGCATTTATGGGAGTGTAGGCCTAAATGGCTGAAATGCGTTTCTAGAACCACTTGCAGATTTTTTTTAAGGCACTGGCTTTTTGGTATCAGGTGGAAGGGGGCATATCCATTATTATATTGCCCTTTATCTGCCCTTCTTACTTCTTGCAGTTTTTGTGTTTGCTGTTTTGTGTATAAATGTCTTGAATGGTTATTTAAATATCATGTTAGTTAGATGTAGGAAACGTCGGTTTCTTAAGATCTATGGTTGAACTTTTTCTTATAAATTGTAGTTTTATGCTTTGTGGGTTTTTTACAATATGCTGATTAATCAAATGTTTTCAGTTTATTTTAACATTGTTTTGTTAATGAACAAATAATTAGCACAGAAAATTGTTATATAAATACTGTTTTTTTAATTTAATCATTTATTATAATATAATTGATAAACAGATGTTCATGTCGGTGTTGAAATAATTTAAATTAAAGTGATTGTTAGTGGAGATGGTGTGTGCATTATCACAATCTTTTAGGAGCCTAAATAAGCCTAAATAAGGGAGACTATGAATTTGGTCTATTAGGCATGTTGCAGATGAATTTACAGTGCTTTTCAGCACTAAAATGTCTTTTGAACCTCTTAAAAATATTCTTATATGTTGTTAGGTCAATTTAAAATGCTAATGATGCAATGGCTTCTTATCATACGCTGGCCACCTGAGCTGGGTGATCTTGATGACTTTCATTTAGAAGAACTAGCGCAGGGTAGGCCCATAATAGGCTACATAGTGTCCAGTGTTGTAATCTGGGACCTTAGCAACCACATGCACGACCACAATTTAGGGGCCATCCCTAAATGACGTCACGCCCAGATGAGGGGGTGGGGTAGACGTGTATGACGATTTGTGATTATTATGCAGCAGCGAATTGCTTAGTGATAATGCAAAACTGTGACGCGGATCGCTGGGCGTGGTCGTCAGTTTTTCATGATGTCATTTATGGACGGCCTTACCCGAAGAAGTAAGCCACACAATGGACGGTTATAACTTATATAAGACTATGGAGTGCACTCTACACGAGTGGTGGACTGCTATGCTACTGGCCGATTATAATAGTGAGTGATTTTAAAGTGTCCAGGTAATTGGTATGGACTGCATATCACTGCATATATGTGACACCATGCACGTATGTAGGCCAGACTATGCGGTATAATTATGTGCTACAGTCAGTGGCATCGCTAGAGCCGCAAGTTTGGGGCAAGGTATTCGGAACATAAAGGAGTGAGGTACGTCGAGAGGAGTAAAAAGAAAATAACGTACCTTTGGTGGTTCTGGATGAGCGTTCAGAAACGCGCGTAGGCTTACAGGACCTATTTGTGCTCGAATAGATCCTAAGCTAGCTTGTAGCTAGGCCTATATGCATGGTTGCATACATGCATGCATGCATACATACATACGTGCGTACGTGCGTACGTACGTACATACATACATACATGCATACGTACATACATACATACATACATATATACATACATACATTAGAGTGTTCAGAAAAAATAATTTTGTATGAATCACATGCATAGGGGCTTAAAATGTGACATTTATGTACACAATTAACCCTCCAAAATTCTACATCCATACCTCAATGGCAAATGACCCCTCAAGAGGGCGTAACTTCTTGAAATAGTGCGAAGAAAAGCGATATTTGGGGAAAATTCAGTTTTTTTAAGAAAATAGTTATCTGCTATCTCTGAGGTTTTTTTCAAATAAAATTCTTGTTATTTCATAATACTTATCTTCTTTATTTTCTTATATTATATATTTATTGTTATAATTATTATCTATCTTTGATATTCAATGCTGATTGATGAACTGCTATGTATTGGTTAGCAGGGACAGAAAATCCCATGCCACATCAGGCAATGCACACACTTGCCCCGGCCCTAAAAGCAGTAGGTATCAATGTCAATGATCTGGTTATGTGCACAACTTTAGAATGAGACCTGTAAGAAGACCTGTTCTTCCATTGAGCAAAGCATTAGAGAAAATTTCTGCCATAAGGCAATTGTTCATTTCGATGGTAAGCTGCAGCCAGGTGATGAGAGTGTTAATGCTGATCACATGGTGGTTGTTGTGTCTGGCTTAGGAATTGAAAAAAGCTTCTAGCCATTCTAAACTGCCTGGCCCTGTAACTGGCTCATTAATGGGAACAAAATCACTTAAATACTAAAGGAGGAATCGGGTATAAAAATGGCTAGCTGGGTTGACACAATCAGTGGTAACACAGAAGTTCACAGTGGCACAATAGTCATTATTCAAAAGTCCTTTGACAAAATGCCTATCATTCTTGGTTTGCAGACATCAGTTTGAATTGATTGCAGGCTTTGCAGCATGCAGTTTTGAACTTTTGATTTACTCTTTGTCTCCAATGGGCCTCAAGTTGCATTTTTCGCCATGTCCAAATGTCAGTTGTGTCTCACTGACAAGAACAAATTTGTTTCTCTCTGTAAGGATACAAAGGCTGTTCCCTGGCTTACAGTGAGAGGGTATGGCTAGAGCAGAACCACCAAGCTGTGGTTCAGTTTTATGTGCACTGCACAGCAGAGTTCACACAACCAACCGGTGCAAGACCACTTAAAGTTCATAAAGGCTCAGTCTTATTGCACTTGATGAGGCTACCCATATTGGTGATGCTGACAGCATACAATTCAGTCTAAATGGTGCTTATCAAATGGCCTATAATATTGCTTGAAGATACATCTTTTCATACGAATACTAAAGAACTGTAGGCTTACAAGAAGGATCAGCCTGTTTATTGTAGCCCTGTACGTTGAGGCATGGTTCACTGTACCCATCCCCTGGGATGCTCCTTACGATCTGTGTATGCTATAGAACATGGGAAAATTTCCCAGCATTGAGACCCAAGCTTCAGATTTAGCCCTTACAAATGAAGAGGCATCTATGGTAAGTCAGCAAAGAATAAGCAGGATTGTCCCTTTTTCTGACAAGGTCTGCTGACGAGAAGAAACGAACAGTTTGCGCAGCATATATCGCAAGCCACAGAAGAAAATGGATTTATGGTTTGTTGATCCAAAACCATCAGGACATTTCAGGTTAAAACTTTATCTGAGTTCGTGATACAGCAATCGATGCATCTATTTGCTACCCTCAAAGACGGTCAAGATTTGCTCTCTTCTGATCCCAAAACGTGGATAAGATGAGAAGAACACCAACATTTCAAGGACATTGTTGCTGCACTTTCTGTTATTAGGCCTAATGACTTTGTTGGACTTGCAGTAAAGTTGTCAACTGATTTTAACTTGGCCCTCACACAGGATGAGCAGCAAGCAACGACAGCTCATCTTCCAAGAAGCTGAACACCACTGAAAGCCTAATGCCATACCCTAGATTTTCACTTTTCAGATACAGTATAGGGCTATAGGCCTAGACTTTTTTATATATAAAAAACATAGACACTACTACTTTGTATTGTTACACAGCACTGCAAAGAGTGTTGTTTGTTTACTGTAGTCTGTATTGTGTGACAGTAAATGATGTGATGCATTAAATTTGTGATTTTTATTTTTAAGAAACAATCGCACTTTTTGAAAACTTCACTAGCTTTGAGGTGTCACTTAACATGATCCCAAAGCCAAAAGATTTCACTGAGTAGTTCAGGACACCAAATGTCACAAATCCAGAGGGTATGCGAGGTGATTATTCAAAATTATTTTTTCCACTTAGGAAATTTGAACACTCTAACATACATGCATACATAAATGCATACATACATACAATGTCATACATACATGCATACGTACATACATACATATATACATACATACATGCATACATAAATGCATACATGCGTACATAGGCTTACATACTTGTTTGCTTATAAACGTTCAATTTGCATAAACTTTTTATCAACGTTAGGAAAATACTTGCAAGCCAATCGTATATATCGTTTAATTTCTAACGTTTTTGCAACGCTATTGATCGAGGTAGGCTACTCGAAAATCAGATTCTAACGTAAACTATTTAATTTATTCAACGTTACCAAACCAAAACAAAACGTTGCAAAAAACGTTTCCGTGCAGCATGGCCCACATAACCTACCCTACCCAGACAGACTGAACTTCAGTGATGGATAATTTCACGATAGCTTTTCTCACAGTCTTTCCTATTATACTGCTTTGCCTATTGGCTAATTCCTCCTCGTCCCCATTGAGTCCATTCCTCTGCTGCTGGGAATGACCTCTGTCTTCCAGACGATCTGTATCACCTAAGCGATCAGCCACTTAACCTTTCTTTGATAATTTCTGGCGTGATGCTGTAGAAAGATACCCCGTGCCTTGCCATTCTTTATACTTCTCCAGACAACAACTGTTACATCAGCAGCAGACTGATCTGCTGCCTCTGAGGGCATTCCCACGTTACGTTCTGAGTCGTCTCTTTAGTATCGGCCCTGGATTCACTCTGGGGCTTATAATGGGAGGCTGGAGGTTGGTGGGTGGGCAATGAATCCACGCCACCTTAACGCCGGTTTTGTCTCTTTAGTGCACGTATGTGTATGTATGCATGTATGTATGCACATACGTACGTACGTACGTACGTAATTGTAATTTGTAATTGTAATTGAACACTTGTATAGCGCCGCTCACAGATTCAGTAGCGCTCCCGACCCAAAGTTAGCACTGTCGCTAACGAATAGTATAGTCTTCAGGCGCTTCCTAAACAGCGGGAGAGAGAGAGGCTGAGAAGCTCAAGACGTAGGTTATGTGGAAGACGGTTCCAGCAGGAGGGGCCAACATAGGCAAAGCTCCTGGACTGGGCAGTAGCCCCACGCATGCGAGGAACAACAAGGAGGCCATTTGCTGCCGAACGAAGGGCAGAGCGACCGGGGAGAGAGGAGACCTGAATACAGAAAGAACGGAGATAGGATGGAGCAACCCCAAGAAGAGAATTGCGCATAAGTGTCAAAATTTTGAACTCAATGCGTTGTGGTACAGGAAGCCAATGAAGAGTGTCCCGAATAAAGACTGAAATGTGAGAGAACTTGGGAAGACCAGCAATTAGACGAGCAGCAGCATTGAGTATTGTCTGAAGTTTAGAGAGGTTGAGAGAAGAAAGACCGGCGTATGAAGAGTTCCCAAAGTCAATCCTAGAACAGATCAAGGCGTGAACAAGCGTCTTAATAGCTTGCGGGGAAAGTGAATGACGGATGGTACGCAGCTGGCGAAGATGATAGAGACATGTTCGCGAGACACGGTTAATATGGTCCGAGAAATATACATATGTACATATGTATGTATGTATGTATGTATGTATGTATGTATGTATGTATGTATGTATGTATGTATGTATGTATGTATGTATGTATGTATGTATGTATGTGTGTATGCATGTATGTATGTATGTATGTATGTATGTATGTATGTATGTATGTATGTATGTATGTATGTGTGTATGCATGTATGTATGTATGTATGTATGCATGTATGCATGTATGCATATGGGTATGTATGTATGCATGTATGTATGTATGCATGCATGCATTGTATGCATATGGTTATTTATGTATGTATGTCTGTCTGTCTCTGTATGTATGTATGTATGTATGTATGTATGTATGTATGTATGTATGTATGTATGTATGTATGTATGTATGTATGTATGTATGTATGTATGTATGTATGTATGTATGTATGTATGTATGTATGTATGTATGTGTGTATGTATGTATGTATGTATGTATGTATGTATGTATGTATGTATGTGGATATATAATATATGTATGTCTCTCTGTATGTATATGTATGTGGATAAGTGTGTATGTCTGTATGCATGCATATATTCATGCATGCAGGCAGACATGCAGGTAGGCATGTACGCATATATGTATGTAGATAGGTATTGTCTTGCATGAACCTCACGAAGATGCAGCTGCTTCCAAGTGGCTTCCTCATTCCTCAATCCTCAGGCCAGATTTTCTTCCTTCCTGCCAGCTTAACATTTACATTGACCCCATGCAATACTGCTTATATAATATTATGTCTAAAATACTTCTTCACAACAACGGTGTCCTGTATGTAGGAGCCTCCTGCAGTTGGTGTATTCTTCAGGAATCCTGCATGGCTTGCATGGTGCGAGTCATGTTGACCTTGCGCCTGATAAAAACAATCACTATATTAATGTTCTGCAAAATGCCCTGTTCCCATTCACCTCAGCGTTTGAAAACCATTCTCTTCGATTCTGGTTTGATGCTGTCACTGTCAGGTCGGGAGCGGCACTGGGTAGTTTCTTCGCAAGTGGCGCTATATAAATTTATGATTACTATTACGATCTGTGTCGGTCGCCATCTGCAGGTAGTAGCTGCCATGGGTCCTGGCCATTCAAAGAAATGATTGGCAGGCCACATACGGGCACCCAAAAATTGACAGGATTTGCACGAATTCCAGGACCCCCCACTAGCCCCTGTCGCCTCAACGTATACGCCCCTATATGCTAATAGGTAGACTATAAGTCAATTATACCGTGGTGAAGCTAATAATTCATATGTATATATATATTATATATATATGATTTATGCAGTTGTAGATATTTTACTTGGAGGGATGATTGATGAATTATGAGGTAGGTCGATGTGGCCTACCAGTAAGTATGGCCTGTCGGTTTTCTTTTAACCTCCCATTAACTATGACAATGGGAAAATATATTGGCACACACACACGCACACACACACACACACACACGAACACACACACACACACACGAACACACATTCGGTTCATCGCTGTGATTCGTATGCAGTGGTGGTAAACTAGGGCTATTGACATCTTTGAAGGACTGGCGATAGAAACGTCCCTCTATAATATAATATAATATAATATACTTTCGTGGGTGATGGCCACATATTTCATCCGACGACCATCACTGCAGTCCTCCTTCAAAAGCTATTGAATTATAGGCAACGGCATCCATTGAAGAGGCCACCCACGTTGCAGCAGAGATTTATGTCAGCGTAGAAGAAGTACTAGGCCTATACACGCGCAGCAGCATCGAGCCACAGCGGTCTCCTGACGCATTTGCGGTGCACACAACTAATCTTATGCAACCAGCCGGTTCCAAACCCCAACAAGGTGGAATGGTCCCCGATGGAGAAAAAGACAGCCATGGGGGTGGGGGGGAGGGAACAGAGCGGAGGAAATTAGGAACTCTTCTGTTTACTATGGAGAGTAATTAATTTTCGTCTGGGCGTGCCAAACCGTGCCATTGAATAAACCATAGAATAGGGTGACCATTTTCTGGCCATCAAAAACCGGGACACTTTTTGAAAAATTGTATTTTCTTTACTATGCAGGCGTATACGAAGGTCTAATAGGATGCTCTAGTCAACAGCAATTATACTATATTAGGCTATTGTTGCTTATTGTATACTGCATAGGCCTACTTTGACAAAGTTCAAAGTCACTGATATTTCTCAGAAGAGGCCGGGCTTTTTTGAGCTGAGTTCTGTTCTGCGAACGCCTTACGAACATATCGATGCATGTGTTGTAGGCCTAATCACATTTAAATTTAATGCTGAGTAGACCTATAGACTTCAGTTTTAAAATCTTCAACCTGTTATAGTCGACAGTGCGCTGAGTGCAGCACTCATTCATAATTGAGAACACTCAATCGGCGCTTACTGTGTAATCTAGTCCAGAGAAAGATTTAAAGTTACTGAGGGGTAAACGAACAGGAAAATAGGTTTGGGGAGAATATGTGCCCTTGCCATCAGAATTTTTTTAAATTTCAACATAAGAATGGCAGATTTTAAGTTGTCATATGAAAGATACTGCTCTACTATTCAGAACTAATATGAGTTGCCCAATGCCCAACTCCCATTACGACCCTTGATACTGAAATTGTATTATGAAAACGTTTTCGTTACGCCTTGATAATTCTTAAAATCTAGGCCTATTATATGAAATCGCTATAACCTATAATAAAGATGTAGCCTCAATAAAGACTATTGTACTTCATATAATTTGACAACTTTACGACTTCCATTTGGGTTGTAAACTACACGAAACTGACGTTTCCAATAGCCTACCCAAGTTTCCGACTTGTCAAAAACCGGGACAATTCTGCCTTTTTGCCTAAGTCGTCGGGACACCGGGACGCACTACAAAAAACCGGGACATGTCCCGGAAAACCGGGACGTATGGTCACTCTAATATAGAAGCATAGTGTATAGCCTACTAGAATTTTGCAGCTTAACGACATTGTGTTGTAAACAATAGCCTACTAATAGCGTTGCCCTCCTGGCTAGGGACTGGCACTATATATATATAGGCCTGTGTATCCTATGCACGGGTGACGGGTGTGCACTACCTGACGTGGCGGAGGTGACGTCAGTAACGGTGTCCGCGATAGATGTAGGCCTACAACTAAAACAAGCATATAGTTTCGAAACGACGAACGGGAAATATAGCTGAAGTCGACAGCTGCAGTGGGCATAACCACTGACCAGAGGTATACGCCTAATATATTTGCTCGCTCTTATTACTACGATGGTAACCAGTCATCCAGTCTCCCTTGCCCCAACTGTCCTCTCATCGATAATTGTCTCTGTTCCAAACCCGGTGTGTGTATGTGTGTGTGCGTCGGGGGGGGGGGGGGCTTGGGGGCTAAGCCCCCCCTAAAAAAGGCCATCCATTTTTCCCCCATGTAAAAATAAAAATTTTGGACGATTTACCCCTTTAGCCCCCCAAAAACTGAAATCCTGGCGCCGCCACTGGTGTGCGTGCGCGCGCATGTGTGTGCGTGTGTGTATATGGAGACCGTTAATCAAAGAATGGTGTCTGTTAGTTATAACTTTGGAGCTGGCTATGTACATGATTGTATACAATGCACAATTGTACATGGATCGGACCGATCGGTTGAGTTAAACATAATTATATTACTTGAAAGTTGAATGGGACGTTTGTAAAAATTAGATCGAGGCAGCTGCCGATTGAATGAACAGCTGTCCGTTGGGCATAGGCCTAGGCCTATATATATATATATATATATATATATATATATATGCATATATATGTGTGTATATATGCATGTATATGTATGTATATATATATATATATATATATATATATATATATATACTATAGTAGTTGTGGCACGTGCTACACGGCTGATTGGCTGGACAGAACACAGAATTATTATTGGCTACTAGAGTTCAAAGTCTTCTGATGAGATGCAGTAGGCTACTTGATTATAACATTGATGTCAATCGTATTGAGTGAATCAATACTTGTATACATCTGACTAAAATCTTCTTCATTCATATGTCTATATTTGAATATTATATATTCATTATAATATATTATATGAATATATATATATATATTTTTATCATTTTCATATTGTTATATTGCATATTATATATGTATTAGGCCTGTATTGTTATAATAATTATATTATATTGTACCAAATCGTATCATATTGCACTGTGCTTTAGCCTACTATGCAGTAGGCCGTGATCAAAATATTGGAATATTGCATATTGTGTATGCTATTATATTGTTATGATATTATATTATATTATTTACCGTACTGTACTACAGTAACTATATTGTATTTATAATATATTATGCTATATTATATTATGTTATACTATACCATATTGTATTATATTATATTTATATTATAATTATATTAAATTATATTATGTTATGTTATGCTATATATTATATTATGTTATTATATTGTATTATTTTATATTATATTATATTACATTACATTATTATTACATTATACTATTTTCTATTATAATCTGCCCCTGCTGCCAATTAAGAGTCTTAAAATGGTCCTCTTTAGCCGAAGTTGGTTAGAGAGTGGTCCAGACTAGCAACCTTGAAAGTTCGCCATGAAAATGAGTGAATGAATGAATGAATAAATGAATGAATGAATGATGATGAATGACATCACGCTTGGCATCGTATATCCGCAGACTGCAAATCACTGATGCAATACGATTGACTGATTAGATGGAATAACTTATCACTCTCTGCATCCGCTGCAGTCGATCGACTACATGCTTGGACATTGGATGATGTTGTAGGCCTGTACGTGTAGCCTCAGTCTGTTGTCCTATTCGTTCAAAGGCCTAGCCTACTGCAAACGGCCGCAGACCTCGCGGTACCTCCAACTGTGGACGTTAGTTTCGTCATTTGCTTTGTTTAAAGTCTATAGGCATTGATTAGTTGTCCGTTTGTAATCGTACACGAAAACAAATTAATAGGTCTACGTGCAGCTGCTTGAAATGCGCAATTAGACCTACGGTACACGTGTTCTCTGCGCTAGCAGCAAATATAAACAAATTATATTCTGTTGGCATGGGCGGAGTTTAGTTTCCGTTCTTGGAGGGGCTAAAGCCTTCTTAGGGGGGCTAAGCCCGGGAAAAGATACCATTTACACGGTAAAAAACGAGTCTGGGTCTTCTTGGGGGGGGGCTTAGCTCCCCTAGCCCCTGATAAACTCCGCCCATGTCTGTTTGGTATTGTAGGCCATTCAGGGCGACAACAGTTTGCCAGAGGGTTCAGGATTCAACCTCCCCTCTTCTCAGGATCCCACAGTAAAAAATATTCATGCACACCCCAGCTCCACATAACTAACGTCTGGACCATCCAATTATTATCTGCAGTTCTCATACTGAATCCATTCCACGTAGGCCTACGTTCACATCGAAAACTTACAGCCTATTAGGCCTATGATAATTGTCAATTAGGCCCAGTTGTGTGCTTGAAAGGGATAACAAGGCCAGAGGGCTGTTTCAGGGTTAGTTTGAAAGATGTTTCATTCGGAGCAAGGAAAGGAAGTTTTTCACGGCGCAGTATAACAGTATAAGCCTATCATCACCCTCATTCCATTTGTAGGCCACAGCCCAAAACTTAAAAGTTCCCTTGTTGTTTCGCAATTCCACTGCATGGGCACATTATAATTTTCTTCAAGTCAGGGGGTTAGAGGGGCTAAGCCCCCCCCCCCCCAAAGGCCGCCCCGGGCTTAGCCCCTATGAAAAGGGTCGTCCGAGTTTTTAAACATAACATATCCATGAGATTTCAACTAAATGACTAAAAAAAAGTCGTCAGAAATTTTGGCGGATGAAAATGGAAAATGTCAGCCCCCAAAACTGAGATCCTGGCGCCGCCACTGCTTCAACTGCGCGTGTAATCTTGTAGTCTTCTGCGGAGTTTTGCGGACGGATGAAGCGTTGAAAGTGCGAGAGCATGCAGCTGCAGTGCTGAAGTTGGCATTTGCCCGAGACCTTCAGCATCGCCTGGTTATGAGGCTTAGCTGCACTCCACCAGTGGAAACCGTGGCTTAAACGTTTCAATAAACAAATGGCAATCGGCCAGATACGTCACTAATTCTTATGCGGATTTGCGTAAGTTGGTCGGAGTGCATTCGCTCATCTGTCTTCCACCACCAGACCAACGTTCTTCCCTCTTCCAGACCATTGTCTCACGCACAGTGACCTGGAAACTTGATGGATTTGCGCAGGACGTAAACAGGAAACAATTTCGGGTGTTTACAATGGACAGTGTTAAATCTATAATACAGCTAGGCCTACCTACTTGTTACATGTCTAACGACACTGCCTTATCAAAGATGATTAGTGTCGCCCTCCTCCTTTATCCTGGCTTGGGACTGGCACTGGCAGAGAACAACCAGTGGCGGAGTTAGCTAGGCCTACCGTCTAAGGGAGACTCAAGAGTCAAGTCTCTGTATACTCCAACTGTCGGCTATGTAGGCCTCAGGGTGAGAATTGCCGGGGGGGTTGGGGGGTTTCGACCCCCCAGTCTTAATTTCTTAGAGCCCCATGTTAAAGTATGTTTTTTACACCCCAATTCCAAGTGGATAATGGTCCAACCCCCCCAGTTATTTTTCCACAATTCTCACACTGGTAGGCCTATAGGTAACACAAGTGGATTTGCTTACACATGCATTAAACTCTATAAGCTTACCGCACGATCCTCGAGCACACTGTAGATCTTGTAGCACAGTATAAATAACAATACTGTGCTTGTAGGCCTAATGTAACGTACCGGTATTGCATGGGACAATGCAACACGAGTTCAAATGCACAGGGATCCCCAACATATTGGGCCAACAACCACCTGCCGTTTTAACCGGGGCGGGGTTAAGCAAACAAGTTAGTCGACAAGAATAAAAGGCCTAGGGCCTACACGGGTGACGGGTTTGTTTTATATATTCCAATGGTGGGCAAAAGTGGCAATTTTTTAGACGACCTGTAGTCACATGATAATTATTTTCTTATTTTAATTGACGTCCTCCTCTCCCTGCTCCATGCAGCCAATTATGTATTGTGTAAAAATTGAAGGTTATTTATCAAGATTTGCATAAATTGATTGGTAGGCCTACGTTTTTGCCACAACAAAGAAAATAATTTGATGCAGGTAGAATGGATCAATGACAATTATTGTGGTTGTTCAAGCGTTAGTAAAACGATACACACACAACATCTGTAAAAGCGAGCTGGAAAACTGCTGGATAGCCGTTTATAGAAATTACTTAACCCGGCCTAAATCGTTTCAAAAAAATTTGAATGGAAGGCGTTTTACAGTTACACAAAGTCGATGAATATTATTATACAAGTTACTAAATATAATTTGTGCTTAATGCTTTGTGGGAATTTTAGCAAGCTGTGTGATTTATGTTCGGGTAATGGGCGTAGCTTATAGTTGTCAAAAAGTTTGCAATTTTAAAGATTAAGTAAGTTGCCAAAATGCACGAATACAATAATGCGTTGCACTTGCACGAGCGTCACTGACGAATCGTGAGCTATGTTCGTTTCCTGACCATGCATAAACATCTTCTCCGATTGCCTGTATTGTATTGTATTGTATTTAAACATTTATAAAGCGCCTCTAGTAGGGTAAACCGTTCAGAGGCGCTCCCAGTGCGCAAGGCCCCGCGAGAAGAAGTAGGTTTTGAGAAGAGACAGAGCAGAGGAGAGACTGACAGACAGAAGAGTTGAGCGAACAGAAGGAGACAGAGAATTCCAGAGAGAAGGACCAATTGAGACATATATAATTGAGGTATATATATATATATATATATATATATATATGAGAGAGAGAGAGAGAGAGAGAGAGAGAGAGAGAGAGAGAGAGAGAGAGAGAGAGAGAGAGAGAGAGAGAGAGAGAGAGAGAGAGAGAGAGAGAGAGAGAGAGAAGCTGGGGTACCCGGCGTTGCCCGGGAAATTTAGAATTCGACCCACTCCGGCTACAACCCCACGACACCCATCACACCCCACCACACTCCGACCTCCACCTGTACGCCACCCGAGAAATTTGGGTCTTCAGGAAAATTTCTTCGTCCCAGCCCCCCCCCCCCCACTTCCACCCCCCACCTCCACCCCTTCAATCCTCCCACCCCTCCACCTCCCACCTCCATCTTTGAAATGGCAGTGTCGTTAACCATGTAACAACACACGCTAGACTTCAGAGCTCCCTGGCCCGTCCCTAGGTCTTTGTCAAAATTAATGTGGTATCTTTCACGCCCTGTCCTGGTTCTCTCTCCTATCATCTCCTACATTGCTGACATTAAGCTAAGCTCCGCCATTGCCGGTGCATAGTTCTCCGCCAGATATTGACCTTGTAACTCAAGGTCCTGTTATTGCACATGCCTGCCAGACAGTGCCAGTAGACTAAATAAGTTCGTAATTGTAATTGAAAATCTACATAGCGCCACTTAGAGAAGCGTATCAAGTATATATTATAGCCTATATATAATATAGGCACCAATAGGAGGGCGCAGGACAGAGAAGGTTGGAGGAGGTCTGAGGAGAACACGAGGTCGTCCGGCCATGTCACAAACCTGCTTAACAGCAGAGGACTGAAGAAGAGGCCATATGTAAGTTTGCAGTGCCAAAGCGTGCGAAGCGCAAAAGTATAGGCCTAGTCTACACTATTATCGCAAATCTGGTAAATTAATTCCGCAAAATTACTTTTCGGTAAAACAGTTGATAATAATTTATTATCGTAAAAATCATTTTTAGCATAGGTCATCACTCACACGTTTTGAGGACACACAAGTCTGCTGGAGTTTCGTTTCAGGTCCAAAGTTTCGCGTAATCGCGTTTCAGCAACGTAAAGACTAGATCGACCTATTATCGCCTATAATGGTTTCTTTCTCCAAGCGCGAGTTGTTTGAGGGTTCGAGTGAGCATTCATTACATTCTATGGTCTTGAACAAGTTTCCTTGCCTGCTGTCTTGAGTTTGTAGGCATTGGGATCATGGGGGAGGGGTAAGGATATTCTCTGCGAGTTTGTGTGAATTACCAAAGTAACTGTTGAGATTGGTTGCAATGCCTATATATGCATTGGTATTATAGACCTAGCCGACATGCAGACCCATACATTCATACTCATTACTGATTCCTTGCGTCTGGGAATTTGTAAAGCGACCCTTCAAAGGCAGCTACTCAGGAGCAATCCCTCCACATCGACGACGACTAGAGTGATTTATAGAACCCAGTAGTAAGAAGCAGTGAACGCAACTCCAGCGGGAAAGCCATTCCAGATGGAAGACCTACAATCTAGTTACATGCATACAAACATACATACATACATACATACATACATACATACATACATACATACATACATGCATGCATGCATGCATGCATGCATGCATACATACATACATACATACATACATACATACATACATACATACATACATACATACATACATACATACATACATACATACATACATACATACATACATAGATACATACATACATACATACAAACATGCATACATGCATGCGTGCATGCATGCATGCATGAATACATACATACATACATACATACATACATACATACATACATACATACATACATACATACATACATACATACATACATACATACATACATACCTATCTATCTATCTATCTATCTATCTATCTATCTATCTATCTATGCAATTTATATAGCGCCCCTTCAAGGACTCTACTCAGAGGCGCTCCCGACCCAAGCCCGGTCAAAAAGAAAAGTCTTAAGCAATCCATAGAATGAACCCGACGTGTTCCGAGGGTGGGAACGCAGGTTAGAGGGAAGGTCATTCCAGACGGAAGGGCCAGTGACCGAAAATGCCCTGCTCTGCCTAGTGGCAGTGCGGGCGTAAGGAACCATAAAGTCACCTCTAGAGGCCGAGCGCAGAGATCGGCGACCTAGAGTAGTAGAGGTCAAAGTGAATAACTCACAGAGATAAGGTGGTGCTGTGCCCAAGACACAGCGCCAAGCAAAAGAAGCAACCCTGAAGTGGATGCGTGACTGAACTGGAAGCCAATGTAGGACATCGCGAATGTAATCAGAGATGTGGCCAAACTTAGGGACACCACCCACCAGGCGAGCAGCCGCCCGCAGGACCCCCTCCAAACAACGCATACGAACCTGAGGAAGGCCAAAGTAGAGAGAAGAGCAGTAATCCAGTCGATTAGCAATAAAGGCATGAACCAAGGTGGAAGCGGAAGAGGAAGACAGAGAGCGAGACACGACTCGCAACTGACGCAAATGGTAGTAGCAAGAACGAGTCAAGGCCTTAAGATGATCAACAAAAGACAGCTCCTGGTCAGGATAATACCCAGATTGCGCACAGAGGTGGAAAAGACAAAGGTGGGGAATTCAGAGGCAACAGACCCTAGATCTAGTTTAGCCAGCTGTTGACGAGTTCCAAGCCAGATATATTGAGTTTTTGAAGGGTTTAAACGGAGTCGATTGGACGACATCCAGGCATTAAGGCAGTCAGTGGCATGTGACATAATTCGGACAGCAGAGGCAGCTTGGGACGCTGAACAATGAGCGTAGGACTGCACGTCATCAGCGTAAGAGTGACTCTTAAGGGAACAAGAGGCAAGTAGAGCCTCTATGTCAGCCGTGAAGAGGAGGTAAAGAAGAGGCCCCAGGACGGAACCCTGGGGAGGCCAAAAGGAGCAGGACACCAAGGAGACCGAGTTGAATGAAAGATAGTTGAGGTGGTGCGCTCCGATAGGTAGGAAGTGATCCATTCAAGTGGCAAATCCCTAATCCCAAAAGATAAGGAAATACGACTTAGTAGAAGATCATGATCCACCGAGTCAAAAGCGGCACTAACATCGTATAAGGCCATACGTACATACATACATACATACATACATACATACATACATACATACATACATACATACATACATACATACATACATACATACATACATACATACATACATACATACATACATATATACATGCATGCATGCATGCATACATACATACATACATACATACATACATACATACATACATACATACATACATACATACATACATACATACATACATACATACATACATGCATACTGATACTACTATAGGCTACTTACACAGACAGACGTGTACAATGTCATATCCATAATCCACATGCACACATTAAATTCCTAGACCATTATTTTGATTCTCGCCCACGGACCCATAGGTGATCATACACGCCCAGAAAGTCGACGCCCATGACGAAAATTTTACATATCCGACCAATAGTCAATGAAACGTATAGATCTCGATGCATGCCTAATATCATCGGGTCTCATGGCTAACATTGGCTATCGTAGCGTACGTAACGAAAATACATATCTGCCAATGATTTATTAGAGTTACCCGTTCATCATGCTTTGGGGTTTCTGTTTAACGACACCTTGTCATAACAACGATAGCTATAGTGTCGCCGACTAACCGTTTGTCCAGGCTTTCAACTGGCACTGCCACACACACACGCGCGCACGCGCACACGCGCGCACACACACACACACACTCACTCACACACAAGCACACAAGCACACACGCACTTACATACACACACACTCACACACAAGCATACACACACAAGAACGAACGCACGCACACCACACACACATACACAAACACGGGCACGTGCACACACAAACACACGCGCGCACACGAATTTATATACAGAATATATATATATATATATATATATATATATATATATATATATATATATATATATATAGAGTGTTCAGAAAAAAATAATTTTGCATGAATCACATGCATAGGGTATTAAAGTGTGACATTTATGCACACAATTAACCTACCAAAATTCTACATCCGTAGCTCAATGGCAAATGACCTCTCAACAGGGTGTAACTTCTTCAAATAGTGTGAAGAAAAGCGATATTTGTGAAAATTTCTGTTATTCTTTAGAAAATAGTTATCTGCTATTTCTCAGCTTTTCCAATCCATGATACTGTTATCCATAAATACTTATCTTACTTTATTTGCTTATATTATTTATTTTTTGTTCTAGTAGGCCTAGGCATTATCTATAATTTATATTAAATGCTGATTGATGACGCTATTTATTGGGTAACTTGAACAGAAAACATCGCGCATCAGGAAAGGCACAAGTTGCCCTGACCAAAAGGCAGTGGGTAGGCCTATCAATGTCAACGATCCTATTCTGTGCACAACTTCTGTATGAGGTTCCAAGACCAGCTCCTCCAATGAGCAAGGCATTATAGATGAATTCTGCCCTGTGACAACCCTTATTCATTTCGAAGGTAAGCTGCTGCTAGGTGATGAGAGTGCTAATGCTGATCGCATGGTGGTTGTTGTGCCTGGCTTAGGAATTGAAAAAAGCGTCTAACCATTCCAAACTGTCTGGCTCTGAAACTGGTTTCCTAATGTGGAATAAAATTGCTGAAATACTAAGAGATGAGGAAAGGGTATCAGAATGGTTGGCTTGGTTGACACAATCAGTCGTAACACAGAAGTTCACAGTGGCACAATAGGCGTTGTTCAAAAGGTCTTTGACAAACGCCTATGATTCTTGTTTGCAGACATCACAGGTCTGAATTAATTGCAGCATGCAGTTTTTGATTTACTCTTTGTCTCCAATGGGCTTCGAATTGCGGTTTCGGCAGGTTCAGACTCAGTTTCCTCTCACTGACCGTAACAAATTTGTTTCTCTTTGTAAGGATACAAAAGGTTGTTCTCTGGGTTACAGTGAGAAAGTATGGCTAGAGCAGAACCACCAAGCTGTAGTTCAGCTTTATGTGAGGTAGTCCATATTGGTGATGTTGACAGCATCCAATTAAGTCTAAATGGTGCATATCAAAGGGCATTTAATAGTGCTTGAAGATACATCTTTTCCGATGAATTTCGCTCTGTATGTTGAGACATGGTTCACTGCACCCATCACCTATGATGCTCTTTACAATAATTATATGAATGCTGTACAACATGGAACAATTTCATAGCATTGAGACCCAAACTTCAGATGTAGCCGTTCACAAAATGAAAAGGCTTCTCTGGTATATAATCAGCGAAGTATTGGCAGGACTGTCACTTTTTCTGACATGGTCTTAGCTGACGAGAAGAAACAGTTTCCGCATTACGTAAGCCACAGATGAAAACTGATTTAAAGATTGCTGATCCAAAAACCTTCAAGACATTTCAGGAGAAAAGTTTATCCGAGTTCGTGACACAGCAATCGATGCATCTATATGCTACTTCCAAAGTCGGTCAAGATTTTATCTCTTATGATCCCAAAATGTGCATTAGATGAGAAGGTTAGCGGCAATGACATTCCAAGAACACCGTTGCTACACTTTCTGTTATTAGGCCTAATGACTTTGGTGGGCGTGCAGTAAAGTTAGCAACTAGGCCTAATTTTAACTTGGCCCTCACACATGATGAGTTGCAACATCAGCTAATCTCAGTGTGTGATTTGTCAAAAAAGAAGTGTGGGGGTCGGCTTAATGTCCTTGTTTTGGGGGGGGGCCAAAATACGCCGCGGCGACTGCGGAGCATATCCGACTAGGGGGTCTGGGGGAGCGTCGTAAGCTCCCCCACCGGGGTCCGGGGCGGAGCCCCGGCCGCTATTGATTTGGTGCAATCCAAAGCAAAATCTTCTATTGAAAGTGAATTGAATGAATTGAATAATATCACCTTTTTAAAGATCAGTTAACATGTTATTTATGTTAAAGGGTTTGAAGTTTTTCTGTTCGTTAACCCAGTAGTTTTCAAGTTTAATTAACTTGTCATTAGCAACTTTCATTGTAAACAAACACAGTACTGCATAAACTTGCTCTAAATTAGAAGTAAAATAATACAAAAACCACTCCCAATTGGACTTAAAATATGAGAAAAATAACAAAGTCCAATTGAAATTTTTGTTTTACTTTTTTTTTTGTTTAACATGGAAAACACATAAACATGGAGCAAAGACATATGGGTATTCATTTATAGTGCCATAGTGGCACTATAATATTCACTTATGTTGCACTATAGTTAGTACAACGCAAAGTGAGAATAATACTCAGCAGTCAGCAGACTCAGCACTCAAAATAATAAAACAATAGTAAGGTCCTAGGATGAACGAAGTGCTCGGAACTTCACTAGTCACAAGCTGTAACGCATCAACTAAATACTGTTCTTATAACAACTCACAAGAAATAACTTCAAATAAGAACTTTCTTAATAAGAAGATATTTGTGTTCCTATTGAGGACTAAACACTGAAATAATTTCAAATGACAACAGAAACAAGAATCATCAATAACGAAGTGCAAATTATTTATGATAAACTAGTCATCATGCGAAAATTATTGAAATGAAATTGTCATGTATGATGTAGCCTAATTTGTGATGAACTCTAGCTAAGTGGTAGTGACTAGTCTTTAATCATGGCAAAAAGTTCATATCTTGGTCTAAGCTCAACAACATTCCTTTTCTTCCCTGTTGGTTTGTCGTTGGCACCATGCCTGCCTTTTTTGAACCAAGATAAGACATACTCGTGACACTTGAAAAATTGCACAGCAGGGCCATTAACAGCTATCATCAATAGAGCACTGACAAGAAATACAAATGATACAATCATCTATTATCGCTCAGTTTTGTTGTTTTTGTTGTTTGTTTCTTCTTCTTTAGAGCCTCACAATCTTTGAACAGTATGCCTAAACGTTAAGGCTTCCACAGTTTCTGAAATTTGATCATTTGGGAAATTGTGTCACTGTCACGGGAGTCGACGGGACCGGACAACGTCACAACAGTACAACTTGAAACTTTGTGTCAACTGTGACCTGTCAAGTGTTGAACGAATGAGGAAATGAAACAAATAAGTCCTACTAACTGCTTGCAGTCCCCCTCTTGTGGCACTGGCCGCCCGCACTGCCAAAAGAGGGGGTCGAAATTGGACCCCCACACCTTTTTTTGGAGGTGGAAGTGTGGGGGTCGGGCCATAGCAAAGAGGGGGACCGACCCCCCCAACCCCTCCCCGGCAAATCACACTCTGGCTAATCTTCCAAGTGGCTGAACACTACCGATAGCCTACTGCTACGCCGTAGATTTTGACTCTTCAGTTACAGTTAGCCATTATTTTGATATCGGAAACATAAACGCAACTACTTTGTATTGTTTCACATTACTGCAACACACTTTTATGTTTGACCATCTTCATTGGCTTTCCTTATTGCTCGGATTCAACTCAAAGTTCTGGCACAAATTTACTTGCTGAGCTATCAAGCACGTATGTTACCTCATCCGTCTGCTGGCCTTTGTCACTTCTCTTCGCCCGCTCCGCTCCTTTGACTGGCACGATCTCCTCGTCCCGCGAGCTGTAGGACAACCATTGTTAAAGCTCGGGCCTTTGTTCTCAATGGCCTGCACTGTGGAACCAGTTTCATCCTTCAACGCATTTCTCCTTATAAACTGGTGGCCCAAGTGCCTCTTTTCGTTGTCTCAAGACTACTTTTTTTCTCTCTTGGTCTAATGCACTGGGAGCGCCTCTGATTGGCGTGCACTGTGAGAGGCGCTGTATAAATGTATAGACATGATACAATACAATGTCTTGTTTGTTTACTGTAGTCTGTAGTCTATTGTGTGGCAGTAAATGATACAATGCATTAAATTCGTGATTTTTTTAATTTTTAAGAAAAATCGCACTTTTTGAAAACTTCACTCGCTTTGAGAGGTCACTTAACATGATCCCAAAGCCAAAATATTTCACTGAGTAGTTCAGAACACCAAATGTCACAAATCCAGAGGGTATGCGAGGTGATTATTTGAAATTATTTTTTCACCATAGGAAAGCTGAACACTCTAATATATATATATGATATCATATATCTATAATTATATCATATGTATATATTAATATAAGTTAGTTCGAAGGCATCGAACACTAAGACGCGTTTGTTAAGATTTGTGTTGTGCGGTGTTGGCAGCGATATGTCGACATCCAGGCACCTGTAACACGATCGCTTGCAACAGCAGGCTTGCTATATGTAGGCCTATAGGTGTGTATTCAAAGAACCTTAGGTAGGCCTCCATTACAATAGCCTAGGGCCTATAGGCCGTAGGTCTATTTCGATCACGTAGCGCCAGAGTTTAACCGCGCGGTCACAGAGAGCTCAGCCTGCAGCCAGGCCTGGCAGGCAGCGTAAGGCTCTCGGCACGCCTTGCTGATCTGACGTGCGTAGCCTATTAAATACGAACCGGTAGGCCTATAGTCCTCGAATAAAGACGCAGCTGATTATGTAGAACACGGTAGCTTAACAGACCGGTCACGGGTACATGAACTCGATTTGACATGGTGCCGACAAACATGCCTGCCACACTCAGTGGCTCAGTGCCCTAGGCGTAGCCTCGTAGGGTTATTTATAGTAGGCCAAGATCAACCTTGATAGTAACTTCGCCATTGCACGCACTCTGGCATTGCCAGTCCCAAGCCTGGATAAAGGAGGAGGGCGACACTACTCAGCTTTATTATGCCGCAGTGACATTACACAGCAACAATACAACCTTGATAGTAAGTATATCGATAGGCTGAGTGGTGGTGGTGCGTGTCTATTCAATAGACTCTTAGGCTACTACGCGAAGAGACATTCGCCCAGTTTGTGTCGTCACAGCGTAGTAACTATGTGCCAGACACAGGTGCCTAGATAATAATATTATGACTTATGAGTACTCTTGAGACCTCTTTATAACATTCAGGCGATGACCTCTAACATTACCTTTCGTCATTGTCGACTCAACAGCCTACTTCTTACCTGCTCCGACGAATGACTTAGGCAGGGTGCGATTCGTAGCCTATACGGGCGTGTACGTTTAACTTCAGTTGTGTAATCTCGATGGTTCGGTCTATTTCAGTTCTATTTATCTATTTTAATTTAGATAACTAACGCTAATGCATCAAACGAAGTAGCCGCTTAAGTGTATAAGCTAAGTAGCCTAATGCAGAACACATGCCTAGAGCCCTAGACCCTATCTATATTCATTGGACGTTGTATTTCCTCTGTCACATTTGCTGCATAAGTCTTTTCCATCCATCCATCCATCTGCTTCCTGATTCTAGACGCAGGAAATTCGTCACCCGTGGGGCCAGTCTCAAGCATGGCTTGAAGCAGGAGGGACACATGTTTAATGCGACGCAACGTCGACGTTACGACACACATTTTTCAGTAATAAATTGCGTTTTATGTACGCCTATAGCATGGGCGGAGTTTGGTTCCGTTCTTGGAGGGGCTAAAGCCTTCTTGGGGGTTAAGCTCGGGGAAAGATAACCATTTACAGTTTTACACGGTAAAAAATGAATCTGGGTCTTCTTGGGGGGCTTAGCCCCTGATAAACTCCGCCCATGAGGCCTAGCCATCCACGTGGGGAGGGAGAGAGAGGGAGAGGACGACCAAGGAGGAGATGGATGGAGGAGATACATGAGGTGGAGGGGATGAACCTTGCGGAACGGGGGGGGGGGGGGGCGGCGGCGAGGGATCGGGATTCATGGAGAAGGTTGACTATGACGGTCGCAAGGATTCATCGAATTGACGGCACATCGTGAACGATCCAACATCCAACATTGCTTGTTCTACAATCTACAGTGTTTGATCTCAAGGGCGGATAGGCCTACAGAAATTTTCAAAGGGGGGGGCCAAAGTCCTACGGAACCACTCATGGGGGGCCACGCCTACTCTCCGAGCAAAATAGCTGGTCAAAAATAAAGAAATTTCTAAATGGGGGGCCATGGCCGGATTGCCCCCCCTGGATCCGCCCCTGTTTGATCTAAGCATCTCCGGTGGGAGAGAAGTCCCCGGAATGACATTTCCTCAGAAAAGATAGAACGCTGTTGTTCACATGTAGCCTACCTACACATGTAATATTTAACTCCCTCAGAAAGATATACGTAACTTAATTTCCCCCAGAAAAACTCGACAGCTCATGTTGATAAGTAGGGCCCAACAGACTTCCCCGTCAGAAAATTTCGACAGCGCATTGATGTATCGTGTAGGCCTACTGAAAAGGTCGTCAGAAAATATGACCGGACAAAGGGTGTCGTCCTGTGTCGGCCTCGGCGGTTGCCATTCGCCCCAAACGGCCGTTACCTTCCCGCCCCCGCCCATCCCACAAACCTGACCCCCCCCCCTCTAACGCAGGGGGACTAGATTAAACCCTACCTGTACTGCGCTGTGGTCCTCATTCGTACCATGGACAGCGGCTTAAACTAGGCCTACAAGCTCGTAAAATAGAGTCAATAGTCTAACATCAAGATCAAACCACAAAGAAGTATTCACAGTATTCAAAGAACCTTGGTCTAACATGAATTATACAAGGAAGCTGGTTTTCGCTTATATCCTCCCAGGTGGCAGGAGTTCGCGCGTCACTAAAGAAACCTTCTCGATCATGATTAATAGTCTAATATGCACATCGGAGCACAGCGCCAGCTGACCAGTCATCGGTCAGCTGGAATGGCTGAATGAATGGTCAGCCCACAGGCAGTAAACCAAACGCACTAAGTCGAGAACAGTGGAGGTTGGCCAGAGCCTCAGAGGCATTGTTGAGTTGGGCTGGGCTTGAGGGCGGACGATAGCTACTACGCTGGCGCTGCATGGTGTGTCGGAGTGAATAGTTAGGGCTACGACGTTTGAGAGCAGCGGTGTCGTATCAATGCGAGCAGAACTTGTGAGTCGTTTGCGGTAAACGTGTAGAACGCACGCCTTCGGTTGTTGTGTGAATTATCGTCTTGGATTTCAGATCGTAGGCGTGTGGATTATTAGAACTAAACGACTGATTGAGTGGATTAACGAGCGTTAGGACTTGTTGTTTGTTGATCGTAATCGCGTACGTTTCTTGCCAGAGAGGTTGATCGGTTTGTTTTTGAGTTTACAGCGTCGGGCGTTGTTCGGTGTAATACCCAATAAGTTGAGGAAGTCGATACTACGTGTAGGCTATAGCGTCGGCAGCGGTGGTGTGTTGTTTGTGGTGGTGTTAGTGGTGGTGTTGTTGTTGGTGGTGGCCTGTTTTCTTCTAAGATCCAAACTGTGATAAGGTTAGTCGTTTTGTTACCCGGTGGAACAACGGGTCTGCGCAGACAGAAAAAGGACGAAGAAGAAGAAGAGTGTGGGAAGCAAGGGAGCTGTTACTGTTAGGTCTGGATTTATGATTACTGCGCTTTGACTGGTGGTGGTAGGGAAGACGACTGACTGGTAGGATATCGGATCCGATCCCGTCTCGAGGCTCTGACCTATATCTAGTCTCTGTATTTCAAGGAATTTGGATTATTAAAGATCGATCAAATTAGGCACTTGCAAATAGGAGAGTTTATGTACCGTTATAACCATGGCCGGTAGCGTTCTACAATGACTCGGTAATAGTTCTATAATGACTCGGTAGATAACGTTGCAGCGTTGTTATCTTTAATAAATCCAACTTCTAGTTTGCCGAGAATCCTTTTAATCGATCCAGCTTCTCTTTAGGCAAGAATTTGTTCGATAAATCCCGCTTCTATGTCGTCAGCAAATATTTTTCATCCATTTTGCATTGAAAATTAGTGTTCATCAATCCAGCTTCAATTTCAACAGAATGACTGCACTAACCCTAAAACTAACCCTAACCGACCCTCACGACGCCTAACCTGAGCCCTAACCGACCCTCACGCGCAAAATCCCGGTTCTATTTAGGGAGGAAATATTTTTCATCGAATTTATAAAAAACGGTACTTGCTACCGAGTCATTGTAGAACGATACCCCATGGCCTATTACCACTTGTATTTAATGATTTCTTTAACCTTACCTCTGATCGCCACTCTTATTCAACTAGAAAATTAACTGTTTATGACCTTCCCTACGCACATAATAATACTCGTCGATTCTCTATACAATATACTGGCTCCCAATGTTGGAACTCTCTCCCTACACATCTTCATTCCCTACCTAACACAAGATTATTTAAGCATAAACTTCGCCTTTATCTACTTAAAACACTTCCTGATATGTAATGGTTAAGGTTTCTGCTCAGTGGTTTCGCCAAGCCCTTAGTTAAGTCTTTAGTTAAGTCATTAGTTAAGAGTTGTTTTTCTCGTTATATACAGAAATGTCGATTGCTTAATTTGTTTTTCTCTCTTCCTCATCATTTTTTTATTCCTGCAATTGAATGTTCTGTCATGTTTTTTCTTTTATATTTTACATGAATTATGGGTGGCCCTATTAGCGGGATTTTACATCCCTTCTGGGTCTCCCCCTCTTCACCAAATTCATGTTAATGTATTATTCACTGCCATAATTGTATCATGTTTGTGTGTTGTTTTGGTTGAGGAAAAAATAAAAATAAAAAAATAAAATAAATAAAAGTCGACCGTGCGGCGTCTACCATCGACCGGACACGGAACGAACCGGATATAGACGCATCCATATAAGCATACACGTACTACGCTCACACTTCCTATTCAGCCGGGACATTATCCGGGGCAGATCCACTACGTACTAGGCCTCACCGTTCGCCTCCTTGTTGTTTACTCCTGCTTCCTCCTTCTTGGCTAACTGGACTCTTGGATTTACCACACGGCTGCCCCAGCTGGTAGGCCTACTCTGGGACTACCAAGTGGTAAGTGGCGGCTCGTTAATCAAATGACATTTAAATAGCTCCTTCTAGTCCCGTTATTGCTCTCACTCTGGCAGAGCAAGGCCCAAGCCTGGATATGGGAGTAGGGTTACGCTCATGTTCTTTGCTATCATATGATAATGTTAGACTGAAACGACTATACTAGATTGCATTTGTATATTTGTCAGGACTTGTAACATGCTCGCTGTTCAAGGATTGTGAATTGCGGTTGTTTTTAACAGAAACAACGGACCGGGATTGGATTATTACATTGGTTACAATTTCATACATGTCCATTGTTAAATGGTTGCAGTGCTTCTTATGGTTATGGTGTTGCCAGTTCCTTGTTACATGTTTAATGACACTGCCATATCAAGGATGATTAGTGTCACCCTCCTCCTTTATCCAGGTTTGGGACTGGCACTGGCAGAGAACAACCAGTGGCGGAATGGCAGTGAAATTCTTTTACTTAAATACATGTCCTGCAGAACACACACCTTAATTCTGCAATGGATTCACTTGTTGCTATGTTGAATGCTGTTTTGTACGACTCTGTTGGCACCCAGTGCCGGCGCCAGGATTTCAGTTTTGGAGGGGCTGAAGCCCGCGGCCAAATTTTCCATTTTCGCCGCCAAAATTTCTGACGACCTTTTTTTTTTAGTCATCGACCAAAATCGTGGATATTTCAATGTAAAATAATTCCGATGGTCATTTTTTTAGGGGGGCTGAGCCTCTTGTAGGGGGAGCTTAGCCCAGCCCCCCCTAGCGCCGCCACTGTTGGCATCTTGTACCTTGCTGTCTGTACAACTCTGTTGGCATCTTGTACCTTGCTGTCTGTACTAACCATGTCTTTATTAGTGGGATAGATGCTTAATACAAGAATAGTTCAGTTTCTGTGATTAGGGCTAGAAAAGATTTTAAAAGATTCCGTATGCACACAATGCTTGTGACAGATGGCTAATTGCAATGGTTTATAAACCTTCAAATTATCTGTAACAGCCATTGTATACGTGCCAGTTCCATCATGTTGCATTGTTGCAACATGATTTCAGTTTCTTAAAGTTTTCTGTTGGGACCTGGGACAAGCATCCAAAGTTTCCTCAAAGTTTCATCACTCTTAACATTCTGAGGAAATACTCTACTACCCAGATTCTGTGTTATGTCCTAGGTGATGGTATAACCTAGAAAAACCCAACGAAACAAACTGTTTTCCTATGGATCAGAATGCAGTGGTCTCATTCAGTGCCATGGTATCACCTTAAGGCACATCCTTTTCAAAGCCCTAAGGCAGCTGACCTGTCCATATAGCACCTGTAAGCGGTCCACCTACTAGAACGGCTATGACTCAGTCTCGTTCCTTTACATCAATTGGCCCTCTCTTTGGAATATATATGCTGTCTCCTTCTACTCGATCTCAACTTCGGACTGGCAATCCCTCCTCCTCATTTTCTTTTCTCACTAACTATTTCCTATTTCTTCTCTCGTGGCCTTGCGCACTGGGAGCGCCTCTGAACGGTTCACCGTAGTAGAGGCACTTTATAAATGTTTTAATACAATACTAGAGGTGCTTTATAGATGTTTTAATTCAATACAATGCAATGTAGGCTATGTATAAAGTGCCTAAATTGTTCATCCAGAAATGACAGATTTCTAAATGCTTTAAAATGTAAAACTTAAGTCTAACTGGCGAATCTATGACCAACATATTCGCTATTTGAAATTGGTTAGGCTTATTCCCGAGGTTCTGCTCTGACTCTTTCTGTGCATATCTCAAACTCCTTTTTAGTCGTACTAGGGTTGTGAGCGCTTCTGAGTAGTCACCTTGAAGGGGCGCTATATAAATTCTCATATTGAATGAAAATTTGTGAGCAAGGTGTGGGTATGGTCGATTTAATATTTGTGGCAGAAACACATTTATGTGACAGTTGTATATATACTCTATAATATATACTATATATATATATATATATATATATATATATATATATATATATATATATATACACTCTAAAGGTGGTGTATCTCATAGTTCAGGTAATTGATTTAAAATCCAAGGTGCCCGATCTCAGATGTATGTATGCACGTGTACTTGTTATAGCGCCCCTTCAAGATTCCTACTCAGAAGTGCTCCCGACTACACTGCATTGGAGTTTCATGCCGAAGTTATGAGCAATTGCGAGTAAAGGACTTGCCCACGGTCCTTACACGGCATCTTGAGGTGGATTCGAACCTGCAACCATTCGGCTGCAAGACAACGAACATACCCACTACACCCCCACGCCCCACAGATCCGATGGTACCAGCTGAATTTAGCCACTGAGGTTATACCATTCATGTATTTGCCAACTGGTCACAGCAGAACCTTCCCTTATCATTGTCCTTGTCATTGTCCTTGTCATTATCCTTGTCATTGTTAACCAGAAATCGGTCAGTAAGGACACTTCTCTATACAGCTGAGCCTTTCTTTTGAGTCACCCCGCAGGGCAGGCAAGACCGTGGCATCTACCGTAATGTAGAAATGATAGCAGGCATGATAAATCATTCTCGCTAATTTATTGGCCTGTCCTTAAGTTTCCTGCAGATGTACCAAGAAAAGATCATTGAATCTCAACTTGACCCTTAAGACACTCGAAGCAGGGAGAGGAAATGAGCACGTGATTCATTTTTAACAGGGTAATGATCACTAAACCATTATAGGTGCATGTATTGTATAGGCCTACACTCAGTTGATGTGTGGTCTACTTAAGGGTCATTTCCCTACACAGGTCTTTTGTCCTGGTGGTTATGTGATTATAAAGGGTAAATTTAAGGACAGCCCTATTTGCCCTATTTGATGGGTGGACAAATCTGGGAATACCTGACCCATTACCTCTTGTAGACCCAGTGCAACAAAATTCTTATATTGTGATGAATGATGATGCCAAGCTTTTAGTAATGATAGGCGTTATGTTATTGTACATGACACAGCACCAGAATTAGAGCATTTTTTACATACATAGGGTCGGTATACTAGTTTATGTATACAGACTGATATAATGACTGATCACTTGTATAAGATATTTTGACGGCTCTGTATTACCCTTAACTGGTTTAAAATTCAATAAATTATTATGTTAAGTATAAGCAAACCAGTATTTAAATCCTGTACTGGGAGGAATTGTGTAATTTTTAAGTGCTTAAGTGCATCATTTGCATATCTACCAGAGGCAGGCAGAGATCTGCATGTCAGTACACCATTGGACATGCGCAAACCAATCGTTTCAAGTGATCAACAATAAATTAGCTTCACAGAAGGTTTTGAAATCAGTTTACACATGGGAGAGGGTCTCAAGTGTTTTTGGTAAGCAGCTGACCTGGAGTTTTTATTAATAGGTTAGAAGTGGGACAACGTTGGCCAAGCGCATTCAATGGCTTTCAGAGAATAGAGAGCGAGTACAGGCTTTCCCATTGGACATGAGACATAATTATTTGCTTTGTGTAGTGTGCGTACATGTATGTGCGTGCGTGCGTGTGTGTGGTGTGCGTGTGAGTAGTGTGCGTGTGTGAGGGCAGAGGTGTGTGTGTGTCACAGTCATTGTTGAGTTTATGAATGGCAGCCTTGGTATTTTCTTTGACATGTATATTGAACGTCTTTATTTTCTGTATATTCAATGAGGATTTCCAAAGACCCCTTTTAAGCAGATTGAGTGATTTATGCATGTACAGACTAAGTTGATCAGCGTGGGTTATAAAATCCACCCAGTTAATTGCAACTGCTGTTTGGTTAAGATACATTGCAGTGGAGTTGAATGTGTAAAAGTAACACAAGAGTTCTGTGCCCTACGGCTGTGCTGCCTTTTTGGGGTTGTACCTTAGCACCCTGGCAGCTGTCTACCCTCATGATCTTGGTCTACCCTCTTATACCTCAGGGTCCATTATTGTCCAGCTGACCCTTCATCTCTGATTAACCATCGGGCAGCAAGTCTTAATCATTTTAATCTGTCATACAAGGTTCAGCGCTGTGTGAACAGATGTGAAAGCCACATGCTTAACCTCTATACTCTATAGATGTCCAAACCGTTCACCCAGTTTTTAACTAACTTTGGTTCTTGTTGAACCAGAAGGAACCAGATGAAACCGAATCGCAAAGTTGAGGCAAAGCCAATCTGTAGGAAAAGATACAAATCCCCTCCCCCCCATTGCTAAAAGTTAACCTAGGTATCGTATTACATTAATTTGCTCTTTACAGTACACGGAGTGCTCTCCAAAGTGACTTTATATATATAGGCACTCTAGAAATTTGTTGTCTATTTAGTGTATTGCTTTCCTACATTGCCTTTCTCTTATAAACGAGTCCATATGGTTGATTTATATACGTTGTGACTGGACATGGCCTGCTTTTGATTGTAGTCCAATAGAAGACCAGCGACTAGATATGAAGTGAGGTGCACAATTGTCTAGTGGTTGGCACTCTCGACTGCCAACTGAGGTCCCATGGCTTCAAATAATTCCGCTGAAATCTGAGTTTCGAGTTTCTACTCACACCTTCACCCCGCTTACTCCTCGGCTGCTGTGTTTCTGTTTTCACTTGTTTTTCTGTGGTCCTCTACATCTGCAGATGATGTGTGTGTGTGTGTGTGTGTGTGTTTCTGTTTTCATTTGTTTTTCTGTGGTCTTCTACATCTGCAGATGATGATATGTGTGTGTTTCTGTTTTCATTTGTATTTTCTGCATAGTCTTCTACATCTGCAGATGATGATATGTGTGTGTTTCTGTTGTAGCGAGATCGTCTTTATGTTGGGTGTTCGAAAGCATCTGAGAACGATGAACTGGACGGCAAAGATTTCAGCTTCATGGTTGATCACAATCTGGATGTTTACCACGTTAACCAATCCATTGCTGGCAGTTCACGTCTTAGTAGATGCCGAAAGGAATTTGCCTTCAACCATTGTTCCAGGTTGGTGAATCTAGGTGGTGCGGCCCAAATCGACAAATTCCTTAAATGAATTTTGTCCAGATCCCCAGATCCGGTTTTTGCAAAGCCTAATGATTTCTTGACCCTAAACTGTGTTATAAATTTGGTCAACTCATTGTGCAACGCTCCCATTGGTGGAGTAGGCGACGAATAATGATGATGAAACTGTGTTATCAACAACACTTGATAGGTCCATTACGCCATGTATTCAATTTAACTCTGAAAGGTTTTTGGGAAAATCAACCGCTCTCTATTAAAAAACTTTTTTCAGGAAATCGGTTTTTGTGTATATTCAACGTTTTCATGAAATCGGATTTCGGGGATTCAGGTTGACCCCCAATCTAAGGTGCTTTGCTTATAAAATGCAGAGAAAAAAACTCTCAATGTGGACTTGAGTTGAAAGCAATTCTGTTTTCTTTCTGCCAGTTTTTGCGCTTCTTATCCAGGGTCCCTCTTTGTTTTACCAGTGACTTAAAGACGGCTCTCTTGTGCCTGACCTGTGCATGAGTGCCTCTGAATAGTAATCTTGAAGAGGTGCTACATAAATTTCGATTGATTGATAGATTTGGAAGGGGAATTGGTAAATGAGAACAGGTCTTATGACTGTGTGCACATTGGAAATGTGCCAACCATAAGTGTGTGTGCTTGTGTGTTGAATTATGTGCATTTGGTGAACTTAACTATTTCTTTTATCTGGGCATTTACTTGGTACTTGTTTAACCCACAGTAGAATTTTTCGTCGATGTTGTTTTCACCAGAGCGCCATTTCGTTTTTGGACAGCTGAGCAAGAACATGCTTTTTGCACAGTTATTTGAAACAAATCTAAGATTATCTGACTTAATAAAGCTGATACTAGTATTAAAATTATTTCTGAAAGTATTAGGGATACAAATGATATCTTAATATTAGTCATTTTCCAGGTGAAAGGAATATTTCACATGTATATTGTATCAAAATTCACAAAGCTATCCAAACTTCAGACTGTAAGACATACTTTTGAAGGTTGCAGGTTCAAATCCACCTCAAGCCGCCACGTAGGGACCCTGAGTAAGTCCTCCACTCACAATTACTCATGAAATTTCAGCATGAAACTCCACTCTAGTTGGGAGCGCTTCCGAGTATAGAAATCTTGGATGGGGTGCTATAACAAATGCAGAAGTGCTCATTGGTTACATACATACTGGTACATACAATACATACTTTTAAACAGGTTTAATTCTATTGTATTTAATATTTGAACTATATTACCACAATTGGATTTACAGTAATGTTTTATAAAAAGTCATTGATTGTTTCCATAAACTAACGAAAGTCAGAAGGTGTTGATGGTTTATCGAAAGTAAGCATTTTTATTGAGTGCTCTGCTGTGTCGTTCACTTTTGGCTTTATATAATTGGAATCGCAGACCTAACTGGCTATTATTCATCTCAGCATATAATGGCAAAGAAGTCTGAGCCAGTTTGACTGCTGACTGTTGCCTTGCGTGGGGTTTTGCTAAATATCTGGAGCCATATCTAAAGCAGAGTGGATTCTGCTACAACAATCTGGAACGTAGCCAACAGCAGAGGATCTGGAACGGTTCCAAGATTAATGAATTAAGGCTTCTCTCAGTTGCTAAATGCTCTCGACAGGTGTGGACTGTGGAGCTGTTGGTCGATTTATCACCCGCTCACTTAAATACTGCTTCTTAACTGATGTACGACTTCTAAAGGTTGTAGACTTCATCGAATACAGCCTTCTTTCGAGCAGAGATGTCGTCGGTCAGGATGATTCAGCTTATTAGGTGTACTGAAGATCTGTTACTATGAGACTTTCACATGGTTGCATTGAATGACTTCCTTCCTTCCTTCCTCCCTCCCTCCCTCCCTCCCTCCCTCCCTCCCTTATTTTGCCCAAGATGAATGGTTGAGATAAGAAGTCTAAAAGGATCAGTCAGCCGAGCTTTCAGTTGTCCCGCATGGAAATATACATGTGGCTGATGCTAACCAGGACAAGTTTTGTTCAATGCCGTACACCTCTGTGTGTAAATACACGGTGGCAGTTGGAATGGAGATCCCAGGGAGAACTCCTCGTAGCTTGTTAAACAGTGTTTAACTACACTGCCATATCAAAGATGATTGGTGTTGACCTCCTCTTTTATCCAGGCTTGGGACTGGCACTGTCAGAGTGGGAACAGTGGCGAAGTTATAGGTAGAACCCATAAAGTCTGTCCAAGCTTTGACATGTTAAATTATACAATGGTATATGACTACGCAGTGCCTAAAGTGTGGAAAAATAAGTGCCTGGACGCCCCTTGCCTCTCCAAAAGAAGCGCCTAGACGCCCCTTACCTTTCCAGTCTGTGCTGGCCAATAAGTGGCTGGACGGCGTTCAGATTTTAAAACAAGTGCATGGACGCCGTCCATGACCGTCCAGGCACACTTTAAGCCCTGCGACTACGGCATGGTTCTAGGAAGAGGCATGAGTTGGGCAGTTAGGTGATTCCTTGGGTTTTGAAAATCCCCAACAGGTCTGGTCCTAAATTGAGGGG